>CM053033.1:186892242-187247242 GCA_028564925.1 Lithobates sylvaticus | reverse complement strand
TCCAATCTTCAGCCTTGGGTTGGATGGAGGGCTGGAGCAGATGAGGTGTTCTTTAGTAAAGCTCTTTTTTAAGAAAATTTAAATATAAGATATTCAGAGTAACATTCAGTGTCTTTTTAGGTGCTGCATTTCTCTCCGGCTCTGTATGACTATGTGACTGTAGACCTTGAAAGAGCTCTGATCGTCGTTCTCAATAAGACGGATCTGGCCCCTCCATCGCTGGTGGTGGCCTGGAAACATTATTTTCAGGAGATGTTCCCTCATGTTCATGTCATTTGTTTCACATCCTACCCCAGACATCCAGAGGAAGAGCAGGACCCCTCCGCAGGTATCTAACTTTGGAACACGTGAAAAGTTGGTGTCAACTATCCTGTCATTGTTTTTCATAATTTCCTTTTTTTTTCTTTTCATATCTGCTGTTTTCACATACATGTCCCCTGAAGTAATTGCCTCTAGTATCCATTTTATCTGTATGATACCTAGCTATCTTTTTGCTAGAAATTTGATACTTTGGCTTTTTCCTACTCATATGATACATTTATTGTACGCTGACCTGGTTTCTTTGGGAACTATTTTCTCAGACCGTGTTTCTCAAGCAAACCTAAGACCCTGTCTTTCTATGGTATCAGCGTGTTAACGACCTCCTGCATATATACTGTGGCATGGCGGCTCGGCTGTGCAAACCGACGTACCTTTACGTCAGTCTGTGCATGTGATGGTGTCGGTGCACCCACTTCAAGCCGGGGCACGCACGTGTGGGTCCTGTGGACTTTATGTCTGCTGGCCACCCGCGATCACGGTACAGAGGCAGAACCGGAATTTGCCTATTTAAACAAGGCGGATCCCCGTTCTGACGGGGGACAATATGGAGATCTGCTGTTCCTAGTGATCAGGAACAGTGATCTCGGTGTTGTCCCAGTAAGCCCAGCCCCCGCACACAACACACCCAGGGAACACAGTTAACCCTTCGATTGCCCCCTAGTGTTAACTCCTTCCCTGCCAGTGTAATTTATACATTGATCAGTGCATTTTTTATTTTATATAGCACTGATCACTGTACTGGTGTCACTGGTCCCCAAAAAGTGTCACTTGGGGTCAGATTTTATCCACCACAATGTCGCAGTCGCGCTAAAAATCACAGATCGCCGCCATTACCAGTAAAAACAATAAAAAAATATTTGTAGAGGCCATAACTTTTGCTTATTTTTTTTATGTGTAGTACTGTATAGTAGAAAGTAAAAGATTTTGTGTTTGTTTTTTTTTTGTTTTGTTTTATAGCACAAAAAATAAGAGGGCTCCATTTGTGGGGGGGGGGACATACATTTTGTTTGGGTACAGGGTTGCATGCCCGCACAATTGACGATTAAAGCGACACAGTGCCGTTTCACAAAAAATGGCCTTGTCTTTAAGGGGGTAAATGCTTCCGGGGCTGAAGTAGTTAAAGATGCACTGTTGCTTTATCCATTCAGGGTCAAGTGAGTGTGTCTGCAGTTGACCACCCTGGCTTGAGCACTGTCATATGGTGGAGGTCACATGCCTGTAAACCCCACTCCATTAGAGCAGCAGAGCTATGGCTTGTACTGCCAGGTACTTCCTAGGGATCGTTCCCACCAGATGTTATCACGCGTTTTCCAGTCCAGGCTGTCCAACCAATCCATTCAAAAAAAGTACTGCATTTTGGATGCATTCATTTGCAATTTGCCAAGCAAGGCAGCATGTCCACAGTTGGCTGCACATGTCAACAAAATTAATTTTAACGCTTATGTTCTGATATGATTGAGCCCTTTAGCTTCATGTCCAGAAAATATAGCCCCCAAATGTGGGAAGGAGAAACTTTTTATTTAACAGCCATCCTCCTGTAAGGAGGGAATATACATGGAGGTCTACTGTGTCCACCAGTGAAGTCTTTAAAAAACAGATTGTCATGCTTTCCTATGACTTACAATCTTTCTGCTCTCTACCTGCTACTGTATTGATCAGCTTCCCTTTTTTTCTTTGTTGTTGTGTCTTTAAAAAAAAAAAGTGTTGTTGTGTTTTTTTTTTTTTTTTTGTCACTGGTCTCACTGTCCTATGTGCTTCCCTCTACCTGTTCTCTCCTGCCAGTGTTTAAGAAGCGTAGAAAGAGACGTCGAGGTTGGAATGTAGCTATGGGCCCCAATCAGTTGCTGCAAGCTTGTGAGGTCATCACGGCTGGGAAAGGTAAGGCATGACATATATAAAGGCCATTTTAACTATGTGATCACCTGACTATCACACTTTATTATATGGTCAAAAGGATATGGCCATCCTTCAAAATGTAGTTAAGGTATTTCAATTGAAGGATACACTTAATGTTACAGTGTACAAAGTCATAGTTAATTGTGTGCTTCCAGCAAGGCACTTTTCTGTTCCAGCATAACTGTGCACAAACCAACTTCATCATTACCGGACTTCACAAACCCTTATTTGGCTGAATGAGCACAAATTTATACACACACACATTATATTATATATATATATATATATATATATATATATATATATATATATATATATATATATATATATATATATATATATTATATATATATATATATATACACATACACATACACATACACATACACATACACATACACACATACACACATACACACATATACACACATATACACATATACACATACACATATACACACATATACACATATACACATATACACACACACACATATATACACATATACACACACACATATATATACACACACACACACACACTCCTTGTGGAAAACCTTTCCAGAAGAGGGAGCATGTTCTAGCCACAGGAGCCAAGGAGGAGCCAACTATATTAATGGCCATAGTTTTGAAATTGCATGCTTGGTAAACTCCAATGGCTGTGATGGTTAGAGTTTTGCTGAACTTTCAACTTGCCCCCTACTTGTCCCAGGTCACTGCTACCATATTTGTATCTTTTCAGGTTCACCTTACAGTGGATGTAAAGCAAAAAAAAAAAAATTGAATTAACACTCATATCTGTTACAGCATGTGATTTCATCTGTGCCCAGTCTTGCCACGAAGAGTTAATCCAGCTCTGAGCAATACTCTTATCTTTCTTCAGTAAGATAAAAACAGACACAGAGAGAAATAGGTGTCTGTTTCTTCCCCCTTGCTGTGAGTGACAGGTGATTTCCTTATCTCATGCAAGAGTGTGAGAGGCATTCTGTGTACTTCACATTCCCTCCTCCTTTCTTCTCCAGCTCTCCCAGGATTGGCTGCTCCACTCCTCAGCATGATTGGGCATGCTGAAGTCATGTGGTGACTTTCCTGGGTTTTGACTGGATGTTAGTGATTATGGAGCATAATCCATGAGACCAGCATAAGTTCAGTGTAAGAAATATTGATGCCTGACCAAGGGGAGTGTAGAGGTGGGCGGGGAGTCTACTGACATCACGACTCACCCACCGAGCCCTGGACAAAAAACCTGAAACCGGAGTATTGCAGGGCTCCAAATAGCTAAAGGGGAGATATTTGACCGATAAGGATACATGCAGGAGGCATGTATATCCTTATAGATCAGCACTATGGAAGTCATTTAGAAATGATGATAGTGGGTTTACATCCACTTTAAATTTACTGGACTGTTATTGCCATTGTTTGTTGTCCCCTAATATACAAAACTGCACAGAAAATATTTTCTCACCTGCCTACATTTTTTTTTATTTTTTATTTTTTCCTTTTTATTATCTTCCCATTCAGTTGATCTTTCTAGTTGGAGAGAAAAGATTGAGAGAGACACTGCAGCACTGTGCCGTCCTGGTAGCAAAAATGATGACAGAGAGTACAAGGAATCTGATGGGGATGCTGTTCTGGCCCAGCAGGTCACCGATGCAGAGTTGGGAGCCCCCAGCACAGAGCGCTACAAGGACGGCGTATTGACCATCGGCTGTGTAGGTACGATATAACTTCCTGCCTGCACGTGGATGCCTGTGCAAAGGCGGTCCTTCGCACAGATGTATGCAATTGAGAATGAGGCCTAGTTATGCAAAACATGCGCACACATGTACAATGGGTATACACTTAACTACACTCGTGTGCATGATGCCTTAAAGCTTTTTGGTGCTTGTCTCATCGAGTAATATTGGATGAACTGTTGTGATCGGCTCTCAAAAGCTGTGTACGAACGATCAGATTATAATACGATCGATTCTAAAGCAGTAGTTTTCATACGATTTTCTGATCGTGTATAGGTCATAAGGGATTGATTTGCTAAAACTGGAGAGTGCAAAATCTGCTGCAGCTCTGCATAGAAAGGAATCTTCTTCTTCTTCCTTCTTCCCCTTCTTCTTCTTCTTCTTCTTCTTCTTCTTCCTTCTTCCTTCTTCTTCCTTCTTCTTCTTCGTGAATTTTTATCAAAAGCAGCAAGGTGGTCCAGGAGTATGGACCCTTTCACACTGGGGCGTTTTTCCTGGAAAAATCCGGCCCCATTCACTCCAGTGTGAAAGCCGGCGGGCTTTCACACTGCAGCGGTGCGCTAGCAGGACGGTAAAAAAAGTCCTGCTAGCAGCATCTTTGGAGCGGTATAGGAGCGATGTATTCACCGCTCCTATACCGCTCCTTCCCATTGATTTGAATGGGATACCGCCGCAAAGCGCTGCTAAGGCGGCGCTCTGCGGGGGATTTTAACCCTTTTCGGCCGCTCACGGGGGGGTAAAACCGCACCGCGAGCGGCTGAATACCGCGGCTAAAATGACGGTAAAGCAGCGCTAAATATAGTGCTGCTTTACCGTCACCGCGGCCCCCGCCCCAGTGTGAAAGGGGCCTAAGAGTACAGAATAGTGACCATTGTTTTTTAGCAGTTAATACATGTTGGTGAGTTTTAGGAGGATTCACACCTGAGACCTTGTAACACTAACACATGCCACTGGGGAGGGAAAAATGGCTAATTTGGCCCAATTTGGACATTTTCACTTAGAGGTGTACTGAGTTATTTTGAGGGGACAGCTAATTTACACTGTTATACAAGCTGTACACTTTGGACACTTACTTTACATTGTAGCAAAGTGTCATTTCTTCAGTGTTGTCACATGAAAAGATCTAATAAAATAGGGGTGTTCTCACTTTTGTGAGACACTGTATGTGTGTGTTTGGAATAAAAATGGTGACCTAAATAAGAATACCCCTATTCTCAGTCTTGTGAATTCATTGTTCTATCTTTTTTTTTTTTTTTCTAATCCCATTAACAGGATTCCCAAACGTAGGGAAGTCCTCATTAATCAATGGTCTTGTGGGCAGGAAGATTGTCAGTGTTTCTCGGACCCCTGGTCACACCAAATACTTCCAGACCTATTTCCTGACACCCACAGTACGCCTGTGTGACTGCCCTGGCCTCATCTTCCCATCACTGATGGATAAGCAACAGCAGGTAAGTCCCTGTACCAGGAAATGTGCGGGGTACTCCTTTACCTGCTCTTCTACCATCTTCTAAATGTGTGTAAATCTAAATGGATGATAAGCTGTGGCGCCAATTACAGAACTATTTAAAGAATGTGTGAGTGCAGCTGCCCCCTTTTAAAGTGATAAAACCACTTTTAAACTTTCTTAAAAAGGAAAAGAAAGGTATGGCGCTACTAAATCAAATCCATAGTTAAAGAGGTGTATCTCTCAAAAAAAAAAAAAAAAAATAATAATTTAAGTCAGCAGCTACAAATACTGCAGCTGCTGACTTAATAATCAGACACTAACCTGTTCCAGGGTCCAGCGATGCGGGGGGGTCGAAGCTCCGCTCTCCCCCCCGGTCTGCTCGGCGGCGCCGGCATGGCAACTGTGGGCACCCAGCTGTGGCTTCACAGTCGGGCACCCACTGCGCATGCGCGAGCAGCGCCGTGATTGGCCGCACAGTCATTTGGGACACGTCCCAGGTGACTGGGGAGCCCTTCCTGCGCCGATGGGAAGTGATGTCACCAGCCCAGGCAACACAGGAGGCAGACTACGAGGGACCCCCTAGCAACAGGCATTTAGAGGTATGTAAAACATTCTTTTTTTTCCAATTATTTATTTTTTAGGAATTTTAAGCCCTTCTTTTTTTTTTTTTTTTTTTTTTTTTTAAAGTGGGGAAACGCCACTTTTAATATAACATATATCAAAAAAAAAAAAAAAAAAAATCGGACAGTATAATCTCATGACAGTCCCATAAAATATAACAAAATCTTCATAAAACAATCCTATCACTGTGATGAAAGATGTGTGATGCTTGTAATTCTCCTTACACTGTGCTCCACCACAAGAAGTGTGTATAAAATGTACACTCACCAACCATCAATACAAAACACGCCTTATTTTAATGCAGCTCTTTGATCACCAGCCTTCAGGAGGAACCTGCAGTGATATCCGTTCTCTAGCCCACAGACTTCTCCAGATAACTCTCTCACATATAGTTCAAATAGACCATGGGTGCTCAACCTGTGGCCCTCCAGCTGTTGCTTGTAGTTCTGCAACAGCTGGAGGGCCACAGGTTGAGCACCCATGAAATAGACGGACCCAGAAAATGTATAATAAAGGATCATAGTGCAGTACTTTTATTTAAAACTTTAAACAATGGTAAGAAATATAAAATGCGCACTTACATTTAATGGTGCTATAAGGTCAGCACCAACATATACAGCCTCAATGTGCGCTTGCCATGTACTCCAGGAACATTGAGGCTGTATATGTTCATACTGACCTTATAGCACCATTAAATGTAAGTGCACATTTTATATTTCTTACCATTGGTTAAAGTTTTAAACTGCAAAAGTACTGCACTATTATCCTTTATTATACCCTTTCTGGGTTCATTTTTAATTTTTTTAACTATATGTGAGAGAGCTATCTGGAGAAATCTGTGGGCTGGAGAGCTGATATCACTGCAGGGTCCTCCTAAAGGCTGGTGATCAAGGAGCTTGATTAATATAAGGCGTGTTTTGTATTGATGGTTGGTGAGTGTGCATTTTTATACACGCTTCTTGTGGTGGAGCACAGTGTAAGGAGAATTGCAAGCATCACACATCTTTCATCACAGTGATGGGATTGTTTGATGAAGATTCCGTTATATCTTATGGGACTTTCACAAGATTATTGTCTGATTTTAGTTTTTTGATAAGTTATATTAACTATGGATTTGATTTAGTAGCGCCATAGAAAGTTTTTAAAAGTGGTTTTATCACTTTAAAAGGGGGCAGCTGCACTAACACATTCTTTAAATAGTTCTGTAATTGGCACCACAGCTTATCATCCATTTTGATTTACACACATTTAGAAGATGGTAGAAGAGCAGGTAAAGGAGTACCCCCTACAAGCAGAACACATCGTTCATCACACTGATTGGGTTGTTTTATGAAGATTTTGTTATATTTAATGTGACTTTCATGAGATTGTACTGTTTGATCTATGGATTTGATTTGGTAGCGCCATACTTTTTTTTTATTTTTTTATTTTTTTTTTCTAAATGTGTGTGATTGTCATAATATACAGACTTTACCAATGAGATGCTGTGAGCTGAGTTTAGTTTTCCAGTCTTTGACAACCTTTTGGTGTTGGACGAAGCATGCTGATCTGTTAATTATAAAATTGCAGCATATTCTGCCTCCCCTGTCAGCTATTCATCACAATGCCATGATAATGGTACTGGCTCATCTAATGGGTAGCTGAAAAAAATTACTGCTGAAGTTCTCCTTTAGTAGCCTTCCAGCCTGCTGATGGAGTAATAGCAGGTCAGTGAGGTCCACTTTGCGTTTTTTTTATTTCATTTTTTTTAGTTATGGATACAGTGGAGAGGGATAATAACCCCTGCCAGTTTTTTTATCGTTGCCTAAGGAAACACACAAACCAGAGCGCTATATGAAAAAGTGACCACAAGATGGTGCTGTAATGTATCTATATATCAATTCAATGGGGAAATGGAACGTTAAAGGTGTTGAAACCTTCTCACAAAATACTTAATAACTTTATTACAATTAAAAAGTAGCACTGGGGCTAAAAACATGAACTTCCACAACCTATATTCCAACCAAAACACCCCTTAAGATAAAGGTCCTTGCCTATGAATATTTAAATAGTGAGATCTATTTGGTATTCAAAAGAGAATTGTAATGCATCAAAATTTCACATATGAGAAGAATGACTCATCCCGACGTGTTTCGCCTTGTCTGTTTCCTCGGGGGGGGGGGGGGGGGTGCGGTTAGAAAGGGTTGAATGAATATAAAACAGAACTTTGTCTTGGGGGGGTCCAGTGAGCACACTGATAATCTCCCCCAATGTGGCCAAGCGCAGGACAGGTATAAGATGGTATGAAAAAGACACTGGGTGGCTGGTGGAGACTCGCATTACGGGTCAACTACAATTGTGCCTCAAACGGCCGTGGGTGGGTTGGCTTTATCAGGCCCCCTACACTAACAATTCCAGGGGAATCGCCATTCTCGTGGCTAAATCAGTCCAATTTCAATTGCATTCCATACAGTCGGACCGGCAGGGCAGATTCCTTTTTCTACACGCAACAGTAGGGGGCCTCGAACTTCTCCTTCTAGCCTTCTACATTTCCCCACCCTTTCAGTTTGCAGCACTTATATAAGGTATTGATTTCATGGCAAAACACCCCACGGTACCAGCTATGTGGGTGAGGGATTTCATTGCTGTTATAGACCCCTCCTTAGACTGCACCACTACCACAGCCTTCACCTACCAGATTTGGCAAGTTTCTCGCCGAGTTTGCCATGACTGATACATGGAGGATTAAACATCCCAGCACAAAGGCATATTCCTGCTTCACCCCATCCCAGACCGCAATGTCAAGCATAGACCTGATTTTAATTTCCCCCACTTTTACCCCACACCTACAGGAAGTTGGGTTTGGCACCAGGATCCTATCGGATCACTCGCCATACTGGGCCACTTTTCGATTGCCTTCTACCCCACCGTCCCGCATTTGGAGGCTGAACCCATTTTGGCTTACGGTCCTCACTGATTTGGAGGTCGTTCAGCGGGAATGGATTCATTACTTTCAATCTAACGCGGGGTCGGCTTCCACTGGTATGCTCTGGGAGGCTTTCAAACTGCATGCCCGTATGATCTTGACCACCCGCATAAACAGACATAAAGCCTCCTCAAAGCTTGTTTTGCAACAGGCTAAAGAGGCGCTGGACTCCCTTGAGCAGGTGATTCTCACAAACCCAACGGCCTCCAATTCAACTAAACTGCGCTTACAATCTAGACTCACAGACCATCTAGACTTCGAAAAAGCCAAGAGGGGATCTTCTTCACTAAACAAAGAGTATATGAGCACGGTGAGAGGGCGGGGAAAATCCTAGCTTACATGGTTCATCTAGATCACAGCCCCCCGGTAGTGGTGCAGCTCCAATCAGACACTGTCCTCACGGATCCGCAAGAGGTAGCCCAGGAATTTAGACACTTCTATGCCGACCTGTACACCTCCAGAGCCAAAAAGACACTGGGTGGATGACCGATGGAAAAACCCCACCAAGGAGCCATGAACACAGCGCATCAAAAATGGGGGGGGGAAAAGGAAATGGCTTCTTATGTTGTCAAATCCAAAGAGGACCTTGCCGGTCTATATCCTGTAGTGCACTTCAGATTCAAGATGCTCTAGAAAGATGGGCTCAATTGAAATACCAGCACCTCAGCGATGATAGCTGCTGCTCCAGGATGTGCCTCCGCGTGGTTGCTCGATGAGCAGCCCCTGAGGTAGCCGACGAGATGAAACGCGTCTGAATAAGTGATCCTTCCCATTTCATGAAATTTTGATGTATTGTCACGATTAACTGTTGAATACCAAATTGATCTCACTATTTAAATTTTCATAGAAAGGGACCTCTATCTTTAGGGGTGTTTTTTAGTTGGAATATGGGTTGTGGAAGTTCTTCATGTTTTTAGGGGTACATATACCCCCAATGCTACTTTTTAATCAATTTCGTAATAAAGAACCTTTTTAACTAAATGTTTGTGTACTGGTAATCATTCTGTGAGAAGGTTTCAACACCTTTTTTAAAGTCCCACTTCCTCATTGTTTTCTTCATAAATACTGGGGCTGTGGTGTTGATCTGAGCTCATGCCATCACTTTTTTTTTTTTTTTATATATATATCAGTTTATTGTAATGGGATCTCACAAATCAATCCTATATGCAAATGATCAAAGCGTAAAAAAAAAGTTTATTTAAATACAAAGAATGGCATCAAAAGTATATTATAGGTTAAAATGGTTTACAGAGGCATATATGCAAGGTTACTTCCACTTTAACATTGGATGAGCCAAGAATGGCAGCAGCTAATGTACCTGATAATAAAGCACCAGGACCGGACGGTCTTCCAGGGGAAATATAAAAAAAAAATATGGGAATGTGTTATTGTCTGAATTGCTTGATGTTTTTAACGACGCCATGGAGGTGGGTATATTACCCCCCTCTATGAATGAAGCGTAATCATTGTCTTATTGAAACCCGATAAGGACCCAAGTAACCCTGATTCATACCGCCCAATATCCTTATTAAATTCTGATTATTAAGATGCTAGGTATTGGCGAATAGATTATCAAGATACATCTCCAAATTAATCCACTGTGATCAATTAGGCTTTATTCCTAATGCATCTACAGATAGTTATTCTTAAATTTACAAATCCCAACAGCTAACATGGGAAATAGAGCTACAATGTCACTTGATGCAGCTAAAGCATTTGACAGTATAGAGTGGGTTTATTTGTGGAATTGTTTAAAACTAGGGGTGCAACGGATCGTCACCAATCCGTGATCCGAACGGGTCACCCTGTTCGGATTGGCACACCCCGCGATCCGCGACCTCGGCCTTCAGGAAAGGCTTCGGCCTAGTTCCAGAGCGGCGGCCAGCTTGGTACACCCGGCGGCCGTTTACAATGTGATCGCTCCGTCAAATGATGGAGCGATCACTTGTAATCAAACTCTGCATTACCCTGCCAGTACTCTGCATTACCCATCCATACTCTGCATTACCCAGCCATACTCTGCCATACCCAGCCAATATTACAGTGGGGGAGATGACGTGGATATTACAGTGGGGACTATATGGTGGTGGAATTTTCACAGGTTTTTGCAAATTCAATTATGATTTACTGATCCGAAAAATGATCCGATCCGTGAGTTTTTTTTTTTTTGATCCGTTGCACCCCTATTTAAAACTATATGGGTTTGGTCCTAGATTTATTAAATAGTTACAACTTTTGTATGATTCCCCAAGAGCAAGGGTACAGGTGAATGGATGTGTATTGGCCCCTTTTTCGATGACCAGGAGAAAGAGGCAGTGTTGTCCTTTTTTATCCCCGCTTCTTTTTGTTCTGGCCATCGAACCATTGGCTGAGGCTATTCGCTCGTCTACAAATATTATGGGATTTTGTAGATCTACAGGTGAAGATAAGATGGCACTCTATGCAGATGATGCTTTTAGTGTTTTTAGGGGATACAGGTTCATCTATGTCAGCAGTTATGTCCTTAATAGACTTGTATGGATCCTTTTCAGGAATTGATATTTGGGATAAATCTGTGGTACTGCTTGTGGACTAGGGGACACCTGGGCCAGATTCATCAGATGGTCCTGGTTACATTGTTTAAATATTTGGGAGTAGTAATTGCACCGAATGTTTTAGAATATACGGACAGGAATATACTCCCTCTTATTGTTAAATTTAGACAATTGGGTAAAACAAGGGGTACATTTCCATTATCTATGGTAGGGAGGGAAAATCTGGTGAAGATGGTGTGGATGCCAGAGATGTTGTTATATGTACTACATAATTGCCCCATATGGCTCACATTACAACTATTTAGAACTATTGATTCAGTGTGTGGAGGGGAGGAAAACCTAGAATTGGATTTGAAATACTACAACAGCCTATTGATAAGGGGGAATTGCGATACCTAATGCAAGATTATATTTTAATGGATCACAATTGCAACATTGGTATGGTTGGGAGGCAGTGAACATGGAGGACCCTACACAAAAGATAATATCGTCTCAATTTAAAAAATACCCTTTAGTCCAGGGGTGCCCAACCTTTTGAAGAGTGAGGGCCACTGAATCGACTTGGTAACCAGTCGCGGGCCAAAATGAGTGGAATGGGTGGATGACAGGTCTGTCTCCATGCTACATATGCTGAACGGACACAGACACAGCCCATGCTACTCTATGGGCCCTCCAATTCAATCCGCCCAGATGAAAGGGGATGGATTCCCTTCTACTGTTTTTATTTATTTATTTATTTATTTTTATTTTTTAAGCGGATTGGAGGCAAGCAGGGGTAAATGGACATAGAGGTGAATGGAGGGTCCGATTGGGTCCTAAGGCTGCTTTCACACTGATGCACCTGTGGCTTTCCTGCAGGTTAGCTGCACTTTGCCATAGACTTCTAATATATCCTGCAGGTATGGTGCAATTTCTGAAAGCAAACCAAACCCACAGGTAATAAACAGAAGTCTATGGCTCAGTGCAGGTAACCTGCAGGTGCACTGCACCTGTGGATTAGTTTGAAAGCAGCCTAGTAACCACTGCAAAACAGATATGCCCATATATACACTGTGATTTAAATAATAAACCTTTTAATAACAGTCTTCTATTAAGTTTTCCCCGGCTGTTGCTGTCCCAGGCAGAGTGCATTTGGTATCAATTGTGACAGGAGCTAGCGCTATACAGAAAGCATTGGCTTGTGTGGCACTGCTCTGTAGCTGCTTGCTTTCTCTACCTTCATTCACAACACTGATACTTTGGGATGGCGGGTCGGCAACCTGCAATCTGTGCTTGCCAAACCACCATCCCAAAGCAAGAGGGCACAGGCCACATCAGAGGGGTCCACGGGCCACATGTGGCCCCCGGGCCACTAGTTGGGCACCCATGCTTTAGTCCAACTAATAGTAGCACACCATTTCCATAATAAAAAAAAAAGGTTCCCTACCTTCCACTTGATTCATAGAACATGGGAAGCAGTACAAAATATTACTCAACACCAGGGATATACGAACCAGATGCCCATATGGGCTAATTATTGCCTTTATGAATTAAACAAACTTTTGGAATTTTCAAACTGGAAAAAAGCGGGTATAATATTTATGTACCAGTTATATGAGGGGGATGTTTTGCTCCCTTTTTAATATATTAAATGATCGATATCAGTTAACAAATACATTTTCTTTTTACCAATACCTTCAAATACGTCATGCTCAAAAATGTAATTGGAGTGTGAACAGTAAAAAATCTTAATAATGGCAACATCGGTTGCCTGTACGAAAAGAGATCTTTATTCTAATTTACAAATAATTGAGACTACTGAAAAATATAAAAATAGCTTTGCCCGGTGGCAAGGAGACATTGAATATTTAGATGAGGAGGATTGGACACGTGTCTTGGAAATACTTCCTAGGACATCTCTCTCGCATTCCCAAAGGTTTTCTCAGCTTTTTATTATACATAGGGCTCATTACACTCCACAAAAACTTTATAGTTTAGGAAAATATGGAACACCGCTATGTCCGAGATGCTCTTTACTTAAAGGGTCTCTTATCCACATGCTTTGGCGATGTCCAAAGCTTCATCGCTATTGGATCGAAGTATTTACAACTCTGAATTCATTGTGCTCCACTGAGATAATAGGGACGCCTAAACTTGCACTATTGGGTATAATACCTGATGAAGCACTACCAGCAGATATGCATACCATGTGGATAAGAGCCCTATATTTAGCACCAAAAGTTAAGCTACAAAAATGTATATCTGCTGTCCCTCCAACCCATAAACAATGGGTTGAGAAACTTAACTACATACTTTAAGAGCAAAAAAATTAATTTTAAGCATAGAGGTACAACCCAAAGGTTTGGTAAAATATATGGTCACGTTGGATAGAATCTAGTAACGTATTAAATGATGATTTAACTAGTGGAGGTAGAGGAGATAGATGAGTAGAGAGCTGGGGTAGAAGGGTGAGGAGTAGAAGAATGACGGGAAAAGATGAACTAGAATCCACTTGGAGGAAGTAGCCATAGACTGGTGATTGACCTTGGCGGAGTTTAAGATGTTGTGCAGAGTGTATCTATGTTTCTCATCATATGTTGTGTTATTATAGTCAGAGAGGTGCAAGGTTTGTTTTGTGTGTTCTTACTTTTTATGATACTTTATTAACTTGATATATTATTTGTTTATATGTATCACAATAAGAATGTATTATGGACTAATTTGGTATATTATGAGTGTGTGTGTAAAATATATATATTATATTATATTAATAAAAAAAAAAATATATATATATATATATATAGAGAGAGAGAGATATTGTGGATTAATCTGACATGTATTTTAATTATACTGTATGTATTACAGCAAAAAAAAAAATAGAATTTTTTTTAAATTTGATTTAAAAAATAAAATTAAGGTTTCTCCCACTTTAATTTGCATGGATTTCCTCTCGCTTCCTGTTTTGGCTCTGGGACAGGAAGTGAAGGGAAATCTCCAAAATTAGACGCCGATGGCAAAAAAATAAAACTTACAGGGGTTACTTGTCCAAAATGAACAAATACGTTTTGCCTATAGTTATACTTTAAGAAAATAACAGTACTGTATAAAACTGATTGCTCTGCAGTACGAGTCGGTGTGAGGACATTTGTGATAAAGGGTGTGGCTGTTCATCAGCTATGCCAGCACAGAGCACTGGAATGAGAGAGCAGAAAGCTGCATTTTCAGAGAAATAAGGAATTAATAATCCTTCACAAATTATATGCAAGGGGTGTAGGGCTATAAATATACAGGTATGAGACTTCAAAGAAGCTTTAATCCATTCTTACTGTGACTCCCACAGCTGCTTGCTGGCATATACCCTATTGCACAAATTCAAGAACCTTATAGCTCCGTGGGCTACCTGTCTTGCCGAGTACCTGTACCCAGACTCCTCAATCTGACTTACCCCGAAGGCGAGCATGGTTGGACAGCATGGGGCATCTGTGATGGTAAGAAGCTGATAATGGTTTGCATGTTCATCTTGTAGATCTGCATTAGAGAGTGATTTACATCCATGTTCTTATCCTTCCCCCCCCCCCCCCTCTCCATTCTGTGAACAGCCTGGGCTGAAAAACGTGGATATAAGACTGCAAAAGCCGCACGCAATGACGCCTACCGAGCTGCCAACAGTTTGCTGCGCCTTGCTGTGGACGGACGACTTTGTTTATGCATGAGGCCTCCAGGCTACTCATGTCGCAAAGGTATTTTCAGAATTTTCCTGTTTTTGGCCAATGAAGTTACTTGTTAACAGTTTTCTCTTAGTCCCTCTGCGAAGCCTGACAAATTCATGTTGAGACTGCCAATGAAGTACACCTAGTTCAGCTTTCTGTGATGGTGTGTCAACAGTGCTGCACCTTTCTTGAAATCGGAGCAATTACCACTCTCATGTAGGCTGTGCCTGCTAGCATTACAACGGGGATGAAAAATGTTGAAGAGGGCATCAGTGTTGTCAATGCTGATTCGCAAGCCTGTAGCTAGAAACGCAAATAACCACTTCGGCACTGCGTTACTTTAACTGACAATTGCGCGGTCAAATGTATGTCCTCTCCCATAACACACACACACACACACCTAAAACGGACCGTCCATTTTGGAAAAAAAACACAATTTTCTACTTTCTGTTATAAAACACATCCAGTAAAAAAATCAAATTTCTTCATAAATTTAGGCCAATATGTATTCTCCTACATATTTTTGGTAAAAAAAAAAAAAAAATCCCAATAAGCGTATATTGTTTGGTTTCCTACAAACTGGGATATTTTTGGGGAATTTTTATTCTTTTTACTAGTAATGGCAGTGACTTGGGACTGGGAAACTAAATGACATTTTTGACACTTCTTTTTTTTCTTTTTTTTTTTTTTTTTTTTTTTTTTACACCAATACAGTGATCAGTGCTAAAAATATGCACAGTCACTGTACTAATAACACTGACTGGGAAGGGGTTAACAGCGGAGATAAAAGGGGTTACATTTGTTCCTAGCCTGTGTTTTACTAAACTGTTGGAGGTGCTTTAAATAGGGGACGGTAGAGATTTATGTCCCTGCTTATCGGGAACACAGAATCAATCTGCCTGCCATTCTGCCTGTGTAAGGAATAATCGGAGGGCGCCAGTGGACATGGTCCGCAGTACCTGCTGATCTGCTCCCATTGTGAATAATCACAACGGGACTGGGCCCGTGGTAGCGTGCTTCTAACCCAGAAGTGCTGGATCACGTACTAGGTATGTGATCCAGTGCAGTAGGGCTGCCTTGCTGCCGTGTGTGTATGTATGTATGTATGTATGTATGTGTGTGTGTGTGTGTGTGTGTGTGTGTGTGTGTGTGTGTATATATATATATATATATATATATATATATATATATATATATATATATATATATATATATATATATATATATATATATATATATATATATATATATATATATATATATATATATATATATATATATGGCAAGCGGATAATGCAGGATTTTGCTTTACTCAAGGATGGTAACAGAAATATTTTGTTTACTCTGTGAAGCTTGTGCAACAGGATTTGTGTTTATTTAGATTGTCATAAAGGAATAAAACTCAAACCAGAACTACACCACCCTGTGCGTTAACTAGGGACAAACTAGATATGAAACCAACACTATCTCCTCAAAACAATAAAAAAAATCAAGATGACCTCTGACATTTAAATACCACATAAAGATGTTTAAATCAATAGAAAACAATTGTGTTAACTATGAACTAATTGCACATATAAATGTCAAAAGGTGTTCAGCAAGTGCATCTACTGTATATGTGGAGAACCTGGGTTCTGTAAATATAACACAAAATATATGGAAGATACCATAATCCTAATACCAGTACTGACCACAAAAATAACAAAACACAAAAAAAAACATATGTGAAACTGTCCAAATTGGGCCCAATTAGCCATTTTCCCTCCCCGGTGTAATGTGGCTCGTTAGTGTTACTAGGTCTCAGGTGTGAATGGGGAGCAGGCTTTTGTGTCATCATTCATATTCTCTGAAAAATGGCCAAGAAATTGTAAATTGTGCCAGGGTATGTAAACTAATGAGCACAACTGTATATATATATATATATATATATATATATATATATATATATATATATATATATATATATATATATATATATATATATATATATATATATATATATATATATATATATATATATATATATATATATATATATATATATATAATTTTTTTTTTTTTTTTTACAAATTTGTATTTTATTTTTTTGTTACTTGGACTTTATTCATTTATTGCTTGGTTCCACTTTCTCCAATTTTCACTCATTCTTCTTCATTTGTCCTTATTTTTGTTTGCTATAATTAATGATTGGTTATTATTGAATAAGTGCACCATTATTCCTTTTTTAAATATTCTATGTTAGTGTTTTGAGTGCACTCCCAAGTTGTTGCAGCTGTTCACCATATTACTGATAAGAGGTGTCACATAGCAGTGCACAAGTTTTTTTTCCAATGCACATTAGCTTACTTTATATTATAAAAAAAAAGGCTGCTTCCTCCAATGTTGAGGCCCTGTTTAGTAGGACACAGCTTACATATTTCATTTCTCCCCCCCCCCCCCCCCCCCCCCCACCTTATAGAGGCATGGGAGCAACACCCAGATACACTGGAAATGATCAGTCATATGCAAGCCCGGGGCCACCCTGACGGTAGATCCTCCTCCGGTGGCGAGGAAGAAGAAGAGATCTCTAGCTCAGGGGAGGAGGAAGAAGAGAGAGACCGAGACGCAGATGAGGAGGAGGATGCCGAAGAGGAGGAAGGGGATGCCTCTCAGTCTCATTCTCAGTCTCATGCCAAAAAAAGTGTCAAATCAAAAATCGCTGATGCAAACCCTTACGCCCTTCTTGGGGAAGATGAGTGTTAAGTTTTGGATGTGAAGTTTGACCTGGCTATGCTTCAGAAGAGGACAAACTGTTGGCTTTTGATTTTAAAGCATCCCAGTGATTAACTGTCTGCAGGGGTCTAAGAAGAGACCATTTCAGACAGTTTTTCAAAAGCTGATGACGTACGCTCCGTTATTGCTTTTTGCACTCCAAACTTACACAAAGATTGGCGAAATGGATTATAGTTTTTTTTTTTTTTTTTTGTATTTTGATGGGTTTGAAATGTTACATTCCTCACATTTTTGGTTTGTCATTCCCTTCCATTTATTTCCATTTATTTATTGGCATAATGGTAGGGTTTATAGCCAGGGCTGTATTTACTACAACTTTGTGCCTAGAGCCACAGGATGTCTAAATACAAGCCTGCTATCAGCATATGGGATTGCAGTGAAGGATAACTGAACCGGGGCCTGGGGTTTTTTTTTTTTTTTTTTCCTGCATAGTTCAAATGCACGTATCTGAGACAATCCTATGTTTTCAGTGGGGCATGTTCACCCCAATACCTTTCATCAATGTCTGTTGAAAAGGGGGTTTTTCTTACTGCATTTCCAGCATGTCAGTCTGCCTTCTCCCCATGCAAGTCCATCGAATACACTCCTTAATCATACATTTTAGCATGCATGATTAGAAGTATCTGTCTGGTGTGTTCCAAGCCTTAAGCTTGGCCATACATTTATACAATTTTCTTATCCAATTTCCTTTAGATTTACCTTCAACTATGTAGTGCAATGGCCTGCCTGATACCAAATTGAAAGTGTTTAGGTCTGACCTCGTATTATATGGTTTTGGTAAATCTGAAGGAAATTTGTTTAATGTATGGCCAGCCTTGGGGTTTCCCCCTGTCATTGCCTGTGCACTGTAGATGGCAATTTTTGTTGGCAGATCAGTAGTTATGATAATGGACCTCTTGCCTATGTAAAAAATACTAGTCTCGCCACCCGGGTTACCCAATCAGATTCTCCCTTTTCTTTCCCTAGCACTCCAATCGAAACATAAAAGGAATAATTTTATTGGTTCCCTTTGGCAAGAACTGAACCTAGGTCAAAGTCAAAATCTTTTTTAAACTTTTTTTTTTTAAG
Source organism: Lithobates sylvaticus (assembly GCA_028564925.1). Classification (NCBI taxonomy): domain Eukaryota; kingdom Metazoa; phylum Chordata; class Amphibia; order Anura; family Ranidae; genus Lithobates; species Lithobates sylvaticus. The sequence continues at coordinate 187,228,190 of CM053033.1, read as the reverse complement.
GGCTTTTGAAAGAGAATGGCAGAGCTATTAGAAATTATTATTCACATAATCAGTGATCTCGAAATTTAGACCTAAACATATTTGCATTTCCAAGTCAAATGAGCTTGAGGCCCATTTGTTCACCAGCAAAACGAGAGCTTCGTAAACTTTTGTAACGACAAGTTACCAAGTTTGAGGTGTCTTGGCTCTAAAATGAGGATGAAGTCCACAATACGTAAGGTATTTGGGTGTACTATAAGAGAGCTAAGCTGCTTTCTTTAGGCTACATTGTGTATCGCTTGTGCTTTTTTGCTTAACCGTGCTTTGATGGAGAGATTGGGGGACCAAGATGCTCATAAAAAAATGAATGTGTAGTTTTTTTTTTTTTTTCCCTGACACAATTCAAAACTGACTAATAATGTTCATCTCCCACAAATGAAGCTGCAGGAGTTTGATGGACCAAGTTCCATGAAACTTCTGGTATTTTGGTGCTGCTGGACTTGGGGTGCATGGCATGTGGAGTTGTATAGCATACAAAAAAAAAAAAATTGTAAGTGACTGAAGGGAATTAGTCACATGCTCATGGTAAGCTTCTAGTATATGAGTGAGGCCTGCAAAATATTCCACAAGAGTGACAGCCCTACCTCATATCTGGTACTCCCTCCTGCCTCAAGCTTGCAAGGCCCGTTTAACCAATTTCTTTGTTTTCATGGCTTCAGATGTCTATTTTGCGGTATACAAAATAAATACAACTATATTTACTGAATCCTAACTGTCTTCTTTTACTGATAGTACATTTTAAAAGCCTGTTCCACTTTCACTTCTGCCCATGATCACCGTCTGGTGGTGAGAAGTTCATTCTTCGAGTGTGCTGCATGTTCTTCACATTCAGTGAATGTAGACGGCCATTAAAATGTATGATTAGCCAAATCTTTTTTTTTTTTCTTCGTCTGTGTCCCACTGGGGAGATTTTCTTTGATATTCACTCTTATTTCCAGCTGCATAGTCAGGGAAGGAAATTAAAGTGAGGGGATTCCTGTCTTGCAGTTGACACCAGCACATTTTTCTACATTGGATACCCTTATCTCTTGTTCTGGTGAAAACTCTAAACATTTGGACTGCCATTTGGCAGGGGGGGGTTCCCCTCAGTGGGGACACAAAATAAGTCACAGAGGGTCTGATCCATACACTATCTAACAAAATAAATTGTTTTTGCTTTTATATACACATTAAAATTCACCCACCCAAGAATGTACACCACATGATGCCTGCTTTAACCTTTTATTGGCCAGAAAGGCCTCTTCTGTGCCCTCTCTCTAATTTAATTTCACATCACTGGGGGTCTGAAATTCATGGCTTACTCCCCCCCCCCCCCCCCCAGCGGCAGAGAAAGGGTTAAAACCCCTGGCAAAACGCTGCAATAGCTGCGTTTTGCCGGCGGTATTACAGCGCTGCCCCATTGATTTCAATGGGGAGCAGTGGTGAGTTCACCGCTCCTTTACCACTTCAAAGAAGCTGCTGGCAGGACTTTTTGTAATACCTTGCCAGCGCACCACTGCACTGTGAAAGCCCTTGGGCTTTCACACTGCAGACAATATAGCAGCAGTTTGAGGGCGGATTGCAGGCGCTATTTCTAACGCTATAGTGCCTGCAAAAGGCCCTCGGTGTGAAAGGGGTCTTATGCCCCGTACACACGGTCGGATTTTCCGACGGAACATGTCCTATCAGACCATGTTGTCGGAAATTTCGACCGTGTGTGGGCTCCATCGGACTTTTTCCGACGGAAAAAGTTTGAAATCCTGCTCTCAAATTTTCCGACAACAAAGTCCTATCGGACTTTTTCCGATCGTGTGTAGCGAATTCCGACGGACAAAGTGCCACGCATGCTCAGATCACATTACAAGACCAAAGCTATTGGCTACTAGCCTCTACATAGTCCCGTCGTACGCAAGAACGTCACCACGTTCAGGATGATCGGATTTTCCAACAACTTTGTCCGACCGTGTGTATGCAACACCAGTGTTGGACAAAATTCGACGGATTTTGTGGTCGGAATTTCCGACCGTGTGTACAGTACTGTGAACTGAACTCTAATAATTTTTTTCAATACATTATATGCACTTTCTTGCACTGTCTCCTTTCCCCTTTATTTTCACAGGTAAAGTTAATGCGTGAAATATGGAGGCAGCCATTGCTCGCCTCCTGACAATACCAGTTGCTTGGCTGTGTTCCGTGTGTTCCAAATCAAAGTGTTGATATCCAATCAAATTCTTAGTTTCAGATTCTAACCAGCACTGACAAAGAATGCAATATTTTAAACATGTTAAATCCAGCCCAGACACTACCTTCATCATTAGATGCAAAACCAACCTATCGTTGGGTTTAAAATTTATAAAGTTTTGGGCGATTTGAAAGACACCTGTATGGGTTCATGCACAGATATCTGTTGAACCCGGCGCAGAAACTACTTTTAGAAATCTTAGCCCACCATCAGGTAAAACAGAGCAGAGCTTTCACATGTGGAGGGGAGCATGTGACAGTGCTCAGACCTGATCACTGCCCCCCCCCCCACATCACAGTAATGTCATTACCCAGTAAGCTCTGACACTGAAGTTTACTCATGCAGAGGGGTAAATGGCTAGGGAAAATTTAAAAGCATCAGTGAGTATATCTTGTTGGGGTGGGTTAGTTATTAGGAGGCAATTACTGTGCCCTAAATGGTCCGTTTGATGGTGCCTTAAACTTTATGCAACATGGATGCTGAGAGGCTGAAAAATATGCTGGGTGTACAATTCCAGGCATTTTCTGCTGCAGGTGCTGTGTACAGCCTGCCATAGAAGTGATCGGCTGTAATCATGTGAATTCTGATGCACAGAAGTATCTGTGTTTACCTGTGCATGCGTGGTGTATTTTCCAAGCGCTTCAAAGTTTACACGAGTACGGCTGCATATAGCCATTCACTAGTATGGCAGAAAAACGCCTGGAATTTTAGGCCCAGCACATTTTCAGCCTCTTGCTCTCGGTATGCATAAGACCTTAAGTAGGGATGCACCGATACGATTTTTTTTTTTTTTTAACGCAGAGTACCTGTACCGATACTTACTTGCAGGTACTCGCTGATACCTATCGCCTAGGTAGAGGGGTGGTTTGGGAGGTGGCGGGGTTGTTGTTTGAAAGTTGGGTGATGGCAGGAGGGGTAAGTGAGGGCAAGGTAGTTTGAGGGTGGGGTGGGAGAGTTGGTATGGAAAAGGCTGTGATTGCAGGGGGGAAGAGGATGGGGATAGGAGAGTTATTGGGAGACATAGGGGCAGAAGTGACAGCTGGGGAAGGAGGTGGCAACAGGCAGAAGTGACTGCAGGCATGGTACAGGAGACAGCCAGAGACTGCAGGCATGGTACAGGAGACAGCCAGAGACTGCAGGCATGGTACAGGAGTCTCGTGGGGGGGGGGGGGGGCACATGGAGGAGGGAGAGAGCCCCGCTGCTCAGTACAACAGGATACCGCCCATACAGTGTCTTAATACAGAGCCCCCCTGTTCTCTACCTCAGCATCCAGCCCGGATCCAGTACTCTCTGTGGCTGGGGGTCAGAGCTGGAGGAGGGAGGTGTGCAGTGAGGAGACGAGGCTTGTGGGCTGTTAAGAGGGGCAGGCCTGCACCTAGCGATGGCACTGTCCGGAGGGGAGTAGGACAGCGGTCCGCTCCCAAGCGACATCACTTCCGGTATTGGAGCATTTTTGCGAGTACCGATACTCGCAAAAATGGCTAGTATCGGCACCGATACCAGTATCTGTGCATCCCTAACCCTAAGTGATAGATGGTATCACTTACCAATAAGGAGGGTAGAGATGACCAGGCAAAGCTTGATTTTGACAGGATAGTTGGAGAGTTGCCTATGAATTCAGCTGTTTCTCTGGATATATAGATCGTACGTACATGCATATATTACACACACAGATTTCATGACTGATGACCTAAACACAAGCTTTGTTTTTTTTATCAAATGTTCAGTTTTGAATCTTTCTCAGGTTTGAGAGATTAACTTTTAGCTTGTCAAATAAAAACACTGAAGCAAGCGGTTCTAAAAGAATCTAGAAAAAAGAGCAATCTTTTTATTTCTGCAAATTAGTGATATTTTCAGCAAATCTCTATATATTAACATCATATAAAAAAAATTGTAACACAATCTCATTTAAAGCTTTAACTTAGCAGTACTCTATATACACATCAGGCCGTAGCATGAAGATCCGGATCCAAGTAGCCAAGCCTCTTCATAATTGGACTTGACCAGAATAATCCATTAAGATTCAAACAAACGTTCCACTTTACAGCCAAAACAAAAGTATCCCCCGACTGTTTGCTTTGTCTTTCCTCGAGGACGTTGCACTCCACACATACAAATATGAAGGTGACCGAGTAAAGTTCGTCAAGCCAAGCGCTAATGAATAATTTCAAGCTCCTTTATATCATCTACTCATAAATGTAATTTTTTTCCATAGATGTTTCTAAGCATTCCAGTCTTCTGGATTTCATTATTCACAAAGTTCCAGGAATACCGGTATATATTTTACTGAACCTAAACAAAATTGTTACTGCAAAACGTGAAGAATTGGCAATTTGTTTTCATTAATTGCAAGTTGGATTTGGTATATATTTATGCCTTGGTGTGACCATAAAGCATGTTTGCACTGATAGCACCATTACAAGGAGGCCACATAATATACACAGATTCTTGAGGTCACATACGTGGACTAAACCAAAATCTGGGCCGGGGAACGGGGGGGTACCTGTACCTCTACTTGTTACAGCACTTTATTGAATAATAAGAAAGATTGTAAAATGAATACTCTTTTCCACAGCTGGCCCGACACTCAATTGAATAGGTGAATGTTGGACTCGTAGTTTCCATTTTTGGACGGCCTTGTTCTTTTGTTTTTTTGGACTGCTGATATTCTTTATAAATCCTGACACTACATCTATGTAGAAAAACTTAAAGCTAAACCTGTCTGGATATAAATATAGGAGCTGCTTTTGTGGTTTAAAACTAAACTCCAGGCAGATCTAAAAAAAAAAAAAATTAACAAAAAAGTAGTTTCTGTTCTTTCACTTTCCAGTTATTGGTGGGAGGTAGAAAAGTGACCTAAGCTATATTGCATTGCTGCAAGAAGATAGCTGAAGCCTTATGAATCGGAGGCTACCTCATCCCTTGATTGGATACAATAGAGAAATGTCTCCCTTGGGACTTTAATGTAGCCAAATATCAAAATGTATAAAAAAAAAAAAAAAGGTTTTTATTGTACAAATGTTCTGGTTGTTCAGTGGCACTCCTGTGAACAGTGTAACTATATATATATATACATATAATATATATATATATATATATATATATATATATATATAATAATTTTTTTTTTTTTTTTTTTTTTTCAAATTACAATTTTATTGATTTTCATCAAACAAGGTAAAACAGAAAAAAGACATTCAAGAGTATAGACACAATGTTCACATAAAGCACCTGCTAGGGAGTAAAGGCAAATTATACTAACAACAGCCCTTACTACTACAAATGGCAAACTTTCAGTTTAAAGCAAAATAACTGATGGAACATTGTAACCCTATATTTTAAGCATCCAACAATACATATACAATAAGCAACATTGTTCTAATATATTGTGCTGCAATTTCCCAACACGTTTTAACTGATATACAATCTTTATCCGGGGCAAAATATGGGTACCTGCATAGAAGTTTGAAACTCGCTAATTATGATAATTTTTGGATTAATTCGCAAATTTCTGTGCTGGTACCCATATTTTTCCCCTGATGAAGATTGTATATCAATTGAAATGCATTGGAAAATTGCAGCACAATATATTATAAAAATGTTGCTTATTGTATATGTATTGCTGGATGCCCAAAATATAGGGGTACACTGTTTGTTTATAGAAGTGCCATTGAACAACCAGAATCTCAATGATATTTTGATTTTTATGCCATATTTTTAAACATTTGTACATTAAAAAACTTTCTTTTATACATTTTAATGTTTGGCTGCATTAAAGTCCCACGGGAAACATTTCTCTAATGTTTCATTACTGCAGTATAAAAAAATAAAAATCAGGTCACCAGTCTGGCTCTGTCGTACAGGGCTGTGTAAATTCTCAGGAGTGGGTTGGCAGACATGCAAATCAGAAAAAAAAACTGCTAAATATTTTTAAAGAGGCTGTTTTATATTTCAAATGGAGTTTGGTTTTAAATTTAAAAGGGCATGCTCACCAACCAGGAAAAACATTTGAACATTCATTTTTGAACATTCAAAAACAAGATAATACAAGTTTACTTTAAGCAACTTCCTATAACCTCTCCTCTCCACCATCACTTAATTGCACTAGCTTAAAAATAATTATTCTGTATTCAGAGTTCCTATAAAGGGGAGCTTAAAGTCAGAATTCAAACCAGGTCTTCTTACTGAAAGAAGCAGCTCTGAAAATACCCACTTTTGATTTAAAAATGTCTAAGACTTTTTATATTTCGCAGCACCCTGTTACAAAATGACAGGTCCACTTTAAAGAGAGGTCAGCTCATCTTATAAAAAAAAAAAAAAAAAAAAAATTACCATAGAAATTGCATATTAACTTTTCCAAACAACATTTTCCAACCGAAAGAAAAAAAAAACAAAAAACATTGGCTGAAGTGTATTCTGCCTTTAGCCAACATCAAACAATTTCTAAATAATAAATGTTTTATGCACTTGAATACTGACATAAATATCAAGCTTTCTGTGGTATTTTTCAATTATTAGACCCAATTGGATTTAGTCACATTACTTAGAAGATGGCACAGTGGTGACTGTCTGGTGTCCAACAGCAGACTAAGCCAGCAATAAGAGCATTCTGAGACATTACCTGGGGTTACCAAGAATTAAATAAAATAAATTCTAGTGTGTCCATGTTCCCATGAATTTTAAGGAAAAACATAACATCTCCCTCCATAGCCCTGCTGTGAAAATCCACTCCTTGGAAGTCTCTTTTAAAATAATGCCAGCCTCTGCCAGCTAGATTAATTCAGGAGCACCAAAGCACTTCTAGGAGGTCCAAAATGTAATTGTTTTAGTTGTTCAAAGATTGTGAAGAATAATTTTAATTTTATTTTGAACCCCTTATTTCTAAAGATCTTTCCTTCAATGCTCTTAAACCCTCCAAGTTAAGAAGTACTTTCCCTTTTGCAGACGCAGAGGCTGTCCTTTCCCTTTCTAGGTAGAAGGCAGAGAGGAAGGCCAAGGCCCATCACATGTCGAGAAGATCTACAGCGTGTTGGTATTGACTTTGAAAAGCCAATTGCATTGCACAGCTTGAATCTACTGTTTACAATATGATGCTGGACACGCTTGGTACACTAGTAAGACTAGTAGTCCAAAACCCACTGGCTGATATCACACTGGTGATTCAGTTGCTGGCAATACCGTGCAAAAAGTACAACATTTTATTAAGTAGGTGTCGCTACCTGGCTGGCCGGGTCACTACAGCAATACTTTGCCAGCAAGGAAGCAATGCCATAGAAGAAGGTCAGTGGACTCTTAGCAGTTTAGATGCCAGGGTCGAATCGCTAGTGTGACATGGAAGTAATTGGTGATCTTGGATTTATTGAAGGGCACAGCTGCAAGAAAAATAGCAATGGATCATAGAAGAAAATCTTCCTAATGAAGATCGGGTGGTATATCTAAGCCTGCGTGTAATGATTCTCTAATCTCCCTTCATCAAAAATGAAATAGGAGTTTGAAGTGAAGTTCTTATGAGAGAAAATATGAGCAATGGTGTACACAATCATGGTTGGGGTGTTATCTCCGAGCATCTGCCCTAGGCATTTCTCAAGAAGCAAATGGGCCAAGGTTTTGGTTATCATAGAAAGGGCAGGTCCCACATCACGCCTCTGTAGAATAGTCCAGTATGTGGAATTACAGTAGATGTCTTCTGGAGAATGCCATTCATATCTTACATTCTTGGCATAAAAGTTCTTTGGCTGGAAAGCCAACATATGTTTGATAAGAATTCCTCGGTCCCAAATGTCAAATTGATTCCACATCATCATGAAATGTACAGAGCAGCTTATAAAGTTTGCCGATGCATGCAGACGAACAGTAAGACTTGGATTAAAAGGGACAGTGTGGCTGTTCTACAGGTGTGTTTGAATAAGGTTCATCTGTTTAATTATTAAGTGGTCCAGTTAGAGAGGACAATCTAGGGCCAGCAGTGATGTGCTGGGATTTCTAGTGCCTAAGCAGCTAAAAACTTCCGCGTGACTGAGCCGGGTCTGTGGCATCTGAATGACGTATAGTATTTAGGGCCTTTGTTTATAAAAGTGTGCTATGGGGCCTATCTACATTTAATTCCTCAATCTGCTAACAATTAGGTCTCACCTAAATGGATACAAACAAAATTAATTTTTCAGTAGGCCCTGATATTATTTTGGTTAATCTAAATGTAGAATTTGTCTGTAAGGTGAATGGCCGGCTTAGAGCTGGCCATAGATGGATCAAAATGTGCCCAGTTCTATGGTAGTTCCAAAGATGATCTAATGATTGATTTCTCTTATCAGCTTTCTGGAAAAATTTCCTTCAATCAGCGCTGCAGTGCTGATCAGTGTATTCTGACAGCGGAGGAATCTCTGCTATCGTAATCCAATGCAGCAGGGGAGGATTCCTTTATCCACCTTGCTTGTGTACATAGGGGAATCTACACTTTTTCATTTGAAAAAAAAAAAGAAAAGAAACTTTTCCATGTCTGGCCAGCTTAAAGTGGAGATAAACTTCACTTTTGAACTTGTACCTGCAGGTAAGCCTATATAAGACTTACCTGTAGGTACAGTGAATATCTCCTAAACTTGAACTATTTAGGACAGTGAAGGCAAACCTTGGCACCCCAGATGTTTTGGAATTACATTTACCATGATGCACATGCACTCTGCAGTGTAGTGGAGCATCATGGGAAATGTAGTTCCAAAACATCTGGGGTGCCAAGGTTCGCCATCACTGGTTTAGGAGATATTCACAAGCAATGCTGCCAGTGACCTCACCAGTACTCTGAAGGGACAGCACACCCGTGCCATACCATCAGAGCTCTGTGCAGAGGGCTCCCATTCATACAGCCAGAGCCCGCCAACCCGAAAGGAAGACAGGGTGAAGATGGCAGTGCCGGGGATCATGACAGCACTGTGCGGGAGGGATACGCTTTACAGGTAATTCTGTCATAATGTGCTAGTGTGTGGTGCATACTAGTACATTATCACTTAACCCTGCAGGGGGGCCCACTTATTTTTTTATTTCAGTGGCGGTTTACTACCACTTTAAAGAAAACATGTAAGTGTTGTTTTTTTTCATCACATTCCAAAAATTTTGGTTACTTTTATTACTTTCCTTTCCTCCACTTTTGTAAATCAGGCCAATGTGATAAATGTAAGGACAGCCCCTTGTGGTTTCGATCATGGCTTTTTACACGTGGAATGTTGTATAAATGTTAAAGTGTGTACATTTATTGGGTGACACAGGTATGGGCTTATTCGTTAAGGCAATGCAAGGTGTAGCAATGACGTGTAAGAAGCAGTAACCCAATTTTACCCATCAGAAATCATCTTTATAGTGATCTTGCTACAGTAAACTGAAATCTGGTGGCCATGGGTAACCTCTGTTGGTTTTTGGCATAATTAAAGGGCAACTACACATTAATAAAAAAGTAGTTTGAAGTGATGAGCAATATTATTCACAGATATATACATAAACATGGGGGATATTATTAAAACCTATTATACTTTAGGTGAAGGTAATATAGGTTGGGACAGCTTTTTCCAGCACAGGGTTTATTTCCTGTCCAGTTAATCCCTTAGGAGAAAAACTAGCATTTCATTCTGGTGTCTTTTTGAATAACGTGGCAGCAAAGTGTTATAACTATCAGATATGCCAAGTTCTGTATAGGTATGGTGACAACTTTTACATACATAACTGTAAATATTATATTAGCTTTTTCACATTCTGTATCTTTTCCTGGTAGTGGTCTTTGAATAGGTTGTACTAACATGACCTTCAGGTTATGTAACTTGGGGCTGATTTACTAAAGGAAAATAGACCATGCACTTTGCAAGTGAAGTTGCACACATTGAGTGTAGTGAATGTGGTGAAGCTCTGCTAATTTCCATCATCCAATCATGTGCAAGCAAAAATTGTGTTTTTTTTTTTGCCTTGGATTTGATTAGGTATGCTTTACAAAGACTTGCAAAATGTAGTCTATTTTCCTTTAGTAAATCAACCTACTATGCGATCAATGCAAGATCCAGTGTAGACTTGTACAGTTTAGGGTTATGGAATTTGATGTGTTCACATTGTATCTTTCAGTGTATAGTGTTTTGTCTGCTTGTAACTAATCCAGTGTTTTTGACTGAGGAGACAGTAAAATGGAATAGCTAAAAGGGGGTCATGAGCTGATGTTCAGGATGAAATGATGAGATGCTTTCTAAAGGCTGGATCACAAACAATAATGATGGAGGATTGAAGGGTGTCCGTAGAATGTGTGGCGCTTCCGTTATTCTTTTGCATCCACAGTGGAACAACAGAGGGCATGGGAGGTTAGCAAAGCATGGATGTCCTGGAAAGAGGGCCTTTCCCTGCAGTCTCTGGACCAGCACTGCAGCATTAACTCATACAGCGATGTAGGACAGATAAGTGGCCGGGACAGGTAGATCTGGAGGAAAATGAATGGAGAAAGTTAGTTTATGCTCACAAATAAGGAAACAACAATGTTACAAATCCTTAAATAACTCCCTGCAGTACTGAATTTTAAGGGATAAATTCAAATGAAACTCCCCTTAACCTGTACGGTGTAATGGATTAATCAAATCCATTCCCACCCAGAACCGCTACATAGCAGCTTAAGTATAGCCCAAGCATTGTCGCATAGGGGAAGCACCACTGCCAAATCCTCTCTTTTTCAATTACCATTACAAACAATATTTCTCAGTAGCAGGAACATATCATCCGGGTAAAGCAGAATTTTCTCTTGTAGGGTGCCATACCTTAACCCCACTATGTTGTCGTTGACCCTAATCCATGCTGCCAGGGCAAACAATCGTGGTGAGAGAGGGCAGTCCTGCCTGGTACCTTACAAGAACAAGTTATAAAACATTCTAGAACATGATTAAGACGGGGAGAACGAGGGTTAGGACTACGTTTGGGTAATGCCTGAACCTACACTTTACTGCTTGGTGACAGTTATCTCAGTGATTTCAGTGTATTGCCCCTGAGGTGACTATCAACAAGTGGTTAAATCTCTCAGTAGAGTAGCACTCGGCCTTCTTCTAAAATAGGAGCATGAGAAGCGACTACACTTTACCCTCTTGCTGTCTTTTACATCTGTCCGTTTGACAGTTTGTGAGAACTGCTGGGCTTCCAAAACATTTTCTAAAGCATCCAGAGATGGCTGGAAATGAATATTATCATGACCCAACTATCTCTGTCTACTGCCTCCTGAGTCACAGAGAGGGATTTTATGGAGCCTATTTATAAAGATCAATCTTGGCATGTTTTTTCTTTTTTTATTCTTTAATATTGCATCAAAACAAGCTGCCTTTTTGCCAATCTGTCAGCTTTCCACCATCATCTTCACCCTAATTTAACATTATGACAGGTACTTAGATAACACTGTCAATTTATACAGATCTTTACATATAATGGACATTGTTCATTCACATTAGTGCCTGTGATCAAGGGGCTTGCAATCTAAGGTCCCTTTCACACATGTGGACCGTTCAGGTCTGCCTGTCAGTTTTTTTTCAGGCAAACCTGAACGGACGCTCCATGCAGTTCTATGGAGCGATGGATGTCAGCGGTGGCATGTCCGCTGACATCCGCTCCGCTAGATCCAGATGGATGGAAAACCGTCTCCATAGCGGAGAGCGGAAATCTGACAGGTCCGTCTCTGCACAGTGACCGGAGATGGACCAGAAAGCAGAGTCTGTGAAAATGGATCTGCATGTGTCAAAGGGGTGCTAACTCACATTTATACATACTGGCACCAGTTTAGACAGGAGCCAATTAACATGACAATTTTCTACTTGAAAAAGCAATTGTCTTTGTCAATAGATGTCTATGATTTCTTGGTACCACATGTCAGATTCTACTTAGCCCCTGGTGCATCTTGTTAACGGATCTGACATGTCCAAATCGAATGATAAGTCGTACCCTATTGTCGTCAATAGAACTGTTCGAATTGTTGCAACGCCGACTTTGCAGTGCCGCACCGATTTGAAAAAGAAGTTCTTGCACTATTTTTGACGATTTTAGGTGTGACTTGCATAGAAGTCGCACAGATGTCAGCCAAGTCACACCTGAAGTCGCACTGACATGCGACTTTGAAATCGCGCGATTTCAAGTGAATTTGCGCGGTTTCAAAGTCTGATTCAGTATGAATGATGGCTAAGGTCTTGTTCACATCATATTGCCTGTGTTATTGTTGAAAAATGCACACAAGCAGGAATGCAATTTTACAATTTGCAGTGTGGATGCTTTCCTTTTTCTTTTTTCTGTTTTAGCTTCTGTCCTTTCAACTGCAGTGTGTTGAGGTGCAATTCAAACTATTCTGTCCCAAAGTACATTGGTGTGAACTGACACCATTGAAAACATTGGTATTTGGCCTGAACTTACATTTGAACTGCATTGAGCAATTAAGCCCAGCTATAGTATTCTGAAAAAGCACTAAAACTTTCCTAAAAGAAACATGGAGGCTGCCATTGATACTTCTTCCTGCAAATGCTAATTCTGGTTGTCATGTGTACCCTCTTGATTTTTTCCCTAAACCTGCAACAAGCATGCAAGTAAGTATACCTGACTTTACTACGATTTATAGTTATGCATTCTTGTTCCAGTTGACTAAACCCTTATTGAACCCAATCAGAAAAGGAAATGAATTACAACAATTCTTAAATTTTTCGCACTTATTGGGGCCAGAATCCTGGAGGGTAAATGAACAATGAGTAGAATCCAGATGAGCAGAGGTCAGTATTAAAAGGAAAGCTTTTGGTTCTGGCCTTTAGGTTACTGACTACTTCACAAAAATTAACACTAATAACTTATTAACAAGAGTCCCATGAGCCCTATGTGGCTTTTGAAAAGTATTTGGCAGCATGAAGATATTCAAGACGTGACCGAGGCGACGGATTAATCCCATCAGCCTTGCATTCCAGAATGGTTGTCGCTCTGCAGAGAACAATCTGAGTTTTCTGGGTGAATGAAGGCCACTGAGGAAAATCTATTCACTGTACTTCCACTAACTGCACCCTTGTTACGTCTCCTTGAAAATATATAATGAATTGTTTTTAAAGTTGAGCTAAAGGCATTTTTTTTTTTCATTTTAGAAGGTGTAATGGAGTGTTATAACCCTGTCAGCTTTTTTTTTTTTTTCCATCTGTGGCCCATCTTTTCACTTCCTGTCCCATAGCCAAAACATGATGATAAATGGTAAACAGGACAAATGAAGAGGGTGACTCTTCCTAACATCGGCACAGACCGCAATAAAAACCTGATGTGTGTTCTATTCCATCTCAACTCAAAATTAAGAAGAAAAGTTTTGTCTTTAGTTATACTTAAATAATTTTGTTTTCCAAATATTTTATTTAAACTAGGAAAGGCAGATCCAAGTCATTACATCAAAAATGTATAGCCATCAATATGTCCAATTACAACAAAGAAGAAACTGCTGGATATACATAGACCTGTTATACTTTACATTTTATTCATATTGTTTTCTTGTGTCCTACTTTTGATTTTATGTCCGTGCAAGCCACAGGTCAGATCTCTATTAGTAGACTTTTGCTGAAAGCAGTAGGTGACTTATCCTGTAATCAATTTTCCTGCCACAGTCACAATGCAAGAATCCTTCCATACTAACTGCTGGTAAAAGCCAGATCAGTGCAGGTTACAGTAGGCAGGGCACATCTGATCTTTGTTCTGGCAAACACTTTTATTACTCTGCTCCAGCTTCATAAACAAGACCGTTGACATCTCAACCTCACGTACCAGTTTTTTAATTCCATAAAGATTATACGGTGACAAAAATCAGACAATAATCTGATACTTCAGAACAAGCATATGGGAGTACATCATCACCAAGAGTGACATAAAAGACACTTACCTGTTTTTTGCTGTCTCGAAAAATTTCCCCGGCATTCTCAATCACGTCCTCGTCATTCAGTTCTCCATACGGTTGCTCCTTACATAGCATCAAAATTTCCCACAACGTCACCCCAAACGCCCAGACATCACTGGCTGTGGTGAATTTTCCCTGTGTGGAAGAACAGGTGATGTTGGGAGTTTTGTTTTAGCTTGTTTTTTTTCTTTCAAAAGTATTTTGTGGAACATTTTAGCAGCAATTTACTGGTTCAAACATATAAGTTGAGCATTATAGCAGTACAGTTATAAAAAAGGACAATGGTATAACTGTTGTCAATGGATGATAGGAAGCTAGGAGAGAAACCTACCCTCTCTCCCACCCCACTTCTCAAAGCTCTACCCCTTCTCCAATACCCTTCATTCAGTCACCTACCCCATCTTTATTCGTCTCTATCATAGCTATCAGTTCCAATTGCTCATCCTCCCTACCTTGAAGTATCCGATAAAAAACACACACTTGGAGAGGGATAGGCCTCGGATTGTTTACCCTGACTCTTGGAATTCAATATTTCTTGACAGTTAGGAGCCTCCGCTATCCTAAGTTCCCCGGAAGAACCTTAAGGTTTTGTATTTTTCAAAGTTATATGGTATTCTAAACTGTGACTAATATGGAACTGTCTTTAGTAATATAGACCTCCTTTATCAGACGGTTGAGTGCTTTTTTTCCCCCAGTGTATGGACCTCTTATTCATAAATACATTTATAAAGTAATACTATAAAAAGAAATTTAGAAAAAAAAAATAAAAAGGACAACATCTCATACATATTGTTCTGTGCTTTGTTAAATAAGGAACTCAGGGAAAACGGTGTAGAAGGGAGGGAGATGTTCTTTATACCCTTTAGGTAGGATTGTTGTGGTGGGGATGGGAGTCTGTCTTTAGAGGCCAGGAGAATGGAAGGTGTATTAAGAGAGAAGTATGGGGTGTTTTTTTTTTTTTTTTTCAGAATCATACTTACCTAGGTGGATGGCCTCCGTTGGCTCAAACACTGCAGATCGCTTGGTTTTCATGGCTCCCTGAGCAGAGAGCTGGTGACTGTCACTGCCCCCCCCCCCCCGCTTACTGGAGCGATGGGCTGTGGAGGGGGCGGGAGTGGCCGTCTCAGGCTCTCAGCCGCTCGCTAAGAGAATGAGCTGGAAGCCGGCCCAGGCATGTGGGCGGATCCCGACTTCATTGTCACAATCTTGCACGAGCCTGGGCTGGCTCTGTGACGTCAGCTGACAGTGGACTGAAGCCTGCTGTCTTCTGACAATGGGTCACAGGAGTGCAGAACAAACTGCACTCCTGTGATCCACAGGAGAAGTACAGCCAAACAAGCTTTGGTTGTACTTCTTCTTTAAGGAGCAGAAAAAAAAATTATGGGACAGAATGTAATGCGATCTAGAGTGTTAGGTAAAGGAGAAAGAGAGGAATAGTTAGGAAGCATATGGAGGTCATTTATTTTTACACACAATAGTAAACATCTTTCACTGCTCTTTAGAGAATTTTGTTTATAATTTTGTTTTTAGTAAACTTAACTTTTTATGTTTAGATGTGTGTAAACTGGTCTTTTGTTTAAAGCAGAACTAAAGGAAATATACTTTCTCTCTAACAGACTGGATCCCTCGCTCATGCCAGCATCCTTTTCTAGGGTGTTGGTCTTCAGGCATCACCATTTGCTGGCGCAGGATGACATAACTCCTCCGCACGCACAGGAGTCTGTCATCCCACCACACAGGGACTGTATAAGTGATGTAAGCCCGAGTTGCACATGCACAGCTCAGTTTACAAGCCGTAGAATAAACAATGTTTGTCTCTTCTGTGATAATAGCCTGCTGTTTGCAATCTGTTGTAAGACTTCAGTTCCATTTTAATTATGTGCATAAACCTTTGATATAGCATCCTTCCATTATATAGTTACTGCAGCAGGTCACAGAAGGTTACTGTGAAAGCTTAACCCCAGACAAATTTTTTGGGATAGTATGGGAAAGTGTCCACATTTCCGCCAGGAATTTTTTTTTTCTGTCTGGGTCACCATTGGTTTTCCCTGACTTCTTGCCTAGACAAGAAATTGTTTAATTAAAATTAACAAGTAGAAGAAAAAGTAAAATATGACAAAGAATTAAGTAAGCTCAATTACCATGAGTATACACTCCCAGGCCATCCATCGGATTGGCAGCACTGCCCGCCCCTGTATCCGGTAGTAGTCTCCAGCGTACAAGTTGCGGCTCATTCCAAAGTCAGCTATTTTAATGGTTAGGTTTTCACCCACCAGGCAGTTTCGGGAGGCCAGATCCCGGTGCACAAAGTTCAGAGAAGAGAGATACTTCATACCAGAGCAGATCTGCAGGGCCACATGGAGCAGGCTGGGATAACTGGGCAAGAGAAAAAGACAGATAAACTCGTAAGGCGATCAAGGCATGTGGCTGCTCAATAGAAACTATCCATTGAATAGGGTTACCACTTCATCCCTTTAAAACATCATAGTGTATACACTCCAGCCTTATGGCTAATCAAGCCAGGTAAGGTACTAAGTAAATCAAACTACTACTTTGCCTATCGCTGCTGTGGATTTCCTTTGTACTCCATCATCCAATAGCAAAGTGGTGCGAAGAGCAAGAATATTGTACCATGTGCATCAAACCATTACAAATAATCTGATTGAACATCAATTTAGTCGGCTTAGCCATTCTTACTGGTTGCTAGTATTGAGTGCACCTTCCTGTCTACTTCACTCAATTAGCCTGCAGGAATATATTTTTTTTTTGTCAAAGGTTTTTAAAAAATCATCCCTGTTGCTCCCAGCAATTACATTTCTACTGTTTTGTTTCCCTATCCATTCATCTGAAAAGAACAGTTGGAATTTGATTGTTTACCTGGATCAAAAGCATACAGTTTTTGTTTTACATACTTCTATAATTAAGGCTCAGTATCGTACCCAAGCCACGTACAATCTGAATAAAATGTTTTCTTCACCTGATGCAGGGAGGGTTGTGCCCATCTTCCATGCTCTCGTCCTCCTCTGCCAGCTGATGGGAACTCAAGAACTGGTTAAGGTCCCCATTCTCCATGTACTCAGTGATCATGCACAGTGGGTCCTCATCCAGACAGGCCCCCAAGAGACGTATGATGTGTGGGTCACTCAGGCGAGACAGGATCTTTAATTCCTTCAGGAAATCACTCCTGCAGACCAATCAGAAAATGACATACATCAGAAGACAGGAGAGGGTCAATCTCAAAGCATCATCAGTTCTGACAGCACTTATATTTCACTGCTGGCTTGAGGCTGGTGAAAATTCTTCTAGAATCCTTCTGTATACACTAGATCAGTGGTTCTCAACTCCTGTTCTCAGGACTCACTAACAAGCCAGGTTAACAAGATAACTGAAATACATCACAGGTGAAATAATTTGCTGCTCAGTGATTGCAGTATTCTAGTCTGCATCTTTCCAAGGTAATACTTAAAATCTGGCCTGTTAGTGAGTCCTAAGAACAGGAGTTGAGAATCACTGAACTAGATGTATGCAGATGCCCTCAAATATTGACTTCAGGTGTTCCCAGAGAAGAGTACCATCAATGCCACAGCATGCAAGGACATTTTGGACAATTGTATGCATCAAACCCTGGGGCTACAGTTTGGGGAAGGCCCTGTTCTGTTCCAGAATGACTGTGTTCCTGTGCACAAAGCCAGCTCTATACAGACATGGTTTGAGGAGTTTGGTGTGAAATCGTGTGTCCTGCACAAAGCCCTGACCTTAACCCTTCTGAACATCTTTTGGAAGAATTAGAGCCACATATGCCAGCCAGGTCTTTAGGTCAAAGCCAGAGCTGGATTAAGTATTTGTATATAAGGTGATAGTGTGTGTCTTGTTAGTGGAGGAGGAAGCAGTGCTGGATCAGTAACTTGTACATTTATAAATATATGTATTTTATATATACGCTACCCCCGTAGTTGCCGCTAAGTGGATGCCCAGGGTTCTTTTCCTGATAATTGCCACACAGCCACACAATCCAATCACTCTTCACAACTCATTCTAGGGGTATGCTTTTTTGGATGCGTTACTGAAAACTTGAACACGTAGTGGATAATTGTCGCATACTTCAGTAACGTTTAGTAGCAATTTGAGGACACTAAACTTTCTTCTTTAGAACTGTGAGCCCCAGTCCTTGCACAAATAAATGATGGACTGAGCTTTGTAGTAACAACCTGAGGAGATTAGACTTCCCCCTAGAAATCTGAGCAAAGTCTTTTCACTAAGAATTAAATAGACTTAGTTCTTCAGGACAACCGACAGCATGTCCCCATTAAACACACTGACTCTAGCATAAGAGGGATGGCAGCAGCACACAGACTCTAAGATGTACTCACTAATGTCCTTGGATAATTGGTTGCCTCCTTACAATATCTTCCATACACTTTCACAATGTGATACCAGACTAGATCCTCAGACAACAGCCACTCAGACAGCTTCAGCAAAGTAGGCCTCCAGCTAGCCTACCTTTGAACTGTCAGATTTGCCTAGGGGGCAAACAGCCCCCCTAGGCTGTCATCTCCTCAGAGAAAAATACACCTCTGCTCCTAGTCTCAGAGTATTTATACACACTTCCAGCCGCCACCTGAGCACCTCACCCCAGGGATTAGCCAGGGCTGTATAAATATTCAGCTGCTGATTAGACTCTCACTGCACACTATCTTCCAGAATATTTGCAGCCACTGAAACGCAGAACAGACCAAAACAATCAGTTGCAGCTCCACTGAGTACAGTGAGCCAGAACCAAATTTACCTTACAACAAAATGCAGCTCCACTGAATACAGTGGGCCAGAACGAAAATTACATAATCCTAGCACCTATCTAGGAGGGTGCTACACAGGTGAGTGACAATGTGTGAATTGTCAAACGGAGAAGGAAAAAGTAGTGCTGAGTCTGTGAGCTGTGCATAACTTGTCAGCAAAGAGGAACCAGTGCTGCATCAGTAAGCTATATATAAGGTGAAAGCGCGTGTCTTGTTAAATCGTCTAAGAGGTAGCAGTGTTGGATCAGTAAACTGTATATAAGGTGGCAGTGTGTGTTTTTTCAGCAGTGCTAGGACAAGGTCATCCAGTGCCCAGGGCAAGGATGCCAAACTGAACACACTCCCTCCCCCCATGATGTGTGAGCTTTGGGGATCCCATGCTATTGCCAGCCCTCCTGTCAGATTTGCAGCAGAAGGAATGGCAACCCCCCACCTGCAGTAAATCGCTGTGCCCTGAGCAGCTGCCCCACTTGTGGACAGCAGTGACCAGGAAGTCTGTACAGGCTGGCAGAAGCCGTGTCTATCTGCCACTGTAAGCATGTATCCACACATCAAGCTGTTGAATGCAATTAGGGACTGATGATCATCCCTGGACCCCAGGGCCAACAAACCTTTCCTAACTGCATGTAGCAGCTTCATATTCAGATACATGTTTACAGCGGTGAACAGCCTCAACTCCTGTCAGATTTTAACTGACTTGTATGGGCTTCCTGGCCGTGGCTGTCTGAAAACACCTGGGCTCCTGGTCACAGATATCTGCAGGATACTTGCCGCACCATAAATCAATTTTGCTGTGTTAATGAGATCTAAAAACTTGGATCAATGAGGAGGCTTAGAAAGGTACAAGTGCTCAGATGGCTTCCTTATATCATAACATTAAAGGATTACCTAGCATTTTTATTTGCATCTGCCCTTAGTAACTTCACAGCCACGAGTAGACTCCGCCCTTTGCGCATGTTGAAAGGAAACTGTAGAACAGGTAGTTCATGGGGATTGACCACTTCACACAGGTGAACCTGGAATGTACAGCAGAAGTTGAATATTATATCTCAGATTTCATTGTGTATCACAGAGAGGAAAAACAAAAATTATCTGGAATTCTTAAAGAGAAATTTGGTAGTGACAGGAACACCTTATATGACACTTTAGGCAAAACTTAAAATGAAAAAAAAAAAAAAAAAGAACAGGAATTTGTTTCAGAAACCAGAACTTGAGCTCCCATTAATGGCACCTTCATAACCAAACACTGGTACGGAAGGCTCGGTTCAGCTCACGAAAAATGATCCCTGGTTTGCTTTATTTGAATGTACAGCAAGTTTCCAATGTCTCTTCAGCAGAGATCACTTAGGCCGGTTTCACACTGGGGCCGTGGGAAAGGCGGCGGTAAAGCAGCGCTATATTTAGCGCTGCTTTACTGTCGTTTTAGCCGAGGTAATCGGCCGCTAGCGGGGTGGTTTTAACCCCTGCTAGTGGCCGAAAAAGGGTTAAAACCCCCCGCAAAGCGCCGCTGCAGCGGCGCTTTGCCGGCGGTATTACCACGGTGTCCCATTGATTTCAATGGGTAGGAGTGGTGAATACACTCCTTCACCACTCCAAATATGCTGCACCACTCCAAATATGCTGCTAGCAGGACTTTTTTTTACCGCCCTGCTAGCGTACTGCTCCAGTGTGAAAGCCCTCCGGCTTTCACACTGGAGTTAAAGGACCCGCTTTTTTTCTGGCGCATTACAGGCGCTATTTTTAGCGTTGTAGCGCCTGAAAAACGCTTAGGTGTGAAAGAGGCCTTAAGCAGTGCATAGAATTTGTTCATATGGCTGGTATCAAAGGTAGCTTGGAAAATAGGTTTCTACAGCACACTCTCTATT
Organism: Lithobates sylvaticus; assembly: GCA_028564925.1. Lineage (NCBI taxonomy): Eukaryota > Metazoa > Chordata > Amphibia > Anura > Ranidae > Lithobates > Lithobates sylvaticus. Next base: position 187,207,363 of record CM053033.1, on the reverse strand, counting down.
GGAAGTGGCATGCAGATCTTCTTTCGCTCACCGAGGACTGGGATGAATATTTGGACAATTTTTTTGACAGACATGGTTTCAGTGAGGGATAGATGTATTCAAATTTAAACTTTAACGTAGACTATATTGTCTGTCAGAGATGCTCAACTGAAGTGGGCACGTTAATAGATTATGGACTTGCCTTCTACAAAATTTCTGGAGGGAAGTCATTTCTACTGTCAATCTGGTAGGAGGGTTGGCGGTTCCTATGGACCTCCTGATCCTTGTGCTGGATGCTCATTGAGTTAATTATGAAACTGTATTTTATTGGCTGCTTTAATGCTTTTTGGCATATTCACTGATACTGTTTTCTGCACCTGCTACATGTATTCTATGGTAAGTTGGCCACTTTTGTGCAACTTCTTAACCGCTTCAGCACCGGGCGTTTTTACCCCCTTCCTTACCAGAGCACTTTTTGCGATTCGGCACTGCGTCGCTTTAACTAACAATTGCGCGGTCGTGCGACGTTACACCCAAACAAAATTGGCGTCCTTTTTTTCCCACAAATAGAGCTTTCTTTTGGTGGTATTTGATCACCTCTGCGGTTTTTATTTTTTGCGCTATAAACAAAAGAAGAGCGGAAATTTTGAAAAAAAAACAATATTTTTTTACTTTTTGCTATAATAAATATCCGATTTTTAAAAAAAAAAAAACGTTTTTTTTTTACTCCGTTTAGGCCGATACGTATTCTTCTACATATTTTTGGTAAAAAAAAAAAAATCGCAATAAGCGTATATTGATCGTTTGCGCAAAAGTTATAGCGTCTACAAAATAGGGGATAGATTTATTGCATTTTTTTTAATTTTTTTTACTAGTAATGGCGGCGATCTGCGTTTTTTTTTTTTCGTGACTGCGACATTGCGGCCGACACTTCGGACACTTTTGACACATTTTTGGGACCATTCACATTTACACATCGATCGTTGCTATAAAATTGCATTGATTACTGTGTAAATGTGACTGGCAGGGAAGGGGTTAACACTAGGGGGCGCTGCAGGGGTTAATATGTTCCCTAAGGTAGTGATTCTAACTGTGGGGGAGGGGACTCACAAGGGGAGGAGACCGATCGGTGTTCCTCCATACTGGGAACACATGATCGGTCTCCTCGCCACTGACAGGACGTGGAGCTGTGTGTTTACACACACAGCTCCACGGTCCCGCAAGGTCACGCTGTTTTAACGGGCAATCGCGGGTGCCCGGCGGACATCGCGGCCGCCAGGCACGCGCACCGGGTCCCGAGCGCCCCCTAGCGGGCCGGGAATGGGAGGACGTCATATGACGCCCACCCAGGTTGGGAGATCCACCTTGTGGGCGTCATATGTACATGGGCGGGTATTGAAGTGGTTAATAAACATTTTTTTTGTAAAAAAAGAGACAAGACAAGAGACACAATACGATTTTCATTCTTTAATCAACATCTGTAGCTTTAACAGTTACCTCTCCATTTTCTTACTTTTTCTTTTTATTTCTTTTTGTGTTGTCAGTTTACAAGTGTTATGTTTATACTAGGTTTAAATCTTCAATAAAAATAATTTGCAAAAAAAGAAAACAGTTACCTCTCCAAACTGCCCTTCTCCCAGCTTCTCTCGGAAGAGGAGATGTCCTCGAGGGAACTTGCTGAGGGGCAATTCTTTGGTGGTGAGAGTGTCGGCAGTCAGAGCAGGTACGGCATAGGTGTTACCCCCTGTCACCCCTTGCAGAGTGACAATATCTGCTTCTGCGTAGTGGGGGACACTCGGAGGGCAAATGGCAGGTAACTTAGGGGACTCCAGCTCCCTGTATCCCCCTTCTAGGGAGAAATAGAAAAAGGGCATCAAATAAGAGAGAGTAAGGAAAGATAGGGTTGTAATTAAGAAAACAAAGAATAATAAAGATAGCAAAAAGAAGTATGAAGAAATAAGGAGGAAAGAATAAAAGGTCTGGGATAGCATAACATATCATATGATAGTATAAAAGTAGTTGCAATGATGACAACGTTAAAAAACGCTCCAGGCAGTGAAGAATCAGATACAGAGAAGGACAGTGAAATTAGAGCTGCACAATTAATCGTTTAAAAAAAAAATCCCTCTGACAATCTATATGGCAGAGTTTGCTGATTCTTTTATATAACAAGTAGAGAGACTTCTCTGCTCACTCAGCTGTCAAAAGAAAACATCTGGGCAGTCTGCCAAGTTTAACATGAAACATTGTAGCTAACTCTTCTTTCTTAGATCAAAGGGAGAAAATTCTGTGTGAAACAAAAAAATACAGGCAGTCTGCCAAGTTTAACATGAAACATTGTAACTAACTCTTCTTTCTTAGTTTAAAGGGAGAAACTTCTGTGTGAAAAAAATTAATCCAGGCAGTCTGCCAGGTTTTTAAAACAATGTGTAAATGCAGGAAGATTAACCACTTAAAGTCTAAATCTTTTTCCTGACACTTGTCTCTTAAGTTAAAATCAATATTTTTTGCTAGAAAATTACTTGGAACCCCCAAACATTATATATAATTTAGCAGAGACCCTAGGGAATAAAATGTCAATAGCTGTAATATTTTATGTCACACTGTATTTGCCCAGCGGTCTTTTGAACATATTTTTTTGGGAAAAATTCAATGAATAAAAATAATTTAAAAAAATAGTAAAGTTATCCCAATTTTTTTTTTTTGTTTTAATGTGAAAGATTATGTTACGCCGCGAGACTCGTGAGAGAATCGTGATCTATCTTCTAAGAAAAAAAAATAGTGATTCTCATTTTAGCCAGAATCGTGCAGCTCTAAGTGAAATGGACAGTAGAAAGAAATATACATGTGTAGTTAGGAGTTGACCATCTTGTATTGTGGGCAGCTCCGATGTGACAGCCCCTTACCCTGGCTGTTGATTGGTTTAGCCTGCAGGCCGCCAGGTTCTGTGATTGGCCGGCTGTAGGTGGCAAGCAGGAGCTCATAGGCTGGGTTGTTTAACAGTAGAGCTGGAGAGACACATGCAGAGTACAGAGGGTACACCTCAATAAACATGCAGACACCATAGACACAATATTATATACATATATACAAACACATGCACACAACTGCCTTCCCACGGACTAATACGTTTATGACATACAGACAATATCCGACATCAAAGTCCACAGCAGGTCGATATTCCACTACATCTGATTGAGATAAATGAGTCATTCAGAGGTTTGCATATTCTGTATGTACACTGATAACACATTTACCTTATTGTGTTTTAAATGATCTTTAGTATAAATCAGGTAAAAACATCAATACAAAAAATTATACAAAGTTAATTTCTTTATAAAGCAGTCACAGTGGAAAAGCCTGTGCCTTGTCAGCATGCTGCCGAGTAGGACCTTTGCTCTTTGCAGGAAAACAGCGGACTCTCTGCAGAGGTCTGACATGCCCCATGGCGAGTCAGACCTATAGCTCTGCAATCAGCAAAACTCGTGCTCCCTGTTGATTGGAGAGCTCTAGCACTGAAGATCAGATATTTTAACTGGCCATGCTGGCAGTGCAGAGCAAGATAGATAAAGAAGGCCATTTACAAAGTATGTTATAAAATAATTCCCTTGTCTAGTCATGGAAGGTTTTCTAAAGATGGAACTTACACTGACATTTAGTTGTCCAATTTACCAGAATTGAGCAGGAAAACTGCCGCTTATGTTGGGATTAGACATCGTCCTTAGCAGAGGTTGGCAGCCTGAGGTACCCCAGCAGAAACTAAGGGACATTCCAGGGACTTGTAGTTCCAATGTTATCCAGAGAGCCACAGTTTGCCACCCTCTATGGCTTTTAAATAGGTTGGTTTTATACTGTGGCACAACACAAGTATACAGTATATAAACACATGAACATTAGGGCTAACATGAATGAAAACATGGAATACTTGGTTAGGACAACATCAGTTCTGATCTCTTTCTCACCTGAACAGATAAATACAATCATGCATTTAGTAAAATCATCTGTAAATATCTATATTGCATGCACATGAATTTCAATACTCCCTACAAACATGCACAAAGCCCTCCACATACATGCATACACAATGCCCAGGATACATATAGGTCCTTCCTACCTGCACCCTCAGAACTGGAGCACAAAGTGGGCATCTTGGCAAGGACGCTGTGGCTTGGCTCCTGGTACTCCCCCTCTGCCGTCAGAATACGCTCATAGCGGTTACTGTGGCGGGATGCCAGTGAGAGGTTCTGTGTGTTGTTGATGACAACAGTGTCAGAAGGGAGGGAAAGGTGGGCAGTGAGGTCACTGTCAGAGGGACGATGCTGAGCCTGGAAGAAAATAGAAGGAAAAAAGGAAATCACATTTTCTGTTTTTTGGGGTAGCAGCCAATTCGCTTGTCATAGCAACCAAAATAAAAGAAGTACAAATAAGGGCTGTGGAAATTTAAGATGAATTCCTCGATTAATCTTAAATTTTTTTGATCGATCAAAATTATTTTGATTGGTACTCCCCTCTCCGCCAGCTTCCCGGTCTTCAGGGAGTTCCGTCGGAGATCCGGTGACGTCACGGACAGCGATGTCACTGGACTCCTCCCCCCTCCCCCAAGTGCCTCCGTCTGCTAACGAAGGGAAGGGGGGAGGAGTCCGGTGACGTTGAAGTTCTGATTGAAAGTAAAGCGTACGGGGGAGGAGCTACACATGACGTCACCCGCTGCTGCCCTACGGACCTAACATGATTGTCGGCTTTACATGCTGTGTTTTTATCATCTTTATGTGAGTAGTTTGTGTTTGAACACAAACATTTTCATTCTACCCATGACCTGGTGTCCTTGCTGAGATCTAAGGAGATGTGAGAGAAGTTTATGGTCCGTGTTAACCCTTTTGATACCCGCTTGCATGACCACCTGTTTGCACAGGGGTCCGTGCCATAAGGTGAGAGTGATTACTTAGATCGGAGGTGGAGGGATTGTCACCTTACTGTGGAAAAAAAAATTACTTATGTCAGTGCTACAGTTTAAATTTAAAACCTATTTGTGTGAACTGTGAAGTTAAGTCATGGATTGTGGAAACTAACTAGTGTCGGGTGATTGTATATAGTGTATACCACATTTACCACTGACTAATGCAGAGTTGCAATGCAAGGAGATCAGCTAAAAGTAGTTGGATCTGTATGTGCGTTATAATTAATCGAAATTAGTCGATTAATCGATTAAAAAAAAAAAAATCGATTAATCAAACACGAAAATTGTACTCAGTAACAGCCCTAGTGCAAATACATGGCATGAATAACGCCCAGCTCATTGGCTAGAATAAACAACTGCAGTATCTGTATCAAAATCAATAGGATAATATTACCTATAAACACCAGTCTTCCTAATATAAAGACTTTACTGTGTGAATTTCCCCAAAATATTATGAATATACAGTTCAGCCTGGTATAAAAAATAGCAATATGGAATTATTTGCTACTTTTGGGTGGCTCTAGTCTTTGGGACTTGCTGAGGAAGTATGCAGGTGGCCATTGCTTGGTATGGGGAAGGGTTTGACCCCTCTCCTAAACCTTATTGCTGTCAGTGACCCAACAGGAAATGTTCTCTGCTCTGGGTCTTGCTGTGACAGTCAAGAATCAGATTAAAACCATCTCTCTCTCTAGATTGCATTATCCATATATTCGTAAGAAAACCCCACTTTGGAGGCTGTAGCCAGCAGCTTGATGGTTTCACTGGCACCTAGTGGATTCTCAATTCTATATGTAGAATGCATTCTAGGCCAGCAAGTCCACTTCACAGCAGAGCTCTGGCTATCAGACAGAGTTCGTTACCATTGGGACACAGGTGGCGAACCTTAGAAATAGCATTTGCCATGAACACATTTGCTCTAATAGATGTATTAAATAATACCGTTGGGACACAGGCGGCAAACCTTAGAAATAGCATTTGTCATTAACACATTTGCTCTAATAGATGTATTAAATGATTGCTACTTGTTTAATATAGGCTGTCTATTTCCCTGTCCCCCAGACTTATACTGTGTTCTTCTACCCCACTGTCATCCATCTAATCACCTACCTTCCCGAGCAATCTCCTCCAGCGTTGCCGCCAAAGGATAAGAATAATGACAACCAATAAAAGCAGGATTATGACCACCAGGCAGCCAATCAGAATGGAGGTGTTGTTGTTGTCATCCATAGCAATTGGTTGGTTTATCCGGTTAACGCTGACAGCTTCTAGTTAGGAGAAAAAAAAGATAAGGAAAGTGAAGGTGTTACTTAAAGCAATGGTCAGATTTTAGCTGTCATTCTTCTGCTGAAGCTTAGAAATTATGACATCCAATCTGTTAATGATGTACAATAGCTGGTGTTGAATAAAGTATATCTATCTAATGCCATATTTTTTTACTTTAAATCTCGGATATAGGAGGGAATGGTTTTTGTGTACTGTGTCCTACTGAGGAGATCCCTTTTCACTTGCCTCACAAGTGTCCCCACTTGAAGATCTCTAATGACGCCTCAAAATTTTGGATTTCCCCTTTCTACCAGAATGACAATCACCAGTACAAATGAAGAGGGTAAATCTTCCCAGTGAGGACACAACAGCAATACAAACCTGACTGGAGTTCTAACCCTTCCCTACTCTATCCGAAACAATAAAAAAAAATATACACTGTTGCTCCATCTATAACAGATTTCTCCACTCACACAAATGAAGTGTCGGGACATTGTATTCAGCAACCACAACTTTGAGAATACCTTGATCAGCAGCTGCAGCTGATTGCCTACAGTCACTGATAACATTTTCCAACAGGTCCCTTTGACTTTTGTCACACACTAATTGAAATTCAGTTGGTCCCTGCTGAACTGCTTCAATTTTGATGGTCAACTGTAGCTGGAAAGCCCCATCAATATTTTGCTATTAGACCCCATGAATTTAAGACCGAGGTCTTACAATCATTTCTAAAGCCCCATACACACGGTCGGATTTTCAGACGAAAAATGTCCTATCGGACAATGTTGTCGGAAGTTCCGACCGTGTGTAGGCTCCATCAGACATTTTCCATCGGATTTTCCGACGGACAAAGTTTTATCTCCTGCTCTCAAATTTTCCGACAACAAAGTCCTATCGGACTTTTTCCGATCGTGTGTAGCGAATTCCGACGGACAAAGTGCCACGCATGCTCAAATCACATTACAAGACCAAAGCTATTGGCTACTAGCCTCTACGTAGTCCCGTCGTAGGCAACAAACATCACCACGTTCAGAATGATCGGATTTTCCGACAACTTTGTCCGACCGTGTGTATGCAACACCAGTGTCGGACTAAATACATCGGAAAAAATCTGATGGATTTTGTGGTCGGATTTTCCAACCATGTGTACAGTCTTATGCCCCGTACACACGATCCGAATATCGTACGATAGATCGTACGACCGTTTCCGCTTAATAGTCACAAGTAGAAATTAAGTAGCTAAATAAAGTCATGAAAATTCTTGTACGACAGAAAAAAAAAAAATCGGAAGTGATGTCTTGTGTTGTAATGTATTTGTATTGAATTTTCGGACGACAACTGTACTGACTAACCGAAAGTCGTACGATCTGGAATCGTACGAGGAAAATTTCCGCGCATGCCCGATCGAATAAGATCGGATGAACGGTCGTGATCGGCTGTCGAAAGTAGTGTACACACAATCCGAAAATCACACGATCCTACCTCGGACGACCGTTTCCGTACGATATTCAGATCGTGTGTACGGGCCATTAAAATCATGGGGTCTAAATATTAGTAGAAAATCCAGGTACAACAACTGGTATACCAAATAGAGGGTTGTAATGCTACAAAAAGACATAAAAAGTTTAACATGAAAAGATATAATTAGACGTGACAGGAACAAAAACATTGACACCCTTACCGTGAACACTTTCACTGAAGCTGCCCATGGTGGTGATAGCTGGTCTTGTTCTTTGGCTGGTGCCCTGTGGCAAGCCTGTTACAGCTGGTTGGGGTGTGGTCTCTCTTGGTTCTGGTAGAGGGCTTGGTTCTTCTGGTTCTGATGAGTCCAGGACATCTGTACATGAAAAATCCATGAGAGTGGCCCATGTTAGATCCAGAACAATATAGCCATTAAAAGAAAACTTTAGTCTAATGCAAAAATTTATTAAGATCCTTATAACCTGAGACCTGTGATAAGATGGTGCATGTCCATTTAAAGAGTTTTTTTGGGGGCGGGTTAACAGTTATGGTATTTACTTTAGATCAAACAATTTATAATACGTTTATGGCTTTTACATTTAAAGTGGCGCTTTAGGCAAATAGCTACATACATTCTTCAAATATATACTGGTCTACTGTTTTACCCACCAAAGGATATGTAATACATACCTCTTCCTAGGTCACCTTCCCTGATGGAGGTAAAGAGGTGACACCGGAAGCTGAAGTGCTGAACCAGTGTATCTGGTTGTGCAGCGTGCAAGAGGTGCACACATCATAGAACTGCCTGTACGGAATTACTAATACTTTGGCAGACACCACATTAAACATACCGTATATATACTCGAGTATAAGCTGAGTTTTTCAGCCCATTTTATTGTGCTGAAAGTGCCCCCCTCGGCTTATACTTGAGTCAAGCACTTTTCTGCAGCAGAAAATTACATTTTCCGACCCGACTTTGGGGCCCCGTATCTCGGGGCCTCTTGGTGCCAGGAACCCCAAATTCGGTGTGCAAACCCAGTGGAAACGACACTAAAACATATCCAAAGATGGGGTTCCTAGCCCTAAGTCGGTTCGGAAAATGTCATTCTCTGCTGCAGAAAAGTGCTTGACATTTTCCGAACCGACTTTGGGGCCCCGTATCTCGGGGCCACTTGGTAATAGGAACCCCATCTGGGGTAACCATGGGTATGTTGTAGTGCTAATTCGACTGAGTTTGCATACCAAATTTGGGGTTCCTAGCACCAAGTGGCCCCAAGATACGGGGCCCCAAAGTCGGTCAACTGTGTCCGTCTGCAGCAATGTTATTTCAGGACCCTTTGGGTCCAGAGACCCCAAATTTGGGCTGATAGGGGGCATCTAGGAACCCTTAACTACAGAGTTTGAAGTTTGGGGGACCTATGGCTGCAAATGGGCACAGTGAGGCTGCAAATGGGCATTGTTGACACTTTTACTTACAGTAGCTGCACATTTCTCACCCTAGGCTTATACTGGAGTCAATAAGTTTTTCCATTTTTTTTGTGGTAAAATTAGGTGCCTCGGCTTATATTGGGGTCGGCCTATACTCGAGTATATACGGTACATGCTATCAATTATAGACTGTGTATATGCAATGAACTGTGTCATTTGTGCGGATTACCGCTTTTATTCAAAACATTTTTTGCAATGTCTTATTAATTACAGCAAAACATCATGTCATTAACATTGAAACTAAACCCTCCTTTTCTTTACAGCCAAGGGTGCTGCCATCTTAGCTTTTGTTTGATCTCATGTTGCCATAGTGCTGCACATGTGATCAGTTATGACACCAGTCATTTGATGGCTTGACAGTTCTGTTGAGAACACAGGCAACTGTCAAAGTTATTATTCACGGCATGCCTTCAATGTAACTGTTTTTGGAAGCTGAAGTTCGAGGGTTTAGTTCTCCTTTAGGGCCAGTTCCCACCATAGAAATGCAGTCCGGGTGCTTTTCTGTATGAACGTTTTTGATGCATTTTTTGGTGCGTTTTTGATGCAGTCCAGTGCATTTTTTCCCCCCACTTTTTTATTACCCTTTAAAAAGGACATGTATGTTTCAGTGCATTTTTGGTGCGTTCAAGTGCATTTTTGATGCGTTTTACAGTGTTCCACTACGGTCCAGTGCAGGAAAAATGCAGAATGTTCTACTTTTTCTTCTGGAACGCACTGGAACTGCAAGCACTGGTGTGAACTATGCCATTGAAAACCATATAACCTACTTTCCAAGCATCCAATAGGCACTGGACTGCATGTAGTATAAGTAAACCCATCGATTTAACAGTTTAAAAAAACTGTTACATTTCCAGCATGTGTCAGGAATCAAAACTGTCACATTGGTTGTGCTCTCAACCAAACTGTCAAACCATCCAATGGCAGTTGAAGATTAAACAGAGGCCAAGATGGTAACTTCCTTGAATGAATACGGTAGGAGGGTTTACTTCCAATTTAAAGTGGAAGTAAACCCTCCTATCATTTTCAGCCATGGAAGCTGCCATCTTGGCCTCTTGTTTAATCTTCCACTGCCATGATGCTGCACATGTGATCAGTTATGACACCAGCCATTGGATGGTTTCACAGTTTGGTTGAGAGCACAACCAATGTGACAGTTAGCATTTCCGGCATGCCGGGAATGTAACTTTTTTTGAAACTGTTAAAGCTAAAATGAATAACTTTTTTTTTGTTGGTCAAAGCTGGAAAGCTGAATCACCGACATTTTTGAGGAAATTAATAAATGTAATCCATTATGGAATAAGACTGTAACACACTAAAATGAGGAAAAAGTGAAGCGCTGTGAATACTGTCTGGATGCACTGTAATTAACCCTATGTTAGGTCAGTGTTTAAATCTAGTTTATAACTAAGAGTAATGAGATCTGCCAGAACAGTACAGACAGGGTTAATTATGGTAAACATTTACTCCCCAGCCTACTCTGCATAGCAGATAAAAACTTCTGCTTTTGAAGTTTTTGGAAAGTTTTGGAAAAGAGAAGTAAAAGGTAGACAACATTTTTTTTTTTTTTTAATTTATACTATTTGAATGGGAACAATTTGGCTGCAAAAGATGAAATACACTTTAACATTGAATCATTTAGAAAAAAAAATCTCAGATGTTTCTATGTTAACAGTGACCTTTGAATGTATAGATTTTATAATGAGGGATTAGCTACACTTTACATACTTTCTTACCGAGTCATCAACCTGGAACAAGTACGAAGATAAGAAGTTCTGATTTTACTTCAACTTTTTTTCTACATGCTTGGTTCTGAAACTAGTGGGTTTCCATGTTAGCCAGATAACTAATGTAGCAAGGTCTTTGGCCTTTTCCAGTCTAATGAGAACTTTACAAGCCAAAGATATCCGACATCCTCATGTATGTAGTGAGTTGTAAGGCATAGTGGGTGCAAGAGTGACAAAATTATCGGGCGCCAGACACTTCTTGGAAGTTGGATGTAAAAGAGGTTTTATTTCTTTTAACAGTCCTTTTTGTATTTTTTGGGGGAAAGAGGGTTAGGGTCAGGACACCCTTAGATAGTTGCAAATTTAATTGACAGATTCCAAGACTTCAATGGGAGGACAGCAATGCAGGGAAAGGCCCCAGCAAGAAGCCACAAGAATGCTGTCTCCTATAGTAACAGTCTAACAGTTCCTAACTCAAACGTAACAATCCTTTCAGCTTCACTACAACTGCCTCTTGTAGTTCTTCAACACTGAGCTCCCGGTCTCTCACTAGACCCTCTGATTCACTGACTCTGAATCCCTTGAGCTCCTCCAAGGTTTTGCGGTGGTATCCCCTTTCCTGATTCCTTTCGGTGAGAATGTGGTTCCAGTACTTGCTTCAGTTACTCACTGTGGTCCCTGGTAAAGGTGGTTGGTCCCTTTGTGGCGACAGCTTCCCTTCTACCTCCGACCACTGACAGGTTCTCCGGCCCGCAGAAGCGTCACTGCAAACCGCAATCCCAACCCTGCACTGCTCTCTTTTACTTCTGATTAGGCCCTCACACAGCCTAGCAGCCAGATACCCCCGGGATAGGCCCAAATCTCCGGCCTAGCAGCCCGGGCGTAGGACACACGTCCACCCAGACAGCCGTCCAGGTGGCACAGAACATAGATCACCTGACTCCACCCGAATATATAGGTTCTCCCAGCAGGCCAAGGGTTTCAGGAAAACCCCTGCCTATTGGCTGAGATACCCCATATACCCATAACCTGACCTTGGTTTGCCCTTCCCGTATCTAGTACCACCAGTCACCTAGTGGTAGAATGGAAAAATGCAACAAGGTTAATCTTAGGAGAAATCAATAGATATCTATCAATCGACCAAGATAACTACTCCTTCTGGCAAGTAAATTTGTGGGGAGCTCCCTGACTAAACCCCAGGGTGCTACACTAATAATTTTCAGAAGGATGTAACCAATAGCAGCCCCTACCACAAGGCCAGGGGGTGATTCAGCTCACTTGTCTCTACCAGGAAAATATACATTTTGGGTGGACAGACCCTTAAAGATGAGATGGTTTTATTATTAGAAATAAGGAACATTCAAGCATGAAGATGCTTTGGCATTGTGCATAGAGAGTATACGTTTATGGAATGTATGAAGTGTTTCTTTTTGTAAAATTTAAAAACTCAATAAAAAGGAGTTTACAAACAAACTAAAAAAAGAAAAATGGAAGTTATTGGGAGGTTTTTAAACATACTGACCAGAGAGGAAGGAGATTTCACTGATAAGCAGCCATTGGCTGGAGAAGTAATAGTGACAGCGGAGGATTCGTGCCCTTCTGTTGGACAGTGGGATGGTGACAGTACGGGCACTGGGGTCCCGGACATCCAGGGCTAGGGAAAGGCTGACAGGATGGAGGTCCCATGGAGTATGTAGGGTGCGCTTGAAGTAACAGTCCACACGGCGGAATATCTGAACTTCTCGTGACCGCATATTATTACAATGCACCTGATAGGGAACAAAGAGGGAGCACAAGAAAACATTAATGCTGGACTCCAGGTCAACAGCTACATACACAGATGAAATACATATATGGGAACTGTTTTACCTGCCAACGAATTTGTATTTCATTGCTCCAATGCTGCATCTTTCCCCCCCGGCTCTAACACTGAGAACAGAGCGAACAAACACCGCCCATCACTCGGTTCTCACATCTCCTTGAGTAGAGAGCTGGTGACTGTCAGTCAGCAGCTCTCTGACCTGCCTGCCTGTGCTCACTGGAGCGCTGGGCAGTGGAGGGGTTGGGAGCGGCCAGCTCAGGCCGGGCCGGGTGCCAGTCCAGGCATATGGCCGGATCCCGACCGTATGGTTGCGATCTTTCTCTAGCCTGAACTGGCTCTGTGATGTCAGCTGACAGAGGACTGTCTGCCGAAAATGGGTCACAGGAGTGCAGAACGAACTGCACTCCTGTGATCCAATTGAAAAGTACAGCCAAATGAGCTTTGGCTGTACTTCTCCTTTAAGTATGAGTAGAATGACATCCATGACATATACCACAAGTCAAGAAAATAGGATAAGTATATTGGGAACTTGTAACCCCCATTGGTCTTGTGTATCACACAAACAGACAGGTAGATTATATATTCTGATTCACATTTAATAGTATGCATTGTATGATAACTATTGTTTGTATTGTTGTGGAAAGGGGTCTGGTAGGGTATATATTGAACAAAGTTTTGTATTCTAACTTGCTTGGTAAGCCATATTTTATTTTCTATAGAAATGTGTAATGCCGCGTAAACACGATCGGAATTCTTGTTGGAAAAAGCTCTGATGGTTTTCCCGACGGAATTCCGCTCAAACTGTCTTGCCTACACACGGTCACACCAAATTCCGACCGTCAAGAACGCGGTGACGTACAACACTACGACGAGCCGAGAAAAAATTAAGTTCAATGCTTCCGAGCATGCGTCAAATTGTTTCCGAGCATGCGTAGGAATTGCTACAGACGATCGGAATTTCCGATAGAAACCTTTTCCGTCGGAAAAATTGAGAAAACGCTCTCAATTTTTTGCTGTCAGGAATTCGGCCAGCAAAATTCCAATGGAGCTTACACACGGTCGCATTTTCCGATGAAAAGCTCTCATCGGTCTTTTTCTGGCCGGAATTCCAATCGTGTGTATGCGGCATTAGTCCTCCACCTACTGGTGTCTGAATGTTGACAGTTCAATCAGCATGCTTGCTAAATGACACCCATGACTAGTTTTGGATAGAGTGGTGATAAGTCCAATCTCTGTACTTTATGTTTTTTTTTTCACTGCAAGAATAGGAAAAACGAACTGCCACTGTTAAAACTTTGTAAAGCATATAAATTACTGATAAACTGCAATATGATACAGCTGATAATCTAGCCCAAACAATACTGTAAATATGATTAGAGGTAGAAAAAGGGCCTCTGATTGAGCTAATTTGTTAGAGTATAGATACAGACCTATATTTTCCAAAAAATGCTAAATATACATATACCACATCTCCCCTCCCCCCCCAATAAATAAATTGCATGGGGGAAATATAAGCAGCAGGGAGCCTACAGACAATACAAGTGGCTAGACTGCCCTTTTTGGCACAGCTTCCACAGTACAGGCCCCTGGTAAAGTTTAATTTCCTGTTAGCTACAGTGCCTTGAAAAAGTATTCATACCCCTTGACATTTTCCACATTTTGTTACGTTACAACCAAAAACATAAAAAAAATTTTTGGGGATTTTATGTGATAGACCAACACAAAGTGGCACATCATTTTGAAGTGGAAGGAAAATTATAAAATGGTTTTCACATTTTTTTACAAATATATATGTGAAAAGTGTGGAGTGCATTTGTATTCAGACCCCTTGAGTCAATACTTTGTAGAACCTCCATTCGTTGCAATTACAGCTACAAGTCTTTTTGGGGATGTCTCTACCAGCTTTGCACATTTAGAGAGTGACATTTGTGCCCATTCTTCTTTGCAAAAGAGCTCAAGGTCTGTCAGATTGGATGGAGAGCGTCTGTGAACAGCAATTTTCAAGTCTCGCCACAGATTCTCAATTGGATTTAGGTCTGGACTTTGACTGGGCCATTCTAACAAATGAATATGCTTTGATCTAAACCATTCTATTGTAGATCTGGCTGTATGTTTAGGGTCGTTGTCCGGCTGAAGCTGAACCTCCGCCGCAGTGTCAAGTCTTTTGCAGACTCTAACAGGTTTTCTTCTAAGACTGCCCTGTATTTGGCTCCATCCATCCCTATCCCTGCTGAGGAAAAGCATGATGCTGCCACCACCATGTTTTATGGATGGGAATGGTGTGTTCAGGGTGATGTGCAGTGGTAGTTTTCCTACATAGTGTTTTTGCTTTTAGGCCAAAAAGTTAAATTTTTCTCATCTGACCAGAGCACCTTCTTACATGTTTGCTGTGTCCCCCACGTGGCTTCTCGCAAACTGCAAACAGGACTTCTATGGCTTTCTTTCAACAGTGGCTTTCTTCTTGCCACTCTTCCATAAAGGCCAGATTTGAGGAGTGCACGACTAATAGTTGTCCTGTGGACAGATTCTCCCACCTGAGCTGTGGATCTCTGCAGCTCCTCCAGATTTACCATGGGCCTCTTGGCAGCTTCTCTGATTAATGCTCTCCTTGCCCGGCCTGTCGGTTTAGGTGGACGGCCATGTCTTGGTAGGTTTGCAGTTGTGCCATACTCCATACTTTCCATTTTCAAATGATGGATTGAACAGTGCTCTGTGAGATGTTCAAAGCTTGGTATATTTTTTTTATAACATAACCCGGCTTTAAACTTCTCCACAACTTTATCCCTGACTTGTCTGGTGTGTTCCTTGGCCTTCGTGATGCTGTTTGTTCACTAAGGTTCTCTAACAAACCTCTGAGGGCGTCACAGAACAGCTGTATTTATACTGAGATTAAAATACACCCAGGTGTACCCTATCTACGAATTAGGTGACTTCTGTTCCACTAGATTTTAGTTCGGAGTATCAGAGTAACAGGGGTTGAATACAAATGCACGCAACACTTTTCACAGATTTATTTGGAAAAAAATTTGAACCCCATTTATCATTTTCCTTCCACTTCACAATTATGTGCCAATTTGTGTTGGCATATCACATAAAATCCCAATAAAATATATTTACGTTTTTGGTTGTAACATGACAAAATGTGGAAAATTTCAAGGGGTATGAATACTTTTTCAAGGCACTGTAGCTAACAGGAAATTTAACTTTATCAGGGGCCTGTACTGTGGAAGCTGTTCCAAAAAAGGCAGTCTAGCCACTTGTATTGTCTGTAGGCTCCCTGCTGCTTATATTTCCCCATGCAATTAATTTTTATGGCTGAAGCTTAGATACATAATATCTAATATTCTGGAATGGGCACACTTACTCTCATATATGTAAAGGCTCGTAAGGCATCAAAATCAAACTCCATTTCAAGGTACCCAGTTGGAAAGCTTGCATTATTCCAGCCAACATAGTCATATCCAGGCCAGACACCTTGTTCCTTGTGCTGGAGAAAGTCATCTGCCCCAATTACACCATCGGTCAGCTGCCCCAGACCTCCATAGTGCAGCCTATAGGATAGGAGAAAGAACAGAATTATGATAAAAGATAATGCCTTGCCTGTTCATGTATGCATTTAAGATCAGTGGTGGTCAACTGGTGGTATGGGTGATATAATGCACCTCAACTGACATCACCAATACATGCAGTATTCCGCATATGTACTGCTACAGAAGACTATAAGATAACCTTATACAGAGACACCAGGGATTAAATAAAGGCTTTATTGAAACAATGTTGTGTAGCGCCGACACTTTTCTAAAAGTGTGCGCTATGTGTAAAGTTTTTTCCAGAACTGTAACTGAGTTCTGGGGGTTAATTGTTTAGGTCATTCACTTTGGCATTAGTTTGACTGGGCTGTACTGGAGTTCTGCCTGGTCATATGTGACAGGCTGAGAACGCAGTCTGGTTGGATGTGTTAGGTACCAATCTTTCTCGGAGCCAATCAGTGGGCGCGTCTGGCCCCGCTGTGTATTCTGGGAAGGGGTACTTAAGATGCTGAAGTCACGTGTTCAGCTTGCTTTTTGATTCCTGGTTCCGGTCCGGACCAACCCCCCGTGAGGGGTCCCGACCCAGGAGTGTCTGCTGCCCCCATAAGCCCGGTCACCCTGACCAGCCCCAGAGGCCCTCATGGTCTGGGGTGGGGATCTGTCTGTTCCCGAGCAGGATTGGAGAGGCACAGCAAATCGTACAAGCGACCAGGGGAGGACTCTTCAGAGGAGGACCAAGAAGCTGGCTGCTTGGTAAGAGCCTGGGGGCTGAGATTGCATGGACACTAGTGAATTCGCATTTCCTACGGTATCGCCGAAACGGCTGGAAGATCCAGGTACCATAGGGAAAGTTCCTAAACCTATCGTTCGGTTACAACATTACGTTACATTGTTCACCTGAAGTTTTACAACATAGTCTGTGGCAGAGACTTTTACATTGTTCACCTGAAGTTTTACAACATAGTCTGTGGCAGAGACTTTTACATTGTTCACCTGAAGTTTCACAACCTAGTGTGTGGCAGAGACTTTGTTAAATTCCAAACCACTTGTTGGCTGCTAAATCTGCAGACAGGGGTTTATCTAAAGAGACATTTATTTGGATGTCAGCAGTTCTGTGCCTGAGCTTTATCACCCATACCCTCTATCCCAAACCAAGAGACTGTGTTATGTTGAATGGTTACTTTTGCAAATAAAAATCCTCAAAAGGACTTTTGAGTGTCGGCCTCCGAAATTACTGGGTACTAACCCTGGGAACCCCTAGACAACGAACAACGAGCTACAAGGAGGAGGTAATCGGTAAGCCCAGAAAATACATAGCCGCCCAGCAGGGGTTATGGCGCTACAGTTGCAAAAATTAAAATATACTACCACCAATGCAAGCAATTAAAAAGACAACATTGTGAATTTCAAGTACGGAAAGCTGCTAGCGCCACACCACAATCATACACATCCTTCATGCACACCACTAAGACACAGGGGGAAGGAGAGAGGATGAAAACTCCAATTGGATTGGGTCTGAGACTTGAACTGCACACAGTCAATGTGTGATAATTAGATCACTCTTGGGAAATAATGCAGATGGTCACAAAAGAGTCATTCCCATGGATATCCCCCTCAAACCAGAAGGGTCAGCAATTGTAGAACGGGTGACACTCAAAGGTAAAAGCCTGGGTGGATGCTTGCTTTGGGTCAGCTGTATTCATGTGCTGTAATTGGCTGTTTGCAGTAAAGTCCTCCCCGAGAAGATAAGGTGCCACAGCAACCCGCTGTCTCCTAGTACGGGGAATGTGCGAAAATCCTTTGTAAGATACATCTACTGAAGAATCTTAAACTACTGTATATAGTCTGTGTTATTGGCAGCCAGTGAAGAGACTTGCAGAGGAGAAGAACTTAAGGAGCAAGAAGATTAGGATAGACTGGAGCAATGCCACTTTGTTATATGATAAAACAGAACACAGAACTGGCTAACACTCACTGTTCATTGGCACACCAGAGACTCACAAGGATTAATAAATATAGGAGCTAAGAATAAAATGAAAAGAATTAAATCTTGGCACAATAGTGCAAGCATTTACCCGCCAACAGTGAATCCATCATATGTTGAGTCATTTAGATTTACTAACATCGAAGGAAGCTGCATGACATTTCCAGGTGGAGAGGTATAGGAACGAAGACCATCTGGAAGGAGAAGAAGTAAATTCCAAGTGGGAAAACAACGATAAACCAAACTGGGATTAATTTAAAGACAAAATTCATATAATTCACAGATCTCACAAATAACAAAACAAGAAGAGGAAAAGCTAGTAGCTGGTGGCATTCATCTGGGACTTGTTTTGAAGTTTTGAAGGCATTTTACCACTAATAAGTATTGAATAGTGGAGCACGGCACACATGGTGAATTTGAGATTGGGATTTAAAGAGGCACGCACATTTCAGGCTCACTGTTTGTTGAGTAGTTTTTTATAAAAAAAGTGTATTATTTTCCCTTTTGGGAGCTCCTAATATCCATTTGGAAGTGTGAGGAGAGGATTTCTCCCAGGAAGGATGCGTTATGCACAGCAATAGAAGAAGAAGATTCAACAGGTGTATGAAAGGCTTACAATATTGGTTGAAAGGTAAGAATGTATATAAAGGATCACATAAGTAAAATTAAATGTGAGCACATTACAGTGGAACCTCAGATTGCAAGTAACGTGGTTTACAAGCATTTCGCACTTACGAGCTGTTTTTGAAAACAAAATCCTGACTCGTTTTGCAAAAATTGTCTCACAAGATGAGCAGGATTCAAGCCTCTGGGTTGTGCAGTACCGTATTTGGCCAGAGGTACGGGGGCACCGGTGATGCTCGGAAACACTCCGTTCCGAGTGTCTCAGAGCATCTCTGAGTGCTTCCGAGTGTCTCCAGTGCCCCTGCACCTCTGGCCACATGCGGTATTGCATACAAGCAGTGGCTGTGGAACGGATTATCTGAGTTTCCATTATTTCCTATGGGGAAACTCGCTTTGATATACGAGTGCTTTGGATTACAAGCATTCTTCTGGAACAAATTATGCTTGTAATCCAGGGTATTACTGTATATGATTTTTGAGTATTTCCCATGTGGAGCTTACTGTACTATATAGTCTCCTCTCTCTTTTTCTTTTGAGATTTTTTCCGGATTTCCATCAAAGACTCAAGAAAAAAGAGATGGTTTTCATAACAGATGCACTTTATTGAACACAAAGGCCCTAAATAATCCTCTGAGAGGACATTTTAAAGGACATTGACTTTTTAGCGCTGATTTACCACTAATCCAAGTGACTTCCTCAGTTTCCATAAGTGTTGGGAACATACCAATTAAATTATGTTCCTAATATTCATTTGAACTAAAGAACCCACTTGGAAGAGTGATAAAACATATTTAACATTACAAAATAAGCCGAGTTAAATGCCAATAATGACTACTAACTACTCCATGACTTTGATCAATAAAAACTTTCAGAGACGAAAAAAATTATTTTTTTTTGGCATATAACACCAAATTACGTGTTTATTTATATCAGCCTATGTGCCCTAAAAACCAATCAACTGGAATCTGTTTCCCATATTTCATATTTGAGGGTCACCAAGATGGCTAATCACAAAAAGACTCACCTTGCCAGACGCAACCATAGAGTTCAACTCTCAGGCAAACACTCATGACTCGGTCAGCCATGGGGTAGAAACGAACATAGCGGGCTATTAGTGGAGGCCCCAGGTCCTTTAAAACTAGATCACCTGTGTTTTCATTACCGACTATGACCTGCAGAGGAGAGAAAACACACACAGTGAGCCTTGTGACTTGTGAGTAGGGATGAGCTCCGGCGTGTTTGCATGCTCCATGTTTAGAGCCCACCAGGAAGTCGGCGCAGCGCTGCGCTAATCACAGGCAGCGAAACATTGCCCGATCTCTGCAGCCGCGCATCGGGGCAATGTCTCACTGCCTGTGATTAGCGGGCTCTACACTTGTTGCATGTAAACACACCGGAGCTCTAAACAGGTCTTAACCCTCCCCTCACCACCACCTCCACAGTGATTGCAAGACAGTATCGAAGTCCCTGAAGGATTGTTCAGTGATGGCTGCAAAAAGAGGAGTATGATTTACTGACTAGGGGTGGAGTCAAGATCTCAAGGAGGAAATCCTCACCATTAGGGTTCCTAAAAATGATGGTAAGCCAGGATCCCCTCCCATAACCAAAATATCAGTATTTCCTAAATAAGAAACACTGTGTACTGAAATTGTCATAGAATTCCTAAAAGAATACTTGTCTGTTTTATCTATGGGTGTACGTCACCTCCTCTCTTGCTTTTTTTTTTTTTTTTTTTTTTAACTTCATGCAAGAATTAAAGGAAGTCTAATTGCTCAACAGGGACAATTAAATTTTCCAGTATATTTATACCCCATTAATTATAATCTTACCTCATTTCCCCAGCGGTCTTGCCACTGGGCCCATTTGTAACCATCTCGACTGTAGCGCAGTTGGTAATGTCGGACAAATTCCTTGCCAAGCCCGCCGCCATCACGGCCCTGTGTACCAACAAGGGTCAGGAAAAACAGCTTCCTCAGATCTATCTGCAGATACTCTTCATTATTTGGATAGACAGGTCCTGCTGGGCACCATGCTCCATCACCATCGTTACTTTCTATCCTGTGTCACACAGGAGACATATTGGAAAAAAAACTTGAGTCACAGGTTAAAAAAAAAAATTATATAAAAAAAAAACATATGCAGACACATAAAATATTAGGTTCTTTCCTAAAAAGGACAAAACATTATTTCAGTTCTAGACAGACTTGGCTGTCCATTAACGCCTTGGGGAGATTTTACCGTACTAATCTCTGGCAATAAGACAGTATATGAGAGAAGACATTTTCACTGGGATATGAAGACACAGTAATATTAGCCTGACAAGGGTTCTATTCTTTTCTCCTTTTACTGAAAAAAGGTGTCTTGCTGCAATTTGGTCCCCAATGGAGCATTTTCTCATTATTTTGTGTTCTATTATCTTTATTAGCCACATATGCCTATTCTTTGCTTTCTGATTTAGTGTCACCTTTTTACTGGGGAAGGGGGGGCAGGAGCCTAACATAGTGAACCTCTGATAAGTGCCACCCCTTGTCCAAAGGTAGTGCTTTACTGCCTGGCAAGGGTACTCTCACTGGACAGGGGAATGAGTTGTTTAAGATTACATCAGAGCGAGAGTGCGCATGCGCGGAGTTCCGGAGATGGCCGCGTAGCCAGGAGCTCCGCTCTACCCCAGCCAGACGGAGCCCATCGTCAGCTACACAGCACTCCGGAGCGGCGGTAAGAGAGCCCGCGGAATCCTCACACAACAGGGCATCACCCCATATGAACAGATCTGCTGTCAGACGCAGCTTGGAGCCACAATTTGAGAGACTGGATCCGGCCGGCGGATCCAAGATGGCGGCCGCCTCGAGGCAGCACCCGGCCTACACGGAGGGAAGACATGAGGGGAGACAGGTAATTCCCCCCACTACCCTGCACTACACACCGGTGGCACAGGGATACCCACAGCAGGACCTGTCTCCCTCCCCAGCATCCACAGAATCCCTAATAGGCCGCTCCATGGACGGACTCTCAGTCTCCCCTGCAGAGCCTATTCCTGCTCACCAAGCTGTCCCCCTACACACTGACCCCATGTCAGCATCCCTCACTATGGATGAACTTTATCTGAAACTATCAGACCTGCTTTCCCAAACAGCAGCCAAGATCACAGGAGAGCTAAAACAGGACTTTCAGAACTTAGGCACCAGAATTGACTACATAGAGCATAAGATGGAACAAACAATTGCCGTGACTAACCAAACCTCTGACAACCTACACACAGTACAAGATCAATTGGATGTCGCCTTATCCAGAATTGACGATTTGGAAAATAGGTCAAGAAGGTACAACGTTAGGATCAGAGGCCTTCCTGAATCCGTTACTAACATCCCAGCTGCGGTACAAAATATGATCCAGACCCTAATCCCAAATGTTCCTCAGCACCGCTTGGAACTTGACAGAGCTCATAGAGCACTGGGACCCCCCAGGAAAGACGGAACCCCAAGAGATGTCATCGCAAAACCACACTTCTACGCCATCAAGGAAGAAGTGATGAGACAGGCACGTTCAGCTCCCAAAGTCTTATGCCTTGGTCATCCTGTACAAATATTCGCAGATCTCTCTCCTTCCACCATGCAACGCAGACGCTCGCTAAAACCCCTGCTTCAGGTCCTCTCACAGAAAGACATTAAATACAAATGGGCCTTCCCTTTTGCAGTGAGATTCACAGACAACGGAAAGTCTCATACATTCTCGACATTCCCTGAAGGCGAAAGACTGTTGCTGCGACTCAAACTCATTTCCCAAGAAGCAGACATGGAGGTGACTCCCAACTTGCCCGGATCTTCCAAGAGACCAACCCCGACGAGCCCGGCATCACCGCTGTGGAACAAGACCAAAACCAAGAAAGCAAAGGACAATGGCCCACCTTGAAGACCACTAAGGGGACATGAACTGTCCTGCGACCCTAGTTCCTAATTTGAATCTGGTCTACCTAGACTCAGATACCTGAACACTGTTCATTTTGAACACAGACTTTTTTGGTTTTATACTTACTTCCTTTGCTACATCTGGTCCCACAGGGTCTGACCGGTCCTGGACCGGTCAATTCTGGGGATTTACACACCAACACGGTGGACGGGAGCCCCCCCTCCGCACCCCATTAAGGGGCGAACGGGGGGCACCTGATGCGAAAACATACTATGTTTACCAGTCCGTATTACACATGCCTTTCTTCTTCCGGACGACTGTGTTCCACTTACTTCCTACAATAATAGGGGGCGCCCTGGCTGGGGTAGGCTCCTTGTGCCTCCACCTCACCCTTAGGTTCCTATCGGTATCCGAGGGTGTGGCTGTCTGCCCCCTTTGGGAGCAGACACCGTTACCTATACGGTAGAAGTCCCTAGGGGGTGTCTCCCCCCCTGGGAACTGTTTCCCTTGTTAGGAGACAACTATCTTTTCTTTCCCACTCTTTCCTTTTTTTTTTCATCCCATGCCCCCCCCTGTGATTTGGTGCCTAATGAGATTTATCCTTTCAGAACAACCGCCACCATTATTGGTCTCCAGCTTCCAACCGCCAGGAAGAGGTTATGCTGAACTGAACAACCAAGCAGACAGAAAACATCCAAAGGTGAGTGACGAGATATGCCGAGCTGACGCTCCTCTCACACCTAATGGCTGACACACCACAACCACATCTCAAAATAGCCTCCCACAATGTGCAAGGCCTGAACTCACCAATCAAAAGGAAAAAACTGTTTTCACACTACAAATCCCTTAAACTAGATATTCTGTTGATTCAGGAAACCCACTTCCCAATGCGGTACAGTCCCAAATTTATACATGCTCACTACCCTCACTTTTATCTTGCTAAGGTAGAGAACAAAACGAGAGGGGTTGCAATCTTCTTGTCGAAATCGTGCGACTTCACTTTTTTATCCGAACACAGAGATGTGGAGGGGAGGTTCCTCTTGGTCAAGGGGACTATAGGAGGCCACATTTACTCCCTAGTATCCTATTACGCCCCAAACAAAGGTCAGGAACAATTCTTTAAACGGATCTTAAACGAACTTTCCCCTCTATTAGAGGGCACTGTGGTTTGGGGGGGAGACTCTAATATAGCATTCGATCAGGCAATGGATAAATCCAAACCTCCCAAGACACAGCTCACCAGACCCACCAGGGCAAGCCTAAGGATAGCAAAACTTCTACACAACAGGGGCTTCATTGATGTATGGAGAGAATTCAACCCCTCCAAAAGGGATTTCACTCACTATTCTTACCCGCATGACACATACGCCAGGATTGATCATATTCTGGTCTTTCCAGACTCACTGCCAGCAATCCTTAAATCCCACATAAGTGATACGGTTCTCTCAGATCACTCACTAGTTATCATGCACATTCAATCCAGCACACACACGACGAAACGGGGACAATGGCGCCTAAATGAATCCATACTTTCAGACCCAGTGCAAGTGATGGAATTAAATAAGGCCCTAACTGATTACTTCACCCTAAATGATGTAGAAGACATTTCACCGGAGACGCTTTGGTCAGCGCACAAGGCTGTGATCAGAGGAAAGTTCATACAGATAGGTTCCAAGCTCAAGAAAAAACGCATGATACAGATAGATAGACTGGAAGAATCGTACAAATCTGCCAAAGCTCAACACAAACGTCGCCCTTCCCCGTCCCTACTAGCCCACATTGAAAAGCTAAGACTGGAACTTAACCTAGCACTTACGACGAAAGCGGAAAAATCTATCCGCTGGAGTTCGAACAAATTCTACACTCAGAAGGGGAAGATAGGACCAATGCTAGCCAATAAATTATCTCCCAGAACAAAGTTCTCCTCTTTCCCCAAAATCAGATTAGCAAATCACGGTCTAACGGCCAACCCCGCCAAAATCCTAGACGCCTTTCAAAAATTTTATGCTAAACTCTACAGTGCCCCTCCACAATCCCCGAGTAACTCGATCTCTGACTTCATGGACAGTGTACCTATCCCAAGGTTAGTAGACGAACATAGGGAAATCTTAGAAGCCCCTTTCTTGATAGAAGAAGTGGCCTCAGTAATCAAAGGCCTTAGGACAGGGTCGGCACCCGGCCCTGACGGGTTATCGGCTCCCTATTATAAGACCTTCAAGGAACCCCTAGTCCCATATATGGTGAAATTCTTTAACCACTTAACTCAAGGCAATCCCCTAGACCCTCAACTCAACACGGCATACATTACGGTCATTCCTAAGCCTGATAAGAACCCAGAAGAAGTAGGGAACTACCGACCCATCTCACTTATTAACTCTGATCTTAAAATCCTCACAAAAATAATGGCGGTTCGCCTATCGTCCTTTATCAACAAATATATACACAAAGACCAGGTGGGGTTCATTCCAGGCAGGCAAGGCCCCGACCAAATTAGGAGGGCGATAGATATCGTATCCATTCTTCAATCTAACTGGGATGGGGGGCCAGCACAACAGGGACTACTGTTATCACTTGATCTTCAAAAGGCTTTCGACTCAGTATCATGGTCATACCTCTTCCCACTCCTGGAGAAATGGGGCTTCGGCCCCCGCTTTAGAGGGGTGATTCACTCCCTATACTCACAACCCAAAGCCCAAATACGCATACAGGGACAATACTCCAACCCCATATCCATTGCTAGGGGAACTAGACAAGGCTGTCCGTTATCCCCGATCATATTTGCCATTGCGATTGAAACACTAGCCATAGCAATAAGAATCAACCCCGACATCCAAGGGGTCAAATGCGGGGATCGCACTCACAAATGCGGCCTGTTTGCGGACGACATGCTCTTATTTTTGACGTCTCCCATCACCTCCCTCCCAAACCTACTTAAAACACTCTCAGACTTCTCTGGGATATCAGGCTTAGGAATAAACTACTCTAAATCACAGGCACTAAACATCTCTCTTCCTCCCTCCACGGTCACCCTACTTCAAAAATCCTTTCAATTCCAGTGGGGAACGGGCTACCTCAAATACCTAGGGATCTCCCTCACAGATAGGATAGAATCCCTATACAATAAAAATTATCCCCCACTATTTCAAAAGCTAGCGGCCGATCTGAAAACCTGGTCACAATATGAGCTTTCCTGGCTAGGTAGAATTAATTCCATTAAAATGACCCTGCTCCCTAGAATTCTTTATTTCTTTAGGTCCCTCCCAATACCCATTCGAAGAGATCATCTCAAGACACTACAAAGTAAAATCCTGAAATTCATATGGGGGAAATCGGGCTATAGAATCCCCCAACAAACTCTATACCTGCATAGGAAAAAGGGGGGACTGGGATTACCGTATCTCCTTAAATACTATCAGGCAGCTAGACTGGCCCAATTTTCCACGGTATACTCATCATCTGAAAAACCAGACTGGGTCTATATTGAGAGGCAGGCCGTACCCCAATACACTTTAGACTATCTATTATGGTGCCCACAAAAACAAAGGCCAGCAATTCTCTCACCCTCTCTCTCTCAGTCCTACGCCCTTTGGGACAGAATTCGTGACACTCCAAACCTAATCTCGGAGGCTAGACCTCTCTCCCACATCTTTCACAACCCAAACTTCCCGCCCGGGATGGTCATTAAGACATTCCAGTGGTGGTTGGATAAGGGACTGTACCGCATTGGACACTACTTCACGAGTAAAGGACCTCTCACCCTAAATTTCTGCACTAGCAAGCTAGAAATGCCAACCTCTGAGAAATTCAGATTTGGTCAAATATCACACTTTTTACACGAGATATGGACAGAAAAACCCCTACCCCCCAAATTCACCGATTACGAACTGTGGTGTGGTCAAGCCGGGGGCCAGAGGGGCGGCATATCGGTAATATACTCGTCGCTCACACAACCTTCCAGTAAATCCACTTACATGTCTGATTGGGAGGCTGATCTCCAACAAGAGTGGGACTTAGACACTTGGCACCAGGCGGGTTCAAAAGCCTTTAAGGGTATTCTTAATACTTCTCTAATGGAAGCAAACGTTAAAGTTCTCATGAGATGGTACATGACCCCATCTAGGTTAGCAGCGATGTATCCCTCGGCGGACCCCTGCTGTTTCAGGGGGTGTCAGTTGAGGGGAACATTGGTACACATTTGGTGGGAATGCCCCAGAATCAGGCCACTATGGGCAAAAATATTCTCCTTAATCACCAAGGTCACAAACTGTTCGGTTCCTAGGACTGCAGCAGTTGCACTCTTGAATGCTAACGTCCCGAACGTTTCCAGGCCCAAGCGAAGGTTGATCCACTTTATTCTACTGGGAGCTAAACTGACCATTGCAGGAGCTTGGAGACGCCCGAAGATTGCCTTCAGAGCAATAGTCAGTAAGATCTCATGGATAATGGCCCAGGAGAAGCTAGCCAGTATACTACTAGACACCACTCAAAAATTTGAAGCTGTATGGGAACCCTGGGCATCCCACTGCGGGATATCCCTCATTCCAGGGGTCCCTTCGGATAAATCTCTGATTTCCAACTAATTTTAGGCACAACCACCCCTATCCCCCCTCCTCCTCCTTATGACTTTCCCTTCTTCTTACTTATTTTTCTATAGTTATCACGATAGCCAGGTTAGCACCAGCTACCTTCCAAGTTAACTCGAGGAAACTGTTATAATGCACAGGCGACAGTTGTCGTCATACCCCTCACAGAGAGACCCCCACCCTTTGAGACGGGGCGCTCGCCCCACTTTCCCCCCTCCCTGAATTCCTATATACCACGAGAGCGGAAACTCAGGAGAGATGGCTCTGGGCACAGTTTGATCCCACTTGGGGTGCCCTGGGCCAGCCCTCTCCCTTCAATTTAATAGCAACCATTGGAGGTTTCTCCGCTAGAAGCAAATCTACTCTTGGGGGTTCAGTAATTCACCCCTCCCTTTGACACCACGTTTCACCTGGTTTTAAGATGTGTGCTAGTTATTATATCTCAAGCTCAGTTTGGCACGTTTTATCTTTGCTTATTACTGTAACATGTACGACAATGGGCGATTTTCTCTGTACGCCCAAGTTATGTATATTCTGTTCAAATTAATAAAAACTTATTGAAAGTGAAGATTACATCAGAGCAAGTCGGGCACTGGTAACAAATTGGAACTAAATCAACAGAAGGCGGATGAGGCTTTTCATTTTTACAGTTGAGAATAAGGTACAGTTTAAATTTAAAAATCAGAATCACCCATTGAACTGGCTGGGTGTAGAGTTCTGGTGCCCCACTTGCCAACCAAGAGCCACATGCAGACCATTGGAACTTGTTTTGTGGCTCTTGGACCCCAGCAGCAGTAGTGTGAGCATTGATTTGTAAAGGGATAATAATAGGCATCTCTACTAGCCTCAAGTAATACATCCACATGTTCACAATCTCTAATGTTTCTTACTTTGCAATACTTCGCATTTTGTGTAGGCCTTATGTTTATGTCAGAGGCTGCAGTTGAGGTCCTTTATACCTTCTAGGTTAATAACCACTGATGATGGGTGTTAAGGAACTCTGCTCTGCTTGACTGTTGAGACTGCCTTCCTTTTTCATCTACATACTGTAAAACACTACTGCTATTTGTGTATAGTGAATCGTTATCCGACCAGAATACTAGGAAATACAGATAATAAAAAAGTTTGTGTTAAGTTGATTTGAACAAAATTTGTTCATAGAATGCTCACTGTTTCATATAATTTGACTGATTTCATAAGAATTTGGAAAAAAAAGCATTTCTAGCCTCCATTGTAAGTTTTAAATTGAGAGCTAAAACCTTCAGTTGCCAGAACCTTCCCTATTGGGTCCCATTTATTAATAAGTTGTCCTTGGGGATTACCAGGCAGGATACAAGGCAAATTTGGATTTGTTCAAAAGCAGTACTGACTTCACATATTCCTTTCTCACTTCATACTGATTTGCTATCTCATTTAGAGATTGCATCCTTTTGTGGAGTAATCTTTTAGGTTTCTTGGATTACTTGTCATTCCTAGGTTTGACCCAATGTAATCTAACTCTAATGCCCCGTACACACGATCGGATTTCCCGACAACAAATGTTGCATGTGAGCTTGTTGGTGGAAAGTCCGACCGTGTGTATGCTCCCTCGAACATTTGTTGTCGGACTTTCCGCCTGTGACGGGAGGGCCCGTGGAACCAAGAATCCCTTGGAAAGGTTGGGAAACCCATGCTTCAGCTTCTCATGCACCTCTTATGTCTAAGTCACCCTGTGCCATCCTGGCACAGGGTGACTGAGAAAATATATCTTGAATTACTTAAAATGGGACAGTAATATTTATCCACAATATCTCCCAGGATATATGTAAAGACTATTCTTGGTTTGTTTGATTCTGAACTCAACTTGTTAGTTAGTTGAGAGAGCTGATCACATTGGCCTCTGTACAATGTAGGAGAAAGGCCGACTCCTGCTGGAGCTCCTGCTATTGTGAGAAGGTGTCCTGTGTTTATACTTATGATAATGTATAATCTACTGTGTGAAGCCCAAAGAGTGGCTCTATTAAACTTCCTTTTTATCGGCTCGTCGTACATCTTGTACGTCACCACGTTCCCATGTTTGTAATTGTGGCCAACATTTGTGTGACCGTGTGTATGCAAGACAAGGTGGAGCCAACAACCTTCGAACAAAAATCCACGGTTTTGTTGTCGGAAAGTCCGATCGTGTACGGGCATAACGTATGTTAAGTCATGTTGGAGTGGCATCTTGGGGGGTTTTTTTCTGGTGTATTGTACTTTTTGTCGCTGAAAATAAAGAATAAAAAAAAAAAAAAAAGGAGTACTGACAATTCTTGTTTTAGTTACGCTGATACATTATTTATCTACTGTTCAAACCTACCAGTCTCTCGTTGATTGAAACACACTGAATCTCAAGACATAAATGGGCATGACAAGGTTTCCCACAAAGCAAAAACCGCAGCAGAGAATCAGTTTTAATTGTTCTGACTAAAATTTTCCCAGAAAGGGAAAATCATAACACTGGCTTCTAAAGAAAAGCAAAGGCATTCTTTAGGCAAGTCACGACAAGATGGCTTCTCTTGCATTAAAATTTTCTTTGTCAGCACAAGGCAGTCTCTTAATACTCAGAGATCTGTAGCTACCAGCTTTGCTGTATTATAGACTGAAGCACATTATAGACTGAAGCACATTACAGCTAATTAAGACAGGTCTTGTGGTCTATTTGCCAGTAAAGCGGCTATTTAGTAGACCCAGCTATTGTCTATTCATGAGTAGATGGTGACACTACTGTAACGAGAAGACGGAAACCTATCACGAATTGCTGGTGTGCATGGAATTCGAAGAAAAGCGTCAACTATAGTATGCTTTAAGGTGCTTTTAAACTGCTTTAAATATTGCTGAGGTTATATCCTGTGGTTCCATGGAAAATAAAAAAGCTCATATGCAGACAAAAGCCAGAGTACATGGGTCCTAAAGCTGCTGAAATAGCTGAGCACCAATGTAAATAATAGGAATTGGGTAAGACTTTCTAATATGTTCAACTCCACCATCCCCAGAGAAAGGGTGTTTAGGGCTGATCCCAAGACACTAGAACAGTGATGGCGAACCTTGGCACTCCAGATGTTTTGGAACTACATTTCCCATGATGCAGAGTGCATAAGCATCATGGGAAATGTAGTTCCAAAACATCTGGGGTGCCAAGGTTCGCCATTACTGGACTAGAACGTAGCATGCCAACAATAGAGGCCATATTGGAAGATTATCCTCCATGGGATGCCTAGTTATGAAACTGAGGGTATTCATCAAGCACTTTAGAAAAAAAGAGATCTTTAGGGACCCCCTTGCCCTTCAAAACTGTTTCCAATCTCAAGCCCCTACCCACCTAATCTCCCAACTATATTCTACCCTACTGAACAAGGGAGTATGCATCTAGCCCTATTATATCTCGGTCTTATAAAGAGACCTGAATCGTCAATCCAGTGACAGGTCTTCCACAAAACTTTCACCGTGACACACAAACTCAACATCGGGTCTGCGGCCCGGAAGAAGCACTTTAAAGCCTGGTACACACTATGAGTTTTTTTTTTTCGTTCAAACTGTCATCTCTGGTCGGAGCCGATGTACTAAGTATACAAAGTTAGTTTAGTAATCTCCCCTGCTGAGCGCTTGTGTTCTGACAGGGGTATGGTTCCCTGCTAGAATACTCCAAACAGCACTCCCTGCCTTTAGCTGAGAGCGCCGATTGGGATTTGGTCGGCTGCTGGTTTTCCAACATGCTCGTCTGACAGAAGATGGCCAAACGACTGGCTTCTGTCAAACAGACTGACATACACACAGGCCAAATGTCAGACATTTTTTTTTTTTAGCTGATGTCTTCTGACATTCGGCCCGTGTGTACCAGGCTTTAGATCCTGACATGCTAGTACAGCACTGGTACACATGTTGCACGCTGGTTTCACTTGTGCCTTGTATTGGCACTGCAGAAAGAAAGCAGGATCATGCTACAGGTTTAGTGGTCTCGCCCTTTGCTCTTGCCCTTTTGGTCCCAAATGTTCCTTATGTATGAATAAGCCACAGGCCTTAAGATTCACAATGATACCAGAAATTGTACTCTTCTCACTGATCCTGGATTCTCTTTCAAATACCACAAAGGGTTCATAATGAGCCAGACCAAATCTTCCCAATGGAATCACAGACAGCAATAAAACTTGACAGAGGTTCCAAGCCTTCTAATGCCCCGTACACACGGTCGGAAATTCCGACTACAAAATCCGTCGGATTTTTTCTGACGGATTTTGTCCGACATGGTGTTCCATACACACGGTCGGACTAAGTTGTTGGAAAATCCGATCATTCTGAACGTGGTGACGTTCGTTGCGTACGACGGGACTGCGTAGAGGCTAGTAGCCAATAGCTTTGGTCTTTTAATGTGATCTGAGCATGCGTGGCACTTTGTCCGTCGGAATTCGCTACACACGATCGGAAAAAGTCCGATAGGACTTTGTTGTCGGAAAATTTGAGAGCAGGATCTCAAACTTTTTCCCTCGGAAATTCCGACGGAAAAAGTCTGATGGAGCCCACACACAGTCGGAATTTCCGACAACATGGTCCGATAGGACATTTTCCGTCGGAAAATCTGACCGTGTGTACGGGGCATAAGACGAGTTCCACTGTAAGCACCTTTCATCATTTTGTGAAGCTGAATGATGCCTCTAACAATTTCTCACAGTCTAATGAAGGCAAAAGCGTGAACCCCTGCTTTTTCACATAGGCTTACTCTCAATATCCCAGTTGCTAATCTCAAAACGTGGCCTGATACAAAACAGCCAAACATTCTCAAGGACATCCCTGAACTTTGCCGAAGTATTTTGTCTACAAACTTTAAATCGTCTTCAAAGCAAATTTTATGTTACATGTGGTGGCCATCTGAGGGGTAAAATGGACCGAAGCGAAACACAGAACTTTATTACCTCTTACAGCTCTTCTGTTTGATGTGCCATCTTCCTGAACCCTGAATCGAATTAGCAAAATCATCTGGCTTAAAGGGCACCTTTCATCTTTAACAAACTTAAGTTTATTAGATTAGGCATGTATAAAAACAGGTGAATGTTGTTTTCCTATTTTTTGGCATGGACTGGCATGCAGTATTTCAGAAAGAAAATACTTAAATAGAGAGGGCCCCAATGATATGCAGGTGTTATAAATACTTAAAAGCTGATTTTAGGGGGCGAATGGAGAGGGGAGAAACACAGCTAACAGAACATAAGGCACCAAATGTAAAAAAGTTCTTAAAATAGATGTAATGGAATTCATTTTAGTTTACTAACGCAATGTATATCATCATCCTGTGGCCTGTTTGCAGCAAATTCATATTTACATCCACTTAAGCGATGGCCGCATGGCACTGCTCAATGCAAGGTGACATGCCAACCTAATTGGGAACGGCCACTTGTAGTCTCCATCAGACACTTGTGTGACAGGGTGACAACACAGGAGCACATTTGGGAGTTAGGGACAGAGCGTTGTCACTCTATACCAGGAAATGCCTGACCAAGGATCCTAAAGCAGGATCACCATGTAAGAGTATAATGAAAGCTGCAGATTTATAAAATGTGGGAAATTACTTTTGAATGCATATTAATATATGTTACATCTTATATAAGAATTTACTGATTGGGATTACATATACTATAAGGAAGAATTAGTCTTGTTGAACAAACCAAGCAGGTATACTTTGCCTTTCTTCCGGTCTACTATATGAAACAAAAAAGTATCCAATGGATGGTATAGATAACAAGAACAGTTCATTAACCTCTAGAGATCCGCGCTATAGCCGAATGACGGCTACAGCGCGGACCTACTTTGCCGGGACTACGTCCATTGACGTGCTGGATCACAGATCGGAGTAAGGGGTCGATCCCGACCCCTTACCACGTGATCAGCTGTCAGCTAATGACAACAGGGGTGAACAGCGGCGCTAGATATAGTGATAACATAAAATTATATAGCAACTGGAATATAGGTATACATAAAATGCGTGTGTGTATGAATAAGCACACATAATATTAAAACATTTGTTTAAAATATAATGTCCATAAATGATCCGAGATCTTGTATAATTAGCACCTGAAGGCAGCTCCCTTAAGCCCCATACACACGGTCGGACTTTTTCATGGATTCTGTCCGATCGGAGAATGTTGTTTAAAAATTTAGACCGTGTGTATGCACCATCGGACAGTGTACGTCGGATTGTCCGACGGACAAAGTCTTATCTCCTGCTGGAAAGATTTGCCGACAACACGGTCCGATCACACCAAATCCGATCGTGTGTACGGTTGTCCGACCGGACAAAGTGCTACGCATGCTCAGATCACATTACAAGACCAAAGCTATTGGCTACTAGCCTCTACGTAGTCCCGTCGTAGGCAACAAACGTCACCACGTTCAGAATGATCGGATTTTCCGACAACTTTGTCCGACCGTGTGTACGCAAAACCAACATCAGACAAAGTATGACGGACAGGATCTGACCGACCTGGTCCGCGGATTGTCCGACCGTGTGTATGGGGCTTTAGAGTGAAGCGATGGGCTCTGTGTAGAAATGACAGCTGATCATGTGATGTCAACATAGCTGGTAATCGGCGACAGTGAGAGGGACATTATTCCCGATCACTGCGATGTGCCCCAGCTCCTCAGTGCCCACCTGTGCCCCCTACAAATGCCGCCTACCAGTGCCCACCAGCGCCACCTGTCAGTGCCCACAAGTGCCACCTGTCAGTGCCCACAAGTGCCACCTGTCAGTGCCCGCAATCAGTGCCTGAACAGTGCTGCACATAATTGCCACTTATCAGTGCCCATCAGTGCACCTATCAGTGCCCACCAGTGCCACCTATCAGTGCCATCTATCAGTGCCCTATCAGTGCCCATCAGTGGTACCTATCCGTGCCTCCCATCAGTGCCATCTTATCCGTGGCCATCAGTGCCCCCTGATTTGTGCCCATCAGTACCGACTTATCTGTCCCCATCAGTGCCACCTTATCTGTACCTATCAGTGCCTCCTTAACTGTGCCCATTAGTGCCCATCAGTGCAGCCTATCAGTGCCGCCTCATCAGCGCATATCAATGAAGCAGAAAAATATCTGTTTGCAAAATTTTTTAACAAACTATTAAACATGATTTTTTTTTATTTTTTTTTACATTTTCCATTTCTTTTTTTGTTTGTTTAGCAAAAAATAAAAACCCCAGCTGTGATTAAATACCACCAAAAGAAAGCTCTATTTGTGGGAAAACATGTAAAAATTTGGGTACAGTGTTGTATGACCGCGCAATTGTCATTCAAAGTGCCTCAGCGCTGAAAGCTGAAAATTGGTCTGGGCAGGAGGGGGGTTTAAGTGCCCAGTAAGCAAGTGGTTAAGGCCCCTTTCACACTTGTGCGACTTGTCCTGCAACTTGGAACTGCAAAGTTGCATGACAAGTCATTCCTCATGATAACCATTCATATCTGTGCGACTTCAAGTCGTGCTGACTTCAAAGCAGTCCTTGTACTACTTTGGTCCGACTTTCATGCGAGTTGAGGTCCACAGACCTCAAGTTTACACAGACATTCCCTGAAATCGCGTCAAAATCCCCACAAAATCACTGTAATACCGCGTGACTTTTAAGTCGCAGCAGTGTGAAAGGGGCCTTAAGCCAGCAGTTGAAATATCCTTTTTATTTTCCCATAATTTATTCTCATAAAGATGAACCAGGCAAATAAGTAAACATAAAAAACACGAATAAATCCAGTTAAAAGTGTATTTATTGGAAAAAAATAAAAAGTATTTTTATAAACCGCTAGTAAAAGGAAGCTGAATCTGTTTTTGTAATAGCTTCTGGCAATCTGTGCACAGCAGAGGAAGAAGGAGGGACAGCACTAATGCCGCGTACACACGGTTGGAATTTCCGACAACAAATGTTCGATGGGAGCTTGTTGTCGGAAATTCCGACCGTGTGGAAATTTTTTTGAATCTTCAAAATTTTCCGACAACATAATCGGTTGTCGTAAATTCCGATCATGTGTACACAATTCCGACGCACAAAATTTCACGCATGCTCGAATCAAGCAGAAGAGCCGCACTGGGTATTGAACTTCATTTTTCTCGGCTCGTCGTACGTCACCGCGTTCGGCATTTCCGACAACATTTGTGGGACCGTGTGTATGCAAGACAAGTTTGAGACAAAATCCGTTGGAAATAAATACAGGATTTTGTTGTCGGAATGTCCGATCGTCTGTACGCGGCATAAGAGCTAATCAAGCTCTGCTGCACTGCGCAAGCTTGCATGCAGAGCGAGAGACGCAAACAGTGCAAGTGGCAGTTTGATACACAGTTTTGGAAGCGCTGTTACTGTTTTTTGAAGAGTTTTTAATAAAACAAACCTTGGGATGATCTACACTATTAAAGTATATTACCAAAAGTATTGGCTGTATATTGGGGAATTTTGTGAACCACAAGACTGGCTGAACAGGAATACAAATATTTTGTATATACATACCGTATATACTCGAGTATAAGCTGACCCGAATATAAGCCGAGGCACCTAATTTTACCACAAAAAAAACTGGGAAAACTTATTGACTCGAGTATAAGCCTAGGGTGAGAAATGCGCAGCTACTGTAAGTGGAAAAGAGGGTCAACAATGCCCATTTGCAGCCATATGTCCCACCAACTTCAAACTTGGTAGTTAAGGGTTCCTAGATGCCCCCTAGCTTCAGCTATATATATATATACACACACTGTATTTATTGGCATATAACACTCACTTTTTCACCATGAAAATTGGATGCAAATAGCGTGTGCGTGTTATACTCCAATACTTCAATTTTAGCTGCCTCGGAGGGGACAAGAAGGGGGGCGGAACAAGTGCCATCAGATTACATACAGTGAGAATCCCCTGTTTACTTGGTGGCCTCTGTAATAGGAAGTCCCGTCTCCTGGGCTGCCATTGGACCACTGTTCTGACTATTATAGGAGATTCTTACTGTATGTAATCTGTCAGCGCTCTTCCCGCCCCCCTCCCTGTCCCCTCTAGGCTGCAGATGGGCATCAATCAGGCTGCACTGATGGCAATGGTGAGGCTGCTGCATTAAAGGCAATAGGGAGGCTGCTGCATTGATGGCAATGGCGAGGCTGCTGCCCTGATGGCAATGGCGAGGCTGCTGCCCTGATGGCAATGGCGAGGCTGCTGCCCTGATGGCAATGGCGAGGCTGCTGCCCTGATGGCAATGGCGAGGCTGCTGCCCTGATGGCAATGGCGAGGCTGCTGCCCTGATGGCAATGGCGAGGCTGCTGCCCTGATGGCAATGGCGAGGCTGCATTGATGTGGACTGATGATGCTGCATTGATGGCACTTGTAAGGCTGCAGATGGGCACTGACCCTTATGTTGCTTCAAAGTTCCTTATTTAAAATTAGATTTTTTTCCTGAAACTTCCCTCTTATAATTTATTTGCGTGTTATACGTTTGTATTGTTTGTATAATTTGATACAATATTATATATGTTTTTGTATATGCTTCACTTACACTCACAGTGGTGAGTCACACTTGCTAGCGCAGCCTCTATTTTCTTGTATTTCACATTTAAGGTTTATTTAACCTTTTCAGGTAGCAGCAGCAGTAGTGTGTGTCATGTGATTATATTATCGCATGGTGTTTGTTATGCGATTTTCACATTTTATGTTTATTTAGTATTTTATTCCATTTGGCGCAGGTTATTAAGTTCTGTTTGTCCTAGCACCAAGTGGCTCAGAGATACGGGGCCCCAAAGTCGGGTCGGAAAATGTCAAGCACTTTTCTGCAGCAGAGAATTACATTTTCCGAACTGACTTTGGGGCCCCCCGTATCTCGGGGCCACTTGGTGCTAGGAACTCCAAATTCGTGTGTATATATATATATAAATATATATATATATATATATATATATATATATATATATATATATATATATATATATATATATATATATAATATGTTGTAGTGTTGGTTCCACTGCGTATGCATACCAAATTTGGGGTTCCTAGCACCAAGTGGCCCCCGAGATACGGGGCCCCAAAATCGGGTCGGAAAATGTCATTCTCTGCTGCAGAAAAGTGCTTGACTCGAGTATAAGCCGAGGGGGGCATTTTCAGCACAAAAAAATGTGCTGAAAAACTTGGCTTATACTCAAGTATATACGGTATGCATTTTTTATGTGTATTTAACTGTTTGCCAAGAATTTCCCTTTAAAGGAAAAATGTTATTAGTTACCATGGGTAACAGTCTGCCAGATACTCTCCATCACTACCTTTGTCTGACACTGACTTAAAGGGCCAGCTATAAAATGTTAAGTCTGCAGAGAATTATCCATTACATAACCAGCATCCATAGAGGAAAAACTGTTTATATTTGAATATTAGGGCTATGGTTATTCTATCATGGGCATTTGGGATAATTCTAAGAAGATGTAAATGCACACCCTCCTGGATCTTCTGAATAAACATTTGGAGCATCTAGCATGGCTTGCTGACTGCATAAATCCTGCACCAAACACAGAGATGTCCTTTCAAAAGGTCTTGAAGACACGGAGCGACCCAGTGAGGAACAGAACTTTACATTTCTGGATCACAGAAACTTCATGCCACAAAGGAAGCCAATAACACCATCTAGGAAACTGCAGCTGTGCCAAAGACATAACAAGCAAATATCAGCCAAATGCAAACAGAGTCCTCTGAAAGGGCTTCTGTAGACATTCTGCAGCCTCTCATGCCATGTTCTCACTCTTTGCACCCTTCCTGCCTTGGCTTACATATCCCTGTACACAATATAGCCAAGTGTAAGACTTGGATTACTGGTACCTTGGAGGAGGTGTGGCAGTGACAGGTTGAGCTGCATATGTTCAGTCCTAGAACAGTATGTACATTGGGGACATCTGAATAGAAGAGCTTTGTTTGAAAAATATATTAGCATGGGTTATATGAATCTTGAGTATGACCAAGCTCAACTTACAAAGTCAAATTGTTTCCTTGATTACTGTATATACTCGAGTATAAGCCGCCATGAATATAAGCCGAGGCACCTAATTTTACAACAAAAAAATGGGAAAACGTATTGACTTGAGTATAAGCCTAGGGTGAGAAATGCGCAGCTACTGTAAGTGGAAAAGAGGGTCAACAATGCCCATTTGCATGCCTCATTGTGCCCATTTGCAGCCTCACTGTGCCCATTTGCATGCCTCACTGTGCCCATTTGTAGCCTCACTGTGCCCATTTGTAGCCTCACTGTGCCCATTGTAGCCTCACTGTGCCCATTTGCCTCACTGTGCCCATTTGCAGCCTCACTGTGCCCATGCCTCACTGTGCCCAATGCCTCACTGTGCCCATTTGCAGCCATAGGTCCCCTGAACTTCAAACTCCAAATTTAGTGTGCAAACCCAGTGGAACCAACACTACAACATATCCAAATTTAGGGTTCCTAGCACCAAGTGGCCCCGAGATACGAGGGCCCCAAATTCGGGTCGGAAAACGTCAAGCACTTTTCTGCAGCAGAGAATGACATTTTCCGAACCGATTTTGGGGCCTCGTATTTCGGGGCCACTTGGTGCTAGGAACCCCAAATTTGCATATGTTGTAGTGTTGGTTCCACTGGGTTTGCACACCAAATTCGGGTCAGAAAATGTCATTCTCTGCTGCAGAAAAGTTATATTCGAGTATATACGGTATTTGAAATGTTCATTCATGCACTTTGGAAGGAGATTTGGAGGTGGATCATCTTTAAAGCGGAGGTCCACCCACCGCTGCAAAAATTAAAAGCCAGCAGCTGCACATAGTGCTGACTTTTAATAATCGGACACTTACCTGTCCTGGAGTCCAGCGATGTCGGCACCCCAGCTGATGTTTCCATCAGCTGTCGGGTGCATGGCGCCTCCATTGCGAGTAAAGGAACGCGACAGAAAAAGCCTTACGCCTCAAGCCGGGAACCCTCCTGCGCATGCCTGAGGCTCCGCTCCTCTCTCCTACTGGCCCGGCGGCTGGGGAAGGAGGAGGGAGGGAGCCCGGACGGTGACGTCAATACCCATGGCTGAGGCTCCCGGAAGTGGGAACAAGATACCTGTGAAAGACAGGTATCCTGACCAACCCTCCCTCACCCCCCCCCCCCCCCCCGAAAGGTGCCAAATGCAGTACCTGAGGGGGGAAGGAGTACAACAAGTGGAAGTTCCACTTTTGGGTGGAACTCCGCTTTAAATACAACCATAAGTAGAAGACATGTCTCACCTGCTATGTTTGGCCTCAGTGGAATCTGACCATGCACTGGATGCTGTGATGTCCTCGTCAGGGATGGTTCTGTCCTGCATACCCAATGCATAGCGGCATATAGCTAAAAATTAAAAACAAGCGGTCAATTCCCTGTTAGCATAGTGACTGACCAAAGAAAGGCAGAGTTTATTTATTTATTTTTTTAAACAAACCCATATGGAGAAAATAAGGAGTTTGACATTGCGGACCTTCGAAAAATACTAGAGAACAATTGGTAAAAACAAGTGGGACTTTAAAAGGTACCAAAATAATAT
Source organism: Lithobates sylvaticus (assembly GCA_028564925.1). Taxonomy (NCBI): domain Eukaryota; kingdom Metazoa; phylum Chordata; class Amphibia; order Anura; family Ranidae; genus Lithobates; species Lithobates sylvaticus. The sequence goes on along the minus strand of CM053033.1, from coordinate 187,167,506 downwards.
GCAAATATATTTATAAATATAATTTTTTTTATTAGACATACGTTTCTTTAAAATGACAACAAATGTTCAAAAAGCATAACTTTAATATAACAAGTGCAACCACTTCTTACTCTACATGTTTCGCTCATAAGAGCTTCCTCAGGAGCTTTTGAAAGTGTTGCCTGAAGTTAAATACTACAAAAGAAACGGACAATAATGAAAAATTGTACTTGAACGTTGAGAGCTCTGTCACTCTAGTTCCAATGGCAAACCCTCGACATACTGCTTTTTTGCCAGCTCTGGCATGTGACAGCAATTGCCTTTTTAGGCTCGGTTCACACTGCCGCAACCTGAAAGTCGCATGACTTGCAGTGCAACATTGCCAGGTGACGTCCTGGTGACTTGAGTACTACTTTGATAGAAGTATAGATCGTATAGAAGTCACCTTGAAGTAGTACAGGAACCTTTTCTAAAGTTGGAGTGACTTCAGTAGTGCTGATGAAGACAGCTTTCATTGGCTAACATAGGATTTCACATGTCACGTGACTTAGGGTCTCACAAGTCGGATCCCAAGTTGCGGGAGTGTGAAAGGAGCCTTAAAACGGAACTGCAGGCAATCTTGTGACTAGACAGTGAAAGGAGAACACTCAATTAAGCTCATCTCTATGTCACTCTGTCCTCTCCTTCTGTGAGCATGTCTCCTGTTAGCATATGAGCAATGCAGCACAACTGTTTGGTTTTGTTTGTTACGTCTCTTTTCCAGCCTGAGCTCTGTACAGGGACTGTAAGAGGCTGATACCAAGTCACATTCAAGTACGTACATTGCTCGCATACAAAAAAAGAAGGATGTGAATACAGAGATGCATTTATTTGCATACTGTCTATGTGTCTGGAGTTCGGCTTCATACTGACAGTAGGAAGGGACTGCTGGCTTGTCTCAGTAATTTTCCAGATAATAAGAACTCTGTGAGCAATAATAAGCACTGCCTTGAAGCATTCAGATCATTACACAGTCAGTAGCTACTACTCTGCCTGGTAATTGGAAACAATGTCTGCAATAGACTCCATGGGGGTTATTTACTATTTACTACTATTGTCTGGTATATGTTGTATATTTGCAAGCAACAGGGTTGACTTACTAAAGGCAACTCCACTTTGCACTACAAGTGCACTTGGAAGTGCAGTCCCTGTAGATCTGAGGGGGACATGCAAAGAAAATAAAAAACAGCATTTTAGCTTGCACATGACTGGATGATAAAATCAGCAGAGCTTCACTTCATTTCAGATCGTCCCCTCAGATCTACAGCGACTGCACTTCCAAGTGTACTTGCAATGCACTTGTCGTGCAGAGTGGATTTGCCTTTAGTAAATCAACACTGTTGCTTGCAAATATACAACATATACCAGACAGTAGCATATTGGCTCCCGCTGCTGTCAATCACAGCCAGAGAGCCAATGAGGAGAGAGAGGGGGCAGGGCAGAGCCACAGGTCTGTGTGTGAATGGACACGCAGAGCTGTGGCTTGAGATTGAGCCTGGTAAAGGGAAGAAAACTGCGCTTGGAACGGGGGAGGGGGAGTGTATGGATTCCCTATAGACACCCAATATGAACAGTTAAAAATAATAATGAAAAAAAGCTGCAAACTTATTGTGGGATATACACAAAATTATTTATTACTTATTAACTACTAGCGCAACTTTTCTTTTTTTCTTGAGATTGAGCCTGTTTGGGTGCCCCCATTGCAAGCCACTTACTCTGGGGGCACTCGGCAGGAAGGAGGGGCCAGAAATGCCGGCAGGGGACCCAAGAAGAGGGGGATCGGGGCTGCTCTGTGCAAAACCACTGGTAAGGTAAGTAAGTATAAGTATAACATGTTTGTTTTTTTGTTTTTTTTTAATGACTTTAATATCACTTTAAACAATGTTATCAGCTTTCCCAAGTATTTTTGGTGAACTACAAAACACTTCCTCCTGTTGTAATGGGGATGGGAAGAGGGGGAGGTGTTTGTAATCCAAATCAGTAAGGCCCCTTGCACACCTAAGCGTTCTAAAAAGAGCGCCTGTAATGTGCCTGAAAAAAGCGGGTCCTTTCACTCCAGTGTGAAAGCCGGAGGGCTTTCACACTGGAGCGGTGCGCTAGCAGGACGGTCAAAAAAGTCCTGCTAGCAGCATCTTTGGAGCGGTGAAGGAGCCGTGTATTCACCGCTCCTATACCGCTCCTTCCCATTGAAATCAATGGGACACCGCAGGGATACCGCAGGGATACCGCGGTAATACCGCCGGCAAAGCGGGGGGGTTTTAACCCTTTTCGGCCGCCAACGGGGGTTAAAACCACCCCGCTAGCGGCCAAATACCGCGGCTAAAACGACGGTAAAGCAGCGCTAAATATAAATATTTACCGCCGCCGCCCCCACCGCCCAAGTGTGAAAGCGGCCTTAAGCAGCTTAGGGTAACATCGCTGCACCTCCATGGATCCAGTACGATGAGTGAGTAAAAAGTGTGTTACTAGCATCACTAGGTGAAAATAAAAGAAACTAATACAGCCATCAAATCTAATGCCGCATACACACGATCGGAATTCTCGTCGGAAAAAACTCTGACGGTTTTTCCGACGGAATTCCGCTCAAGCTGTGTTGCCTACACACGATCACACCAAATTCCGACGGTCGATAACACAGCGGCATAAAACACGTTCGACAGCACTATAGAAGGGAAGTTTAATGCTTCCGGGGATGCGTCAAATTATTTCCGAGCATGCGTCGGAATTTTGCGTGTCGGAATTGCATACACACGATCGGAAAATCCGATAGAAAGGTTTTCCGTCGGAAAAATTGAGAACAGGTTCTCAATCCAAAGTCCGTCGGAAATTCCGACAGAAAAAGACCGTTGGGCATACACACGGTCGGAAAATCCGATGAAAAGGTCCCATCGGACTGTTTCCATCGGAAATTCCGACCGTGTGTACGCCGCATAAGGTCTGACATGCTACAATATCTAAAATTTTTGCTTTTGTGTTTAGATATGCGATAACTCCACAAGCTGCTGTTGCTATATAAATCCTGTATAATCCTGTATTATAATAATAATAATAATAATAACAATAATGAACAAAAAAAAAAGTTCTAAACAATGTTTATTCTGCTGCAAAAACGTAGTTCTTCATTATAACCCACTTTTGAATGTGCTGAACCCTTTTAATAGGACTTACATGGATCAAAATGAGCGTCAGGTTCACCCAAGCAGATGCCGAGCAGCATACACAGGGAAAGAAGTCGAGATCCCATCTTTACATCTCCTGTCAGCGACTTTCCATGAAATATTCCTTCATATTTTTTGCTGTGGAAACATAACGTTGTTTATTATATTACATAAAACAGAATAAAAAGTTCACTTTCATCTCCGAAACAAAGCAAATAATTTGATTGGTTGCTATGAGTATGTCTCCCTATTTTTCTTCTAGTGTTGGTCCCCACTGTGTATATGCAGATAAGAACTGGGGTTCTGGAGACAGTTCCATCCAGGGACATGACCTGGATCCAGACTGCATGTTCTCTTTGTGTTGGGTTTCCTCTGGTGCTCCAGTTGCCTCCACAATCAGAAAAGAGACAGCTGGGCTCACTGGCTTATGACCAAATTGGCAGAGTGTGCAAGGTCTTTTGGGACTTTCGTGAATGGTTCAGTGTTCTCTAAAGAGCTACGGAATATGTTGGTGCTATATAAGTGAATAAAATTAATTACACGTGTTGAAAGTTAAAGCAGACCATCACTCCAAAAATTGACTTTTACCCACTGGGTAACATATTGATGGCTCAGCCATGATTATGGGAATTGATTTGCTTTTCGCCCTGTGACAGTACTGCGATCATACTTGAAGGTACGAGTGTGAGGAGGTCATAAAGGTTCTGATCCTTATAAAGGTGGGACAAAGTAATATCATGCTGACACTACACAGTCTAATGCCGCGTACACACGGTCAGATATTCCGATGAAAAAAGTCAGATCGGATTTTGTTGTTGAAAAATCCGATCGTGTGTGGGCTCTAGCGGGCTTTTTCTGTCAGAATTTCCGACGGAAAAAATTTGAGAGCAGGATCTCAAATTTTCCGACAACAAAATCCGATCTGACTTTTTCCGATCGTGTGTCGAGAATTCCGACAGACAAAGTGCCACACATGCTCAAATCAAATTTACGAGACCAAAAGCTATTGGCTACTAGCCTCTACGTAGTTCCATCGTACGCAACAACGTCACCACGTTCGGAATGATCGGATTTGTGTATGCAAAACCAGTGTCGGACAACATTTTTTCAGACGGATTTTGTGGTCGGAATTTCCGACCGTGTGTACGGGGCATAACACTCTTATGCCATGTACAGACGATCTGACATTCCGACCACAAAATCCTGGATTTATTTCCGACGGATGTTGGCTCAAACTTGTCTTGCATACACACGGTCGCACAAATGTTGTCGGAAATTCCGATCGCCAAGAACGTGGTGGCGTACAACACGTACGACGAGCCGAAAAAAAGTTCAATAGCCAGTGTGGCACTTCTGCTTGATTCCGAGCATGCGTGGAATTTTGTGCGTCGGAATTGTGTACACACGATTGGAATTTTAGGGATTTTGTTGTCGGAAAATTTGAGATCCAGATCTCAAATTTTTGTTGTCGGAGATTCCGACAAACAAATGTCCAATGGAGCCTACACACGGTCAGAATTTCCGACAACAAGCTCTGATCGAACATTTGTTGTCGGAAAATCCGATCGCGTGTACGTGGCATTACAGGTGAAAAAGTCCAGTATTCAGTCGAATTGAACAGCGATATCTATCTATTATTCTAGCATCTGGCACAATGGGATAATACACAGTCAAATACTCGTTCAAACAGGTGACACAGTGAGAAAATGTACATTTACCTAATTCTGCCAGTTGCACAGTGGGGTACTACATAGTCTAATATTCATGCAGGTGACATAATGAGATAATGCCCATTCTGATATTTCCCAGCAAGTGGTAAAGTGACATAGCACATAGTCTAAACCTCATATATGTGGCACAATGAAATAATATTCCTATAGGTGACAGGTGGGTTTGCTTTAGTAAGGGCTCTTTCACACGGACGGTCCGTATGTCCGTTTTTCCTCCTTCCGTTTTCGGATGAAAAACGGACATACATGTATCCCTATGGGATAGCGGGTGTCAGCGGATGAGCATCCGCTGACACACGCTCTCGTCCGTGTCCGCTATGCTCCGTTTCTGCAGACGGAGGAAAACCCAATTTTTTCATCCGTCTGCAGAGCGGATCGGGTGACGACGGACTCTACGGTCCGTCGTCACCCGATCTCCCATAGGGGAAAGCGGCGATGTGACAGGTCCGTCCCTGCACGGAGTGCAGAGACGGACCTGTCATCTTCCTGCTCAGCGGAGATCGCTCCGGCGATCCCCGCTGAGCAAGCGGCTATCCACGGGGCGGATCTGCACTGATCCGCCCCGTGTGAAAGAGCCCTAAAACTGGAGCACACAGAATCTGGTGCAGCTGTGCATGGTAGCCAATCAGCTTCTAACTTCAGCTTCTTCAATTAAGTTTTGACAATAAAACCTGAAAGCTGATTGGTTACTATGCAGAGCTGCACCTGATTTTGAACTCCCCGGTTATAGTAAATCTCCCCTAGTGGGTTGATGCTCGGTTTTATCATCATACAGGTGGCTCAGTTTAATGATGCACATCCAGATATTCTTACATGTGACACTGCGGAAATACAGTCTCATACTCAAGTAGAGTGGGATAGTATAATGTCTCATACAGGCAGAGCTCCCAACTGTCCCTGATTTCGAGGGACTGTTCCTGATTTGGAGCAATGTCCCTCTGTCCCTACTTCCTCCTCATTTGTCCCTTATTTTGGTCTGATCTATATAGATGTATATAAAATGCACTTTTTATCTATCAAAAAGTGTTTCCCAGCGCTAAACCTATCATCTGGTTTTTAAATTGCTGCATTTGTAAATTCCAAAAGCCAATATAAAGGAATAGTAGTGGTAAAAAAAGTAGTGGGTTTAACCAATCTTGTTTTTTTTTTTGTACAATTCTCCTCCTGGCAAGGGGTGTATCCTATGCCTGCATACTTTTGCTGATAGGTGTCCCTCATTGCCATCTCAAAAAATTAGGAGGTATGTACAGGTGACACAGTGGGACAGTATAAGGCAGTGATGGCGAACCTTGGCACCCCAGATGTTTTGGAACCACATTTCCCACGATGCTCAGCTACACTGCAGAGTGCATGAGCATCATGGGAAATGTAGTTCCAAAACACCTGGGGTGCCAAGGTTCGCCATCACTGGTATAAGGTATCATACAGGTGACACAGTGGGATAACTCCCAGTCTTATGCCTCATACACACTGTCGGATATTCCGATGGAAAAAGTCAGATCGGATTATGTTGTTGGAAAATCCGATCGTGTGTGGGCTCTAGTGGGATTTTTCGGTCGGAATGTCTGACAGAAAAAATTTGAGAGCAGGACCTTAAATTTTCCGACAACAAATCCCATCGGACTTTTTCCGATCGTGTGTAGAGAATTCCGACAGTCAAAGTGCCACGCATGCTTAGATCAAATTACGAGACCAAAGCTATTGGCTACTAGCCTCTACGTAGTTCCATCGCACGCAACGAACGTCACCACGTTTGGAACAATTGGATTTTCCGACAACTTTGTCCGATCGTGTGTATGCAACACCAGTTTCGGACAAAATCCGTCGGAAAAAATCGGACGGATTTTGTGGTCGGAATTTCCGACCGTGTGTACGGGGGCTTAAACTCATGCAGGTAACATAGTGGGATAATATACAGTTTTGTGCTCTTACGGATGAAACCACAAGATAATGCACATTCTGTAACTCCAATAGTTGAAATGGTTGGATAATATACAGGCTGATTAGATTACAGGCGGTGCAGTGGAAAATTTTCAGTTTGATAATCTTCCAGGCGACAAAGTGGATCAACACCAAGTCTAATAATCTTTCAGGTGGCACAGTAGTAAAGATTTGCTAAAACTTGTGCATTCAGAATCTGGTGCATGGCAGCCAATCAGCTCGTAACTTCAGGTTGTTCAACCGGGAATCTTATGGTTTCTATGCACAGCTGCACCAGATTTTCCACACTCCAGTATTATACAGTTTTAGCAAATACCCCCCCCCCCCCCCCCCACCCCCAGTCTGACTGTCTTACAGATAGCATAGTAAGATAATGTTTAACCTGGCCCTCCTAAAGGTGACACAGATAGTATACAGTCTGATCATTTAAAGAGAGCGAGATAACGCACATTCCAACATTTTTACAGATATCATGTGTGCAGCCAATTGCATTAGGGTGTGCACCCCAAAGCTCAAACACACACTACCGATCACTCACTATGTTTATTCAGCCCTGGTTCACATTGGTACGATTTGACATGTCAAATCGCATGTCACATCGGCGGAAATTGCCGGCAATGGCACCGTCCTAATCGGTGCGACGCTGCATTTGTGGGGCCGCACCAATTTTAAAAAGTAGTTTCTGTACTACTTTTTGCGATTTCAGGGTGCGATTTACATTGAAATCTGTGCAGGGACTGACAAGCGGGAGTGAAATCCCGCAGCTCAGTGTGAACCAGAGCTAAGAAAGTGAAGGAGTCGGTAAATGACATATATATACCGGCCCCTTCCCCCACTCATCCTAAAACATTCCCGCAGCAACAGCTGGCAGGAGAGAAGAGGACAGTGGCAACCTGTAAAGCAGGGTGCAGGGGCACGGCCCCCCTATCCATGCACCAGGCCTCCGAATCTACATACGGGGCGCTAGACGCATGGATTCCAATGGGTTTTTTTTTTATTTTTTTTATTGAAGCACCTGATTAGGGCCAGAGGTTTTAATAGGCTTCAAAAAAAGTATATACTCAGTCTGCTACTCTAATGCCGCGTACACGCGATCGGAATTCTGGCCAGAAAAAGACAGATGAGAGCTTTTCATCGGAAAATGTGGAATTTTGCTGGCCGAATTTCCGACAGCAAAGAATTGAGAGCATGTTCTCAATTTTTCAGACGGAAAAGGTTTCTATCGGAAATTCCGAGCGCCTGTAGCAATTCTGACGTGCAAAATTCGACGCATGCTCGGAAAAAATTTGACGCATGCTCGGAAGCATTGAACTCGGCTCGTTGTAGGGTTGTACGTCACCCTGTTCTTGACGGTCGGAATTTGGTGTGACCGTGTGTAGGCAAGACAGTTTGAGCGCAATTCCGTCGGGAAAACCGTCAGAGCTTTTTCCGAAGAGAATTCCGATCGTGTGTAAGCGGCATTACAGGTGACACAGTAATACAATGCCCAGCCTAACACAGTTACAGGTGGCATAGTGGGATATTCAGTCTGGAACTTGAAATACTGTTACAGGTGATACAATGAAATTGCACACAGTCAAATACTGTCACAGGTGGCATGGTGGATAATAGTCTGGTATTCTTATGGGAGAAATAGTGAGACAATGCACAGTCAGTCAAATACTGTCACAGGTGGCATGGTGGATAATAGTCTGGTATTCTTATGGGAGAAATAGTGAGACAATGCACAGTCAGTCAAATACTGTCACAGGTGGCATGGTGGATAATAGTCTGGTATTCTTATGGGAGAAATAGTGAGACAATGCACAGTCAGTCAAATACTGTCACAGGTGGCATGGTGGATAATAGTCGGGTACTCTTATGGGAGAAATAGTGAGACAATGCACAGTCAAATACTGTCACAGGTGGTACAGTGGCATAATATTCATTCTGGTTCAGGTGACACAATGAAACAATGCAGTCAAATCGTGATGCAGGTGACAGTGGAAAAATAATCAGTCTGTTTTTTTTTTTTTTTTACAGGTGACATGGTGGAACAATGCGCAGTCAACTACTGTTACAGATGACACAGTGGGATAATATTTAGTCTGTTTCTCTTGCAGGTGACACGGATTGACTTACTAAAGATGGAGGGTGCATAATCTGGTGCAGCTCTGCATAGGAACCAATAAACCTCCAGGTTTTATTGTCAAAGCTTAATTGAACAAACTGAAGTTAGAAGCTGATTGGCTACCATGCAGAGCTGCACCAGATATTGCACTCTCCAGTTTTAGTAAATCGCCCCAGTGAAACAATGCACAGACAAATTCAGGTATAACTGTCACAGTGGGAATATATTCACTTTGGTACTTGAATAGATGACACACTGAAACAATGCTCAAATGTGGGCTCATTTTCAGTCTGGTACTCTGATGCCTCGTAGACATGATCAGACTTTCCGCCAACAAAACTGCCCGAAGGGGGTTGGCCCAAACTTGTCTTGCATACACACTGTCACACAAATGTTGGCCAACAATTACGAACTTAGTGACGTACTAGACGTACTACATTTTTTCAGCTCTTTAGCACCACCCTTTGGGCTCCTTCTGCTAATTTCGTGTTAAAGAGAAAGTAAAGTCGAAAAAAAAAAAAAATTTACACCCTGCAAGGCAAAGGCATAATGAGCTAGTATGCATAGCATACTAGCTCATTATGAATTACTTACCTGAGATTGAAGCCGCCCTCTGTCGCCGCCATGATACCCAGAGTGGGTATGTGACTGGCTGGAGCCCCCCTCAGGTGCTGTGACTGGCTGGAGCCGCGATGACGTCACTCCGGGGCATGCGTGCGGGAGCTGTCATTGACGGCATGTTTGGCTTCACATGCGGCGCGCTCAGTGCCCCTGCGCCGTTGTCTACGGCGCACATGCGCCGTAGACATCGGTGCCCGGTTTTTGGAAAATATCTCCTTAACCGTGTACGTTAAGGAGATATTTATTGGACCTACAGGTAAGCCCTAATCTAGGCTTACCTGTAGGTCAAAGTGGTCTGTAAGGGTTTACACTTTAATAGAAGTTTGGTGAGTGTTGATTCATGCTTTTCTTTTCGCATTTTTCATTTAGCGCTTTTCAGTTCGTGCTTTTCAGTTCGTTTCTGAACGGCCGTTCGTCAACCAGACATGTTGCGGAATCGTAGGAGATAACGTGTTATTTATTATTGGCCTTGGAGTTATTGCTTTGACATAATTTTTTTTGGTTGAATAATGATTTGATTTGGTATATTTTCTATATTTTTGGATGCATAGAATGCACTTTTTGGTTAACTTCTATTGACAGATAGCATGTCTAATTTTATTTATTTATTTATTTTTAATGCACAATAAAAAAAATTGTATAGAATAATACTTGGTATGTGTTTTACTTCAAATTAAATTTTGGGAGTAGGCAGTTACATTTTAAAAAATACAATCTAAAATTGACAAGGGTCACCAACATAGTTGTATCTTTGATCTTATAAACTACAGGATAATGGTGTTGTGGTAACTTGCCCAAATAAAAAAAAAAAAAAACATAATAATATTATTCTTGATATCACTAGAAAAAAAAAGCCTTTGAAAATTTGTTTGCAATAACTCCATCAGTATCACCAGCAAAGCAGCTTCATTATTATCCCATTAAAGAAGAAGAGAATTGTGCGCTGCATTTGGAGAATTCATAAATTTTTACGTCACGAATGTTATTTCTCCATTACAAACGCTAGTTTACAAGATCGACTGATTCTGCTTCCGAGCATGCGTGTTTGTACTTTGGACTTTTGTCCGTCGGACTTGTGTACACAAGATAGGAAAATCAGACAACACACATTTGTTGGCGGAAAATTTGAAAACCTGCTAGCCAACATTTGCTGGCGGAAAGTCCGACAACAATTGTCCGATGGAGCGTACACACGGTCGGATTGTCCGCCAACAGCCTGTCATCGAACATTTCCCATCGGAAAGTCCGATCGTCTGTACGGGGCTTTACAGGTGACACAGTGAAACAATACACAGTTGAATATCCTTGCAGGTGTCACAGTGGAATAATATGTCTGATGCGTTTACAGTGAGACATGGGTATAATATTCAGTATAATACTCCAACAGGCACAGCGAGGTGATATAGTGCCTGATACCCCTGCACGGGGCCCCCCAGTACACAGCAAAGTCTAATGTCTAAATGGTTAATAGAATGTGAATTCTAGACATTGCAGAATGAGCAGAATGCCCACAATACGCAGATTGATAAGGGTGGGACAGTGGGCTTGCAGAGACTGGAATGTGAAGAATTGCCATGGAGAGAACACAATATAGGGATAGAATACAGACTGGCACTTGTTATTGTGGCACAGCTTGATAAAGAATTTCTCATTGAATACACAGGAGCTGACTAATAAAACACTGGAGCAGAAGTGGATCATCTGCCCGTAGCAACCCATTAGACTTCTTTTTCCCCCATTTGAAAGATTGGACCCTGTTCACTTTTGTGAATCAGCCTTATTGTGTGGTCATGGTGAGGCAGAAAACAGTCTGAGACATCTGGGTGACAAAGTATGAAGTGTGACACATCTAGGGGGTAAGGGCGGCTGAACTGGCCCAATACTTCACTGGGTATTAGCCTGGTCCTCCCGCTGCTAAACTATCTCCCTATTTTCCAAAAATAATTAATGCACACCCACTGATTATTGGCCCTGTAATCAATTTTTAACCACTTGCCTACAGGGCACATACACCCCCTTCATGCCCAGGCTAATTTTCAGCTTTCAGCGCTGTCGCACTTTGAATGACAATTGCTCGTGTTACACTGAACCCAGATGAACCCATTTTTTTATGATTTTCTTCACACAAATAGAGCTTTCTTTTGGTGGTATTTAATCACTGGGTTTTATATTTAAAAAAAAATAAAAAGACCAAACCATTTGAATTTTTTAATTTTTTTACTGATGAGTCGGCACTGATTAGGTGTCACTAATGAGGAGGCACTAATATGCCACACTTATGGGCACTAATATGTGGCACTAATAGACGGCACTGATGGGCACCGTTAGGTGGCACTGGTGGGCACTAATAGGCGGCACTAGTGGGCACTGATAGGCGGCATAGATAGGTGGTACTGATGGGAACTGATAGGCGACACTGATGGGCATTGATGGACAGCAGTGATGGGCAGGACTGATAGCCAGCACGGACTGGCATCACTAATGGGCACTCATTGGTGACACTTGTGGGAAGTGGTGGTCACTGATTGCTGGCACTGGTGGGCACTGATAGGCAGCATGGATAGGTGGTACTGATGGGAACTGATAGGCGACACTGATGGGCATTGATGGACAGCAGTGATGGGCAGGACTGATAGCCAGCACGGACTGGCATCACTAATGGGCACTCATTGGTGACACTTGTGGGAAGTGGTGGGCACTGATTGCTGGCACTGGTGGGCACTCATCGCAGGCACTGATTTGTGGCACTGGTGTCGCTATTGTAATCATGGCACTGATGATCATTGCCCTGATTACATGTGTAGATGTCTCCTGTGAGGAGATGCCGCTGATCAGCTCTCCTTGCCACACACTCTGTCAGTGTGAGGCGAGGAGCGCTGATTACCGGCATCTCCGTGTTTACATGTGACCGGCTGTGGTTGGACACAGTTGATCACATGGTTAAAGAGCCGCAGAAGCAGCTCTTTACAGAGATTGGGGTCGCGCCGCGTCCTAGCAACACGGCGTGGCCGCGATCGCAACGCTGCATGCCCACACGGCAAGAGTGAGCGCTCTGGGACGCCGTCATATTGCGTCGTCCCAGAACGAGAGCCGCACTGCCCCACCGTCATTTGATGGTGTGCGGGTGGCAACTAGTTAATTAAATCGTTTATGAATGCGTTTTTCTGCCTCTCCTTCCCCCCCTCACTTCTGTTTGTTTGGAGCAAGCAATGTACGTTAGTTGAGTTCACCGATTCATGCACACTACAAATCCCATAGTGCATCTTGGGAGTGAGAAAGAGGGTGGATACACTCTCACTTAGGCTGCATTCACACCTTCCAGGCAGAAAATCGCGGGAATTGCGGCGTTTTTTGCGGCGTTTTTTACCGTGATTTCGGAGTGTTTTTTACCGCGATTTCGGAGTGTTTTTTACCACATTTTTCCGCGATTTTGTGCAGAGCAAAAGGTCACCAATGTAAAAAGAAGAAAAACGCCCAAATCCGCCCGATTCGAGCGACAAAAAAGGGTCCGGAACTTGTTTGAGCTTCAGGCGTTTGGCTTCAGGCGTTTTGGAGTGGAGATGTGAACCATCTCCATAGAGAATAATGTATTCCCCTCTAGCGTTTTGTAGCTTCAGGCTTCAGGCGACAAAACGCTCAGGTGTGAATGCAGCCTTACAGAAGGACCATAGAGAACAAACGTAGCCACCCTCCAACAGGGGGTTGGATCAAAGCTATGGAAAAAAAAAAGGATTTTGGAGAAGGCTGAGAGCAAAACATACTGGAATAGCAGATTTTTTAAATAGGAGTTTAGTGTTACTTTCAAGTATATGTGAATCCTCACCTTGTAAAAGAACCCATTCAGTGTAAGGCTCGGTTCAGACTAATGCAGGTCGTGCGATCCGGTTACAGGTGCAAGAATCGCAACCTGCAAACACCCGGAGCCGAATCGCACTGCTCTTGCGAGATGCACGGGGGTCCTCCCACACATCTCAGCCTGCAGCCCGATTGCGGGTGTGTGAACCGCAGGGAAACCACATGTTTTTTTTGACCTTTTTTAAAAGGGTGCATACACCTTTTTTGTGCGTTTCATGCAGCACACCAACTCATTCAAATGAACGGGCTGCCGTGCCCGAGCAAAAGCGGGACGAACGGCCCACAGTAGTCTGAACCAAGCCTTAAATAGACATGAAAGGCAAAACGTTTGTGTGTACATATAAAAAACATTAAAAAAGTACACCATTTTTAAAGGAGAAGTATGGGTTTGGGGTTTTTTACCCCCATTATACTTACCTAGGTGGATGCAGCATCTGTCCCCCGGCCCCTCTACACTGAGAACCGAGCGATCGAACACAGCCGATGGCTCGGTTCTCACAGCTCCCCAAGTGGAGAGCTGCTGAATGTCAATCAGCAGCTCTCCTCTCTGCTCCTCCATGCTCATTGGAGCGCTGAGCTGTGTTGGGGGCGGGGAGCGGCTGTCTCGCTGAAAGACTGAGATGCCTAACAGTCCAGGCACCTGGTGAATTCAGACTCCCAGAGTCCAGATGAGGCGATGCCTGGACTGATCTTGGTGACGTCAGCAGAGAGTGGACTTCAGACCGTTCATTGCTGAAAACCGGTCACAGGAGTGAAAAAGAAAATTGCACTCCTGTGACCCATAGGAGAAGTACAGCCAAACAAGCTGGACTTCTCCTTTTAGTGATCACATTCCCTCTGTTCTCAGCTGCATAAGGAGCCAGAGAGGGGAGAAGAAACAGCAGTACACGGGTCTTCCCAGTGAAAGGTTGTGTAGGCAGGGCCTGTTAGAACAAACCTGATCATTGGAGGAGAGTAGGCTGTGTTCCCAGAACTGACCTTGCTGTGCTCTCATGCCAAGTTTGGTCAGTTTTTGATAGGGAAGTAGGGACACCAGGGATTTCACACAAAGGAAGCAATACAAAGAGAAAAGGATACTTTCTCATACAAGTACATGGTACAGCAGCCACATATCAGCAATATGAAAGGCGACACATACATAAGTAGACTGCCAATTCTGACCTGCCTTTCTGAAAATGCTAGCTACCTGGCTGTCATGATTATCCTCAGACCTCAATACTTTAGATACTTTGGATGCTGTTGATTTGTACCTGGTGCAGGGAACAGATGAATATCTCATATCAGCTGAAAGATTTATGGAGAAAAGGACCAGACAAAAGCATGTCGAGTTCAGAACATTTTTTTATTAAAAGCTACAGTCACTGAAAAGCCAATAAAAGTTTAATTTGGGTTTCAATACTTGGGGGGGCACAGACCTAGTCCGATCAGGACTGCTTGTCAGTGTTTCAGGTGGACCTGATCAGACCCTTCATTCAACCCTATGGACCAGTGGGTGTAAAATGGACAGTTTACACCCACCTACCTCCAATCCGATCTGCTAAAACAAAAAATACAGGGGATCCGTCCACTTCTATCTACTGTCTAGGCGGATCGGATCAGACAGCCATCGAGTGTAAACACAGTGCAGTCCGTCTACACATGCTGGCCCATAGAGCAGTGCGGACAAAGACCTGTCATCCACCTGCTCTGATCGACGGACAGATACCCCGCTGATCTAATCGGAGTTCGCTGTGTGATAGGGGGCTTAAAGTGTTACCGAACCCAGGACCCTGCATTCACTAGATCTGGTCTCCCACAGTACACAGAACATGGAAATGCAATTATTTTAGTAAATATAAACGGCTAAATACCTTTTCTCATCAGCAGTATATAGCAGTCTTGTGACTTCTATCAGTGTCCGGCTGAGAACTAGTTAAAGATTGAAGAAGGAATTTTCATTCTTTTCTGACTGTCCTATGAGGCTGCATGACCCCTGACCCTCTGTCTGGGGAGTGCTGTTTAGCACTATGCCGATCACATGCACCCCCCCCCCCCCCAAAAAAAAAAAAATAAAAAACAACTCTAGAAATGCACACCAAACTGAGCATGTGCAGGGTGCCTCCTAGGGCTATGTTCAATCAGCAGATGGGTTGGGGACTGTGGAAGAAGGGGAGAATCAGAGAAGACAGGATCAAACAGCCTTTTTACACAGTGCGGAGGATTAACCCCTTAGGTTCCACAGTGAGTATAACGAGCATGCTTTACTGCATATACAGACTGATTTTACTGTTGTGTGTTTAGTAACACTTTAAAAGGAGAAGTCCAGCCTGAGCTCGTTTGACTGGGCTTCTCCTATGGGTCACACGAGTGCAATTCGTTTTGAACTGATGTGACCCTTTTTCAGCAGAGAGCTGTCTGAAGTCCTCTCTCTCCTGACGTCACCAAGTCAGTTCAGGCACCGGGTCATCCCGACTGCAGAAGTCTGGATCTGACAGGTGCCTGGACTGATGGCAGTCTCAGCCTCTCAGTGAGCCGTTGAGACGGTCGCTTCGCAACTCAGCGCTCCAGTGAGCGTGGAGGAGAAGAGCAGGAGATGCTGATTCACAGCCGAGAGAACCATACCAACGGCAATGTTCGATGGCTCAGTTCTCAGTGCAGAGACGCCGGGGTCAGATACAGCTTCGGACCAATGCTGCATCCACCTAGGTAAGTATGATTAGGGGGGAAAAAAAAAAAAAACCCATACTTCTCCTTTAAGCCTTGTACCCACTAGTCAATTTTCTTTTCGTTCAACCCAGCAGGGCTGAAAAAAAAAAATCTGACAGCTCAGGAGGAGCTGCTGTACTAACTATCTGATGTTAGTACATCAATCTCCCCTGCTGTGCTACTGTGTTCTGATAGGGGGGCAGCCCGGGAGGTCAGCACTCTCAGCCGATCAGCAGACCCTTTTCAGTCATGCCCCATCAACAGAAGCCGGCTGAACAACCTACACACGGGCCTACGAGTTTCTATTGAACCGGCCGATGCCACCCAACATTCGGGCCGTGTGTACTAGGCTTTAGACTGGCACTTAATTGCATGTTAATGGTCAATATGCAACCTCAACATACAAGACTGGCTGAGCAATCTCAGGGAGATAACTGATGATGATCTGTGATATATTTCACCAGCAAATAACTTCCATTAACAGTATTGAAATTGCCTTCATAGGGTATAAACATGAATACTTGGCCAGTGCAATTCTGCATGTATAAACAACGACGGTTCTACAATTCTCCGGCAGTCATATCATCCGTTTGGTCTCTTATACCTAGAGCTACTTTTAGGGTGAACATACACATGCCAATCAACACAGGCAATGTAAAAGATCCAGCATCGATCCATGCAGAACAATAAATGCAGAGATATTTCTGACACATTGGACAATCTTACCACCAGCTACTATTTGACTTTCTCCACAGAGCGGGGTACAACTCACTTTGCTGTAACAGCGCCGTACAACCATCCAATCAGGGAGACGCGCATACCGAGTCACGGGGTGAAGAATTGAAGTATAGATGGGCAGAACTTGGTAAGAAATCTTCCTACAATCACTCCAGACCCCTAGATTGTAGACACATTCAGGCAGGTCTCTCTACCCCTCCAGTATCTTAAATCAGTATTAAACACAAAACTAAAAATGTATTATATTGCAGCTTATCAATCATTAGATGGGGGGGCTGCATTCGTTTTCTGTTCTTTGGCTTTTTTCTCTCTGTTGTCACCTGGTGATCTGGCCAGTAACACACCTCCTGTATTAGTGAATCACCCCTGCCAGTGTTAAAGGGGTTGTTAACCCTCGTGTTTTTTCACCTTCATGCATCCTTCAGCCCCCCTAGCCCCCCCATTTTACTTACCTGCGCCCTGGAATGTCACACTCCGTAGACGTGCTCTTCCTCTGCCTGGGGTTCTTGGCTCTTGATTGGATAGATTGATAGCAGCGCAGCCATTGGCTTCCGCTGCTGTTTTTTAAATCCAATGATGCGGGCGCCGGGGGGTGGGGGCGGGACCGAGTCCGGCATTCGTGTCTATGGATGCAAATGCTGGACTCCGGAGCACACCCGCAAGGTAACCCCTCCTGGGAGAGCACTTCTCCTAGGGGGTTTTCTGATGTAGGGGAGGAGCCGCCGAGGGACCCCAGAAGAGCAGGTTCGGGGCCACTCTGTGCAAAACGAGCTGCACAGTGGATGTAAGTATGACATGTTTGTTATTTAAAAAAAACAAAAAATAAACCTTTACAATCACTTTAAAGAGGTGTATCCCTTAAAAAAAAAAATTAAAAGCCAGCAGCTACAAATACTGCAGATGCTGACTTTTAATAATCGGACACTTACCTGTCCCAGGGTCCAGCGATGCAGGGGGGGGTCGAAGCTCCGCTAGCCCCCCGATCTGCTCAGCGGCTAGCTGACTGTGGGCACCCGGATGCTTCACAGCCGGGCACCCACTGCGCCTGCTCGAGCGGCGCCGCGCGCCTTGATTGGCCGCACAGTCATCTGGGACATGTGACAGGTCCCAGATGACTGAGGAGCCCTTCCTGCGCCAGCCGAGGATACGCAGGAGGCAGACTACGAGGGACCACCTAGCAACAGGCATTTAGAGGTAGGTAAAAAAAATAAAAAATTCCAATTATTTTTTTTATTTTTTTAGGAATTTTAAGCCTTTTTTTTTTTTTTAGGGGGAAACACAACTTTAAGCACTCTGTCTCATCCATGCAAACTGATACATTCTGCTGGAGTGCTTGAGCTTGTGAAAAACAACAGACTTACTGTCTGGCTCACCAAAAAAAAATAGAAGAAAGAAATCCTAAAGGAAACGAATAGTCATATCTAAGGATTGGTAAGTTGTGATATAATAAATGTTTGCTTTTGGGTTTCATACTGCTTTAAGCCAATCATACACACATATCCTGCAGGTTGAACAAAAGAAATCTAACAGGTTCCTCCATCCATGCTAAACAGCTCAGGTGGTTGAATGTCCCACTGCAGCCATTGTATTCTGACAGCTGGCGCAGCCGGCTGTCAGAATACAGAAGCAGTGCCTGCATCTGATTGGATCTCTCATTGAGAGATCCACCTGGGGGAAGTGCCGACAGGGTCAACCACTGATCCAATTTTGCCCATTACATTGGGAAAAACTTCTCTGGCCAGCTTTACTTCTGTACCTTTGTTTAGAAAGTGTTTCTGGTACTGGATGTACAGCAAAACAATATGTAAAAACAATCAAGAAAAGTAATAACACCACATTTAATAAAAGTTGTTAAATATTGTTATTGGCTGTACAACACTGGGGTTGATTTACTAAAGGCAAATCCACTTTGCACTACAAGTGCACTGAAAGTCGCTGAAGATCGCTGAAGATCTAAGGGGAAGCTCTGAAATGAGGTGAAGCTGATTTTATCATCCAATCACGTGTGAGCTAAAATGCTGTTTTTTATTTTCCTTGCATGTCCCCCTCGGATCTACAGCGACTGCACTTCCAAGTAGTAGTGTAGTGCAAAGTGGATTCGCCTTTAGTAAATAACCCCCACTGTGTAATGTCTTAACTAATGAAAGATAATAACAAAACATACTAAAAAATGGTATATAAAAATAAATAAAAAACAAAGAGGAAAAGACCTTGACGCAAAGTTCCTAAATATGAACAAAATGTTTTTTAAACGATAATCTATACACAATATCAAAAGTTTTAAAAATGACAAGACTGTACAAAGGGGAAAAGTTTATAGGGGGAGATTTACTAAAACGACTGCACACAGAATATGGTGCAGCTGTGCATAGTAACCAATCAGCATGGGCCGTGGCTCACAGCGGGGGGTCCAGTGCGTCCCTGTTCATTGGTGCAAATCAGGTCCGAATTTCTTTTCTGCCTGAATTCACACACGATTCGGAGCCAAAGACGCACAGGACCCTGTGAATGTGGCACCCCCCGGAGGTATGTGAACCAGCTCCATTGAGAGCGGGTCACACTCTCCTGTCATGCGAATTGGATGCGGGGAAATCCGCATCAAATTCACATAATTGTGAACCCAGCCAATAAGCCCTGGTTCACATCAGTGCGATTTATCATGCAGTTTGACAGTTCAAAAATCGCAATGACAAGTCACAACCCATTTGCGGCAATGTCAACTGTTCAAATCGTTGTGACTTAAGTCGCAGCGACTTTGAAAAAGGTTCCTGCACTACTTTTCTGCAAATTCATTGCGACGTGCATTGATTTCTGTTAAAATGAAGTATGCTTATGTAATAAGCTACGAACCTATGTTACAAACAGTTGCATTACATTCTTTGTACTGACTTTTTACGTGTTATTGGAAAAAATAAATAAATGAAGTCGCAAGCCACAACAAAATTGCGCTGAAGTAGCAATTTCAAAGCCGCACTGGTGGGAACCAGGGCTAAGGCTAGGTTCACACCTATGCGTGTGGCTGCGGGAATCGCAGCGATTCCCACAACCGCAACCACCCGCAGTGAGAACACGCTGCTGTGAAAAGACTCAGGAAGAATACCATTCGTTCCCACGCATGTAAAATTGCAACACGTGTGCAGGAACCGCAGGGCGGTCGTATGGTCATTTTCGAAATCGCATGGACCATTCCCCTGTTTTGAAAAAGGTGCATGCACCTTTTTCTGCGGGAAACGTAGGCACATCAGTCCAGTCAAAACGCAGAGATGTAAACCTAGAAGTTGATTGGTTGCGTTGCGCAGCTGCACAAGATTCCGTGTGCACCTGTTTTAGGCTGGCCATACATGGTCGAATTTCGAAAGAATTTTCTTTTAAAAATCTGAAAATGCGTGCGTTTTGTGATCTGATGGTGCCACCATTGATTTCGAAATTCGGCCAACCAAGCCTTCAATTTCACCTCCTGTCGCTACAGTAAAGAATTTTCGTGGCTGGGAATCTTCTTTTCTTTCCGGGAATTTTCTTTTCTTGCAGTCACGCGCATTTCTTTTTCGATTACATTTCTCGCACGATTCTCCCATCATTGATTAGAAAATTGTTCGTTTTTCAAAAAATTTCCAAAATGTCCGATTACTCAAATTGGATTGCAGCACGAAAATCGGCTGTTGCTGCAGCCCATTAATGGTGCGAAATTCGTACGAAAATTCTTAAGATACGATTTTCAAAAGAAAATGATTTCGAAAAATTCGAACTGTGTATGGCCGCCATTAGTAAATCTCCCCCCCTCACGTTTTGTCGTCTTGTTCTTGTCATTTGTTATTGGACGTACAACACTGTTTATCTTGTTTATATAGTTTGGATAGATAGATTATATATATATATATATATTTTTTTTATTTATATTATATTTATAGATATATATATATATATATAAATATTTTTTTTTTTTTTTTTTGTATAGATTATTTCTAAAATCATTTTTCTGTATTGATGTACTGTGCTCCGAAATCTCTTCCTCTTTTCTCTACCTTTTATAGTGTTTTGTGTATATACACCATTTATCCTAATAAAAGAACCTCCAATAAATTCACGACTGTTACCGGGCGGAATTCTGGTGGTTCTGAATACAAGGGTCCAGGTTTCTGGGTGGAAAGTGACTTTATAGAGAAGTTTCGGTCTATGATTTACAAGCAGGGGCATGTCAGAAAAAGCAGAAAACCCACAAAGCGTCTCCTACAAATACCATAGAGAGTGTAGGATCTCCACTCCCTTGTATGCAAACACCTGTCTGTCAGAAATGCAAGCAGCTCTCCTCTCTCTTTCCTCATTCTTCGCTCCCTTGCTTCTTCCCATTGTCTATTCCTGCCAAGTTTCCTTGTCATTCAGTCCCCCCCCTCTCCCCAATGCACCTTGTCCTCCATCACCAGCCCCCCTTGTGCTCTTACCTTGTGCCTTGTGTCCCTGCAGTGCTGGCCCAGCTGCTCTTAGGAGGGGGACATGTCCAAGCTGCTCTCCCTGGGGACAGACAGGAACTCAACTTTCTTCTCCCTCAGAGTGTCTCTCCTCCTCCTCCTCCTCCTCCTCCATCCCTCCTCCCCCACCTTGCCTGCCATTCACTTGTCTGCCTCCCCTCCCCTCTATTCTCCTTAACTCATTCTCTCACTGTCCTCATTTCCATTTCTCTCACACTCCTTTCTTTTGCTGCTTGTTGCTGAACTTCCTGAGATTTTTACTGGCCATTTCCTGCAGCATGCTCGCTGTGCTTGCAGACAATGGCCATGGTGGAGCTTCCAGTCTTGGGGTAGGAGGGGGGGTCAGGTAATATCCTCCCCTGGGGAGGAAGAAAAATGCAATTCAAGAAATTGTCGCTATACTTATTTGTATTCTGTAAAACAAAGTAACAAGTAACATTGTAAGAATTTGGCGTGTTTTTGATCCATTTCTGCCGTGCGTCTTGCATTTTTGCACGCACGTTATGTTTTTTTTCACACTGGGGCTGCCCGTTCGTTAGCGTTGAAGCGCCGCTCGTTTTAGCGCCGCTTTACCGCTGTTAAAGAGGTGCTTTTCGGGCGCTAGCGAGGTGCTTTTAACCCCAAAGAAGTGTTAAAAATGCCCGTGTTGCGGCTCTTCCGAAGCGCTTTTCAGGTGCTTCGGAAGAGCTGCCCATTCACTTCAGTGATAAGCAAATGGATTCAGTCAGCGCAAAACCACAATATAAATCCTAACCTGAGCAGCTGAACACTTAACCACTTTCAGACCGGACCATTTTGCTGGCTTAAGAACAGACCACTTTTTGCGATTCGGCACTGCGTCGCTTTAACTGACAATTGCGCGGCCGTGCGACGTGGCTCCAAAACAAAATTGACGTCCTTTTTTTCCCACAAATAGAGCTTTTTTTTTGGTGGTATTTGATCACCCCTGCATTTTTTTTTTTTTTTTTGCGCTATAAACAAAAAAAGAGCAACAATTTAGAAAAAAAAGTTTTGCTATAATAAATATCCCCTCAAAATGTATAAAAAAACTTTTTTTTTCCTCAGTTTAGGCCGATACGTATTCTTCTACATATTTTACAATAAGCGATTATTGATTGGTTTGCGCAAAAGTTATAGCGTTTACAAAATAGGGGATAGTTTTATGGCATTTTTATTAATAATATATTTTTTTACTAGTAATTGCGGCGATCAGCGATTTATATTGTGACTGCGACATTATGGCGGACACATCAGATATTTTTGACAAATTTTTGGGACCATTGTCATTTATACAGCAATCGGTGCTATACAAATGCGCTGATTCCTGTGTAAATGACACTGGCAGTGAAGGGGTTAACCAGAGGTGGCAGTGTAGGGGTTAGGTGTGTCCTAGGGGCGTGTTGCTAACTGTGGGGGGCGTGGCTGTGTTGTACACATCACTGATCTCTGCTCCAATCACAGGGAGCAGAGATCACTGACACTGTTGCTAGGCAGAAAGGGGAGATGCTTGTTTACTTTAGCATCTCCCCGTTCTTCCTCCGCGCGTGACGATCGCGTGTATCCCCGTGGCAATCGAGTCCGCGGGACTCACGGAGGCACCGCGGCAAATTCAAAGGGACGTACCTGTATACGCCCATTTGCCTGTCCGTGGCATTCTGCCGACGTACATCTGTGTGCGCCGGTCGGGAAGTGGTTAAAGCCGAGTTCCACCCAAAAATGGAACTTCCACTTTAAGGGAGGTGACCCCCTGACATGCCACATTAGGGGAACACGCTGCCACCGACGTGCATGTGCAGTGCGATTGCGCGCATGCGCCATGCAAAGTGGGGTGGTACCATCTGTGATCGGCCATGACTTCATCATGGCTGATCACGTGGTAAACAGCCATGCCCAACGGCTGTTCACCCCCCTCGTGGTGAGCGGTGTCTCCACCGAAGGAACAGGGATGCGCGCACACGATCGCGCAAATTCCCCTGTTTAAATGGATGGACGTCATATGATGCCCGTCCAGAATGAGAGCCGCGCCGCCTGGCCGTCATATGAGGGTCGGCGGGCGGCAAGCGGTGAAAGTGGTTGTAAACCCTTACAAACCACTTTGACCTACAGGTAAGCCTAAATTAAGGCTTACCTGTAGGGCCAATAAATATCTCCTAAACCTACAAACCTACGCCGTAGACAGCGGTGCACAGGCGCACTGCGCATGCCGAGATCACGGCGATATGCCGCTCTCGTGGGCATGCGCGGGAGTGACGTCATCGCCGCTCCAGCGAATAACAGCAATGGAGCGGCGAGACCCGGAAGTCACTCCGCGATTGATGGCGCCGGCGGAGGTCGTGGACGAGGGTCGCTTCGGGGGCTTCGTTTTCAGGTAAGTTATGCATAATGAGCTAGTATGTATGCATACTAGCTCATTATGCCTTTGCCTTGCAGGTTACTTTTTTTATTTTTTTTTAGAAGAGGCTTTACTTCCTCTTTAAGAAGAAAAAAAAAACGCCTAAAAATGTAGCATTTTTGGCGCCCCTGTGCAAGAGTCATATCCATTGGTGTGCGCAGACTATTGCATTAGGGTGTGCACTCCAGAGCACAAACACACATGTGTGTACAGGGGGTCCCCGAGTTACAAACTCGTTAGGGACTGCCCGCCTGTACGGAAGTCGGAAATGTTCGTAAGTCGGCCGCGCATGCGCAGACCGACAAATACGGAGATTTCCGGACATTTCCAATGTTCCGTCTAATGCCGTTCTGCGCATGCGCGGCAAATTACGGACATTTCCGGCATTTTCCGAGGCTCCGTATGGCCGGGCATGCGCAAAACGGCCGAAAGACGGCGAAAAACAGCAAAAAATGGCGGAGGGTCCCCGCAGCGCCCCGTTCGTAAGTAGGGGTTGTTCGTAGGTCGGGCGTTCGTAAGTCGGGGACCCCCTGTATATGAGCAGAGCAGTGGATAGTGTCAGTAGAGCAGATATTGATGTCAGTAGGGCAGTGGATGGTGTCAGTAGTTCTTATTTTTTTCTTTTTTTTTTATTATTTTTCTGCAGCCTCAACGGCACTGGATAGTGAATGAATGGGAAGTGCTCTTTGCCGAGCGGCTTCCTGCTCATTCACAAACTGAAGCATAGTAAACATAGTTTATTATGCTTCAGTTAAGAATGAACACAGGAGCAATCGCTCACTGTGTTCATTCATTCATCAATCCTGAAACATCCCCCGCAGCAGCCAGTGGGAGAGGAGGGAAGCTGGCAGCACTGCAGGGGGGGAGACAGGGGGTGCCAGGAAGCAGGGGGAATCGGCACTGCATAAGGTGATATGGGTGTGCCAGGCACAACTGACACACCCGTTGCGCACACCTATGGTCCTATCACTTAATACTAACAATTTTGAATTTGTGTTATTTAGCACACAATGGGCCGCATTCTTCAAAATTGTTTTATCATTTACAGTTCCTTATCTTTCCCACACTACATACAGAAAATAAATTAGTCCCTAACTTACTGTATGTTATAAAGGTTCACAGTTGTAGAGGGACTGTACAGCGCCCAGTTGTGTACAAAGACTTTGTAAAACCTTCCCCAGAAGCCATAGAAAGCTATTACAGGATGTGGCTATATGGGAGTGTACCCTGATACCTAAACACATGCATAGCTCCCAACTGTCCCTGATTTCAAGGGACTGTCCCAGATTTGGAGCAATATCCCTCTGTCCCTCATTCCTCCTCATTTGTCCCTCATTTTGTAAATTGCAAAAGCCAATATAAAGGAATAGTAGTGGTAAAAAAGCACCTATGGGTTTAACCAATCTTGTTTTTTTGTACAATTCTCCTTTAAGGGGGCGTGGCAAGGGGGTGTGTCCAATGCCTGCATACTTTTGCTGATAGGTGTCCCTCATTCCCATCTCAAAAAGTTGGGAGGTATGCACAAATGTACACCCATGGACGCGGAGTGCGTCCATGCACACGTATACACCAATACACAAGTACCAGCGTATACCTTCGTACAGCCACATCTTGTAATTACAACTTCTTTATTTTATGTCTCGTAATGAGTGTTTCTAGGTAAAAGGCAAGTACTGTTTTGCATAATAATTATACAAGCACAAGCTTGAGATTATTTAACCAGTTCATGGCTGGGGGGGGGCTCATTTTGTGACTTTGTTACTGAAGTGACTCCATTAAAAGTCTGTAGGGCTCTATTTGCAGCTTTGCTCACATGAGCATTCATGCACTTTTTTAATGCAATGGCAGTTTGCAAAGTCTACACAAGGGGTCCACATTCCAGAACCCTGTCCCTGAGCGGACAGAGCCCTAAATGCCAGTGCCACTCATCCAGGTGCAGCCTGCCATAGGCCTTGACAGGCTGCCAGCTGAACGCTGTAGCATACCTCCCAACTTTTTGCAATGGGAATGAGGGACACCTATCAGCAAAAGTATGCAGGCATAGGACACACCCCCTTGCCACGCCCTCTTAAAGGAGAATTGTAAAAAAAACAAGATTGGTTAAACCCACAAGTGCTTTTTTTACCACTACTATTCCTTTATATTGGCTTTTGGAATTTACAAATGCAGCAATTTAGAAATCCGATGAAAGGTTTAGCGATGGAAAACACTTTTTGATAGCTAAAAAGTGCATTTTATATATAAATATATAGATCAGACCAAAATGAGGGACAAATGAGGAGCAAAGAGGGACATTGCTCCAAATCAGGGACAGTCCCTTCGAAATCAGGGACAGTTGGGAGCTATGGCTGCAGTGTCCCATCTGTGCGCACAAAAACACCAGGAGGGATGCACTGCAGTTGGATGGCCCCATGTGCAAAGGGCCTCAGAACCCTCAATCAGTATTGCCAACCTACCAGATTGAAATTTACTGACACGACAACCAAAATTTCCTGGCACTGCCAAGTTTTTACTGGCATTTCCAAAAGTTACCAAATTACAGTTTTAAGTGCACATTTCATTACTTAGGCTACAAACAAGTACAATGTGCAATTAGCAATGTGATTTAAGGTAGATATTAGGGCAGAAAACATAGGGCAAGAAATTAGAATAGGAAGGCACACACACATGAAGTTGACTCTTGGTCCCTTCAGTCCACTCCAGTCTAAACAGCACTGACAGTCTCACTCCCGACCTGCCCTGTTCATGTCCTGCAGACCCACACACAAGGCTCTGTCCACTCTGCTTGGCACTAGGGTGCCCACATGTCCCGGATTGCCCGGGACTGTCCCGCAATTGGCAGCTCTGTCCTGGGTCCCGGGCACCTTCATTCCGGGATAATACAGTGTCCCGGAATAAAATTAAGGACAAGTGGCACACTGCATCTGGTGGCAGGCTGCAGGTGGCAAGTGGCACACTGCATCTGGTGGCAAGCAATGGTGGCAAGTGACAATTACAATGTAGTAATACAAATAATGTGATTTGATCAACGCCAGACATTCGGCCAAAAAAAAAAAAAAATGCCACCGAATTACCTGTCAACCCCGAGACTACATCCCCCATCTCATCTTTTTTGGGGAAGGGGGGTGTCCCTGAATGGCAGTTTGGAAATGTGGTCACCCTACTTGGCACCCTTGCACCATGACATCACAGGACACGTTCGGACACCGCCTTCACCAGAGCTGCCCAAACACACTGTAGCAGGGACTCGTATGGTCTCGGCCGGCTCTGGACTGAGCCGAACATCACAACCATATTTTTTACTGACAACTTTTTCCTTTTACTGGCATTTACTGGCAGGAGAAAATTGCCTGATTTTTACTGGCTGCCAGTAAACATACTTAGGGTTGGCAACACTGCCCTTAATGCATCAAAAACTTACCAGCACTATTTTTGTGCAGCAAAGTAGTGCACACATGAGCGTGTGCATACAATAATGTGTGCTCCATCATGCACGCCGTGTAGCCTTTTGTTTCTCTCTGCCACTAAAAACTGGCCACACACTGTGTGAAATTTAGCTGGTTCCTCATGAACCATACAAAATTTGCTGTGTGGGTGGCCCTGTTTACAGCAAAAAAAAAAAAAAAAGTTTTAGTTTTACATTTTATGTTCATATTGAACCATACAGTATTTATTACATGTACAGATTTACAGAGTGTCCCTCTAGTGGCTATCTGTGTGTCACTGCAATCTGCCTGCTTTACAGAGCATTGATTTGCAGTGGATCGCGCCTAACTGGGAGATGTGTGCTGAGAGAAAGAAGCAGTAAAGCACAACCACTGTGCTGCATTACTAAGTAAGAATTTTTATATCAGAGAAAAAATATTATTTTTCCTCCAAATAATTGCAATCAGAAACAAGCAAATAGCATGTCAAATTACAGATGTCTGAATGCTGTGTTTTGCCAAGAGCTTTGAAAAAACACATCAGTCATAAATTTATTAATAATCCCTAAATGTATTTTAAAATCCTGCTAGTGTATACTTATTCCAATGAGATGCAGCAAAGCATAGTGGTCTCACCTTCCTGGCTATAAGGCCTCATGCACACGGGTATATGAAAACATGTTGCATTTTTTTCTGCATGTGTGTCTCCAAATAAAAAAAGACCAACATTTTTGAAAAAAAAAAGTTTTTCTTTATTTCTGTTGCAATGCTTTCTAAATAAGTATGTTTTCTCCTTCACTGATGGGCAGTGATGAGGCTGCACTGATGGGCACCGATGAGGCAGTACCGATTGGCACTGATGAGGTGGCACTGAAGGGCACTGAGGATGAGGCACTTATATGCAGCACTGATAGGCGGCACTGATAAGTGGCACTGATATGCAGCACTGATGTGGCACTGATAGGTGCCACTGATGGGCACTCATACATGGCACTGGTGGGAAAATATAGGCAGCACTGATGGGCACTGATATATGGCACTGATAGGCAGCACTGATCAGGAGGCACTGACAGGCATCACTGATGGGCACAAAGTGCCATCCTTAATGGGCACTGATTAGCATCCCTGGTGGGCTCACCTAGTGATCTCCAGTGGGCATCCCTGGTGGTCTCCAGTTGGCATCCTCGATGGGTCTGCACTAATAATCAATGCGCTGATTATCAGCGCAGACCCCTCCCTGTCAGGAGAGCAGCCGGTCGGCCCTCTTTTACTCGCACCTGTCAGTGCGAGTGGAGGAAAAGCCGATAAGCGGCTCTTCCTGGTTACCATGTGATCAGATGTGACACAGCTGATCACATGCTAAAGAGCCTACGTCAGGGACTCTTTACCAGGATCAGAGATGCGGTGTGTGAGACTGACACACCACACCACCGATCGCCAGAGGCTTATCCTGCTGGACGTCATATAACACCCAATCAGGATAATACAACCACTTTCCGGCCATCATTCTGTTATATGGCGGGCGGGAAGTGGTTAAAGTGGATGTAAGCCCTCACATATACCCAGTGAAGTGAACAGCCACAGATGATACACAGGGATGAAACAAATCCTCCTACATAAGTTTTACATGTATATCTTCTGTCTTTACCTTTATATATTCTTTAGAAAGTTCAGATCCTGTTAGGAGATTTTCTCTTCCTGTTCAGCACTGCAGTGAAGCCTGGGCATACAGCCATAACAGCGGATTGGAGGATAGGCACACCCCCTCTCTTCATATAGGTAGAGACTTTCAGAGCTGTTCCTTGAATAGTTCAGCACTCTGCTAATCTATTTATAGCATCCTCACCAACACAAAACTCTGGCTGCTTTTATCTCAGTTGTCATAAGTTATCAGGCTGATAACAGAAGATCAGAGCAGGAGGAGACTACGGGACATAGTGCTTTGAATGGAGATAACAAAACAGTACAGATACAGTATCTCACAAAAGTGAATACACCCCTCACACTTTTGTAAATATTTTATTATATTTTTTCATGTGACAACACAGAAGAAATGACACTTTGCTGCAATGTAAAGTAGTGAGTGTACAGCTTGTATAAAAGTGTACATTTTCTGTCCCCTCAAAATAACTCAACACACAGGCATTAATGTCAAAACCACTGGCAACAAAAGTGAGTACACAGCTAAGTAAAAATGTCATAATTGGGCCCAATTAGCAATTTTCCCTCCCCGGTGTCATGTGACTCGTTAATGTTACAAGGTCTCAGGTGTGAATGGGGATCAGGTATGTTAAATTTGATGTTATCGCTCTCACTCTCTCATACTGGTCACCGGAAGTTCAACATGGCACCTCATGGCAAAGAACTCTCTGAGGATCTGAAAAAAATAATTATTGCTCTACATAAAGATGGCCTAGGCTATAAGAAGATTGCCAAGACCCTGAAACTGAGCTGCAGCACGGTGGCCAAGACCATACAGGGATTTAACAGTACAGGTTCCAATCAGAACAGGCCCCGCCATGGACGACCAAAGAAGTTGAGTGCACATGCTCAGCATCATATCCAGAGGTTGTCTTTGGGAAATAGAGGTATGAGTGCTGCCAGCATTGCTGCAGAGGTTGAAGGGGTGAGGGGTCAGCCTGTCAGTGCTCAGACCATACACCACACACTGCATCAAATTGGTCTGCATGGCTGTCGTCCCAGAAGGAAGCCTCTTCTAAAGATGATGCACAAGAAAGCATGCAAACAGTTAGCAAAAGACAAGCAGACTAAGGACAAGTATTACTGGAACCATGTCCTGTGGTCTGATGAGACCAAGATAAACTTATTTGGTTCAGATGGTGTCAAGCGTGTGTGGCGGCAACCAGGTGAGGAGTACAAAGACAAGTGGGTCTTGTCTACAGTCAAGCATGGTGGTGGGAGTGTCATGGTCTGGGGCTGCATGAGTGCTGCTGGCACTGGGGAGCTACATTGAGGGAATTATGAATGCCAACATGTACTGTGACATACTGAAGCAGAGCATGATCCCCTCCCTTCTGAGACTGGGCCGTAGGACAGTATTCCAACTTGATAACGACCCCAAACACACCTCCAAGATGACCACTGCCTTGCTTAAGAAGCTGAAGGTAAAGGTGATGGACTGACCAAGCATGTCTCCAGACCTAAACCCTATTGAGCATCTGTGGGACATCCTCAAATGGAAGATGGAGTAGTGTATGGTCTCCACCAGCCCTGTGATGTCATCATGGAGGAGTGGAAGAGGACTCCAGTGGCAACCTTGGAAGCTCTGGTGAACTCCATGCCCAAGAGGGTTAAGGCAGTGCTGAAAAATAATGGTAGCCACACAAAATATTGACACTTTGGGCCCAATCATGTTGCCAGCAGTTTAGACCATTAACCACATGCCGACCGCACTATAGTCGAAAGACGGCCACAGCGTGGTCGGCTTGTTCTAAGTGGACGTCCTACGGACATCCTCCCAGAAACTTGCTCGGGAACATCCGTGACCGCCGGGTCCCGAGGACCCGGCGCATCACGGATCACGGTAAACAGCCGCTGATAGCGGCCGTTTACCACGTGATCGCTCCGTCAAATGACGGAGCGATCACATGTACACAAACCGGCCACCACTGTGCAATGCTCTGCCACCACTGTGCAATGCTCTGCAACCACTGTGCAATGCTCTGCCACCACTGTGCAATGCTCTGCAACCACTGTGCAATGCTCTGCCACCACTGTGCAATGCTCTGCAACCACTGTGCAATGCTCTGCCACCACTGTGCAATGCTTTGCCACCACTGTGCAATGCTCTGCAACCACTGTGCAATGCTCTGCAACCACTGTGCAATGCTCTGCCACCACTGTGCAATGCTTTGCCACCACTGTGCAATGCTCTGCAACCACTGTGCAATGCTCTGCCACCACTGTGCAATGCTTTGCCACCACTGTGCAATGCTCTGCAACCACTGTGCAATGCTCTGCCACCACTGTGCAATGCTCTGCCACCACTGTGCAATGCTCTGCCACCACTGTGCAATACTCTGCCACCACTGTGCAATACTCTGCCACCACTGTGCAATACTCTGCCACAACTGTGCAATGCTCTGCCACCACTGTGCAATGCTCTGCAACCACTGTGCAATGCTCTGCCACCACTGTGCAATGCTCTGCCACCACTGTGCAATACTCTGCCACCACTGTGCAATGCTCTGCCGCCACTGTGCAATGCTCTGCCACCACTGCAATACTCTACCAATACTGTGCAACACTGTAATACTCTGCCAATACTCGCCAATACTCTGTCAATACTCGCCAATACTCGCCAATACTCTGCCAATACTCTGCCAATACTCGCCAATACTCTGCCAATACTCTGCCAATACTCGCCAATACTCTGCCAATACTCTGCCAATACTCTGCCAATACTCGCCAATACTCTGCCAATACTCGCCAATACTCTGCCAATACTCTGCCAATACTCGCCAATACTCGCCAATACTCTGCCAATACTCGCCAATACTCGCCAATACTCTGCCAATACTCGCCAATACTCGCCAATACTCGCCAATACTCTGCAATAATTTTTAATAGAAACAAAGAATTTTATTTTTATTTTTTTACCAAATTTTCTGTATTCTTTGATTTATAGCGCAAAAAAATAAAAAACCCAGCGGTGATTAAATACCACCAAAAGAAAGCTCGATTTGTGTGAAAAAAAGGACACAAAATTCATTTGGGTACAGTGTTGCATGACGGAGTAATTGTCATTCAAAGTGTGAGAGCACCGAAAGCTGAAAATTGGTCTGGTTAGGAAGGGGGTTTAAGTGCCCAGTGGTCAAGTGGTTAATGGTTGTGTGTTGAGTTGTTTTGAGGGGACAGCAAATTTACATCCACTTTAATCTCAACTCCAGGACATTTGAAAATTGTCCCTTGGTATGGGGCTGCACCCGCACTGCAGGGATTATTGCCCGTTTAGTCTAGGGGAGAATTTTAGATCTTTATTTACCTGATCCTCCACTCCCATGATAGATGGTACTGCCCCAGGCTTCAGCAG
This sequence comes from Lithobates sylvaticus, assembly GCA_028564925.1. Classification (NCBI taxonomy): domain Eukaryota; kingdom Metazoa; phylum Chordata; class Amphibia; order Anura; family Ranidae; genus Lithobates; species Lithobates sylvaticus. Next base: position 187,135,314 of record CM053033.1, on the reverse strand, counting down.
TGGACCGTCCCTCTGAGTATCATGTCCAATGCAGGGCTTTGGAACAGACCCTGACCTCATTGGTTTTAATCAGCTGGAACGTAGGGGAGAAGATGTTGCAGGGACCAGTCTAGCAGCACAGAAGAATAGAGGAATGGGTAAGTATATCTACTTTAACAAGTCCCCTAGACCTAAATGAACAATTAACCCTTGCAGCCCTACTGCAGGGGATAATCCTTAATTTCCCTAAAGTTGGGCTATAAGGTGGCTGTTTTTGTACTTAACATTTATTTTAAAAACATTCCAGTGCCCCTGGGCTGCACAGCACAAAGCATTTTGTAGCACCGCAGTACACAAATGTGAACCATCTCTGCGTTGTGGTGCGCTGCATTGTAATAAATGTTGTAGGTTTAGAAAATGTGTGTTGGCGGTCAATGGCTGGCCTTCTTGCAATGCCCATTAAAGCATATGTGGTAACCCACTAAAATGTACCAGTGATCAGTCCGAATGGGCACTAATAGTGACCTTAAAAAAACCTCAGTCTGGCACTGTTGGCTGTCATGCGTTACGTGCCAGGCTGTTTCTCAGGCCCTGTCTGGCACCTCCAGCATGTACAAGCCTGAAATTACTGATGTGTTGTTTCTAATTTACTCGGTAGAGGTCAACTGCAAATTCCTCAGTGCAAAGTGTGTTCTAACTATGCAAAAATGTTCCCTATTTTAATCAATGTCCATGGATGTTACGTGTGGGGGGGCTCAGGGCATCTTTGCCAGTTGGTGCTCTGGCACACTAGTAAACCTTATTTTTTCCATGTAAAAATGTAAAGATTAGATTTTTAATTGAAGGACATTATTTTGCATAGATTCAATGACTGGAATCTGTGTCTGCAATCTGCTCTGTGCATCGGTCCCATACAGACGTGCAGTCAGGGAGATCCATGCAGCTGCCTGCCTGTCAATGACTGTACAGCCTGCTTGCATGTGGTTGCGCAGAACACCTTTGCAACCTGGGTAGGTGAAGAAAGCCTTTTGCATAGGTACACCCATGTCAATAGGGCCTAAAGCAGGCCATACATATTGCAATCTCATTGGACAAGCTCTATACAATCCCCTTATAAAATATAGCAGCAACTATGTACAGTGAGGGCCTACAGTGCCTTGAAAAAGTATTCATACCTCTTGAAATGTTACACATTTTGTCATGTTACAACCAAGAACGTATATGTATGTTATTGGGATTTTATGTGATCGACCAACACAAAGTGGCACATAATTGTGAAGTGGAAGGAAAATGATAAATGGTTTTCATATTTTTTTACAAATAAATATCAGAAAATTGTGGCGTGCATTTGTATTCAGCCCCCTTTACTCTGATACCCCTAACTAAAATCTATTGGAACCAATTGCCTTCAGAATTAGTGTGACGAAACGTCCCTACACTCCTCTTGAGTGCGTTCATCATATACCACTTCCACCCAGTCTGAATATAGATCTCAGATATTCCAACCGCTCCCAAGCACCAAACGAGACGAGACTTGCTTAGTGCCAACATGGACTGTAAAATCTAGTGGAACCAACTGCCTTCAGTCAATTTCTAACGCTATAGCGCCTGCAAAACGCCCTTGGTGTGAAAGGGGTCTCATAGCGCATAAAATAAAAACCGTAGATGTGATCAAATATCACCAAAAGAAAGCTTTATTTGTGGGGAAAAAAGGACATCAATTTTGTTTGGGTACAGCATCGCATGACTGCGCAATTGTCACGCAGTGCTGTATCGCAGAAAATGGTGTGGTCATTAAGGGGGTAAATCCTTCCAGGGCTAAAGTGTTAACTGCTGCTGTCACAAAAATCCTAATGTACTTCTTGTCTGTACTCTCCAAAGCTGATTGCTGAGTGGAGGGCTCTGCTGTCCTTGTAACCAGGGGCGGACTGACCATTCGGCCACTTGGGCACTTCCCGAGGGCCCCGGGCCACTAGGGGGCCCCATCAGGGTTCCAAGCCTCAGTAAAACCAGGGACAGTATGTAAAAATCTGTTTTTTTTACATCTGTTTCTGAAATGTCCCTTATCGACATCCTTTTGGTCTAAAAATCCTGAGATTATAGCTGCCCCACCTCTCCAGTACCTTCTCAGCCAAGTGTGTACATGTATGTGTATACTGTGTGATTGTATACTGTGTGTGTATACCGTGTGGCCCCATAATCTCTGATTGCCTGGGGGCCCCATAATCTCCTATTGCCCGGGGGCCCCATGAGTTGTCAGTCCGCCCCTGCTTGTAACCCCCTGATCAGTCTCAGTGTGACAGTCACAAAGATGTACCCCCCCGCAACAGAATCTGAAATCTCTGATTGCAGGGGGTTCTTACTGAATCATTTCTTTGTTCTGGTGATTTGCGCTCTAAGTAATCCTATACTCAATAGACCGGCATCAGGGACCAGATGATTGAATCAAGACTAAATGGACCAGAATGGGAAGATTAGATGAACAGAACGCAAACTCGAGAATGAACTCCAGAGACGACCCAGGAGGTAATCTCGCTGTGATAATGATACAGAATGTAAATAGAGATACGAGGCAATCTGTAGAGATGATGAGGCAATCTTTCTCTAAGTGGTTTGGGGAAAGTAAACTTGTACTGGCAGCTAATAATACACTTAAATGTGCCCACAGACTCCTTTTGACCATTTGCACAATAAAAATTAGTTCTTAACCACTACAATACTGGGCACTTTCGCCCCCTTCCTTCCCAGTCCAATTTTCAGCTTTCAGCGCTCTCGCACTTTCAATGACAATTGCGCGGTCATGCAATGCTGTACCCAAATGAAATTTTTATCATTTTGTTCGCACAAATAGAGCTTTAGTTTGGTGGTATTTTTTCACGACTCCGTTTTTTATTTTTTGCGATATAAGTGAAAAAATAGCGGAAATTTTGAAAAAAAACTATATTTTCTCCTTTCTTTTTAAAAAAAAAAAAAATCAAATTTTGTCATAAATTTAAGTCAAAATGTATTCTGCTACATGTTTTTAGTTAAAAAAATTCCGTTAAGTGTATAATAATTGGTTTGCGTGATCACGGACATATGTACGCAAATGATCATGTACAGATGTGTGCAGGTGATCACGGACATATGTGTGCAGATAATCATTGGCACATGTTATTTTACTGGGACATATGTGGGGGACATGTGTTTTTTTTATTTGGGGACATGTGTTTTTATTTGGGGACATGTGTGTTTTTGGGACATGTATGTTTTGGGGACATGTGTGGGGACATGCGTGTTTACTGTGTTGGTGACACTACACTGGTGATCAGTGAGTATAAAGATGTAAAAAAAACAGCTAATACTCACTGATCATCAGCCGGCTGCAGCGATCCGCTCTCCTCTCCTCACCGACGACTTTCGTGTGAGGAGAGGAGAGTCGATTGCCTAGCAACCGGCTGTTTGCTTACATCACATGATGGCTGTGATTGGACACGGCCGTCATGTGATCAGGAGGGCCAATCACAGAGCCCTCCTGCCGATCCAAGATGCGCCGTGTCTGGGTGACACGAGCGCCTCGGGATCGCGCCACTGCGTGGGCACACGCGTGCGCGATCCCGCTACTTCTGAAGGATGTTCCGGAACGTCCGATCAGAAGTAGACGGCTCCCACCCGGCCGTATATATACAGTGGCCGGGTTGGAACTAGTTAAAGAGGAAGTAAAGCCTGATGGGATTTACTTTCTCTTTTTCCCCCCTGCAAAGTAAAAGCATAATGGGCTACTATGCATCGCATACTAGCCCATTATGTTGCATTTACCTGCAAATGAAGCCCGCAATGTCCCTGCTGGTGGCCACATCCATATTCACCCCTCTTTCTTCCGGGGCCGTGGACTCCAGCTCTGTGACTGCATGCGCACGAGAGCCGCTGGTCACGGCACGAGCCCCTTAGAAACGGCACGATCGTGCCCTTTCTTCAGTGCGCATGCGCTGATGACGTTGGCGCAAGCGTATATGGTAAATATGTTCTAAACAGGTTTAGGAGATATTTACAGTACCTACAGGTAAGCCTTATTATAGGCTTACCCATACCTCCCAACTTTTTGAAATGGGAATGAGGGACACCTATCTGCAAAAGTATGCAGGAATTAAATACACCCCTTGCCACGCCCCCCCTTAAAGGAGAATTGTAGAAAAAAACAAGATTTATTAAACCCACAAGTGCTTTTTTTACCACTGCTATTCCTTTATATTGGCTTTTGGAATTGACAAATGCAGATATTTAGAAATCAGATGAAAGGTTTAGCACTGGAAAATACTTTTTGATAGATAAAAAGTGCATTTTATATGCATCTATATAGATCAGACCAAAATGAGTGACAAATGAGGAGGAATGAGGGACAGAGGGACATTGCTCCAAATCAGGGACAGTTATGCTATGGGCTTACCTGTAGGTAAAAGAGGCGTAAACTAGGTTTACAACCACTTTAAAGGGGAGGGGCAGCTGGGAATTTTTTTTTTTTTAAAAGTCAGCAGCTACAAACACTGTAGCTTCTGACTTTTAATAAGCAGACTTACCTATCCTGGGTGCCCGCGATGTCGGCCCCCTCGGCTCTCGGGTCCTGGCGCCGCCATATCAACTAAGCGAAACAGGCAGCAGAGCCTTGCGGCTTCACTGCCCGTTTCCTACTGCGCATGCGCGAGTCGCGCAGCGCTTTGTGAATGGGGCGCGCTGTGTTGTGGGACACACACAGTTCCCATAACACACCGCGGCCCATTCACTAGAAGAAGACGCGAGGAGGAGAAGAGTGAGGATCACCGCGGAATAGGAAGAGGCAGATTAGGACGATCTGCCTAGCAACAGCCATTTCTAGTAAGTTTTTTTTTTTTCCTCCCAAATTTTTAGGAACATTTTTATGCAGTTTTTTTTTTTAGGGTGTCCCTACACTTTAAAGTAGAACTTTAGGCTACATTTTTTTATATTTTGGATAGAGTAATGGAGAGTTAATGGTAAACAGGACACTTTGGGGTTGATTTACTAAAGGGAAAAAGTGCAGTTGTACTCTGTACGTGCAGCTACCCCAGAGCTTAGTAAATGAGCAGAAACTCTGCTGACTGGCTGACAAATGTATGCAGGCATAGGACACGCCCACTGCCACACCCCCTTAAAGGAGAATTAACACACAAAAAAGGTTAATTAAATCCACAAGGACTTTTTTTTACCACTACTATTCATTTATATTGTCTTTTAAAGTGGAAGTAAACCCTTCCAAATGACTTTGGCCTACAGGTAAGCCTAGATTAAGGCTTACCTGTAGGTCCAATAAATATCTCCTAAACCTACATGGTTTAGGAGATATTTAGAAATGAAAAGGCATCGCTGTCTACGGCGCATGCGCCGTAGACAGCGGCGCGCAGGCGCACTGTGGGCGCACTGAGGATGCCGAGATCACGGCGATATGCCGATCTCGTGCCATGCGCGGGAGTGACGTCATCGCCGCTCCAGCGAATGATAGCGCTGGAGCGGCGAGAGCCGGAAGTCACTCCGGCCCTGGATGGCGGCGCAGAAGATCGTGGATAAGGACCGCTTCGGGGGCTTCGTTTTCAGGTAAGTCTTTCATAATGAGCTAGTATGCTATGCATACTAGCTCATTATGCCTTTGCCTTGCAGGGTGTCTTTTTTTTTTTAAGAGGCTTTACTTTCTCTTTAAAATGTACAAATGCAGCAATTTAGAAATTGGATGAAAGGTTTAGCACTTGGAAACACTTTTTGAAACATAAAAAGTGCATTTTATATACAACTATATAGATCAGACCAAAATGAAGGACAAATGAGGGGGAAAGAGGGACAGAGGGACATTGCTCCAAATCAGGGACAGTTGGGAGCTATGGATGTGTAATAAAAACACATAGGTTTGTTTAAAAAATTACATTAGCATGTTAATAGGAAGAGAACCCGGGGAGGCAAAATCTAAGCACATTAAACTTCAGCTTTGGAAAACAGTCTCTGATTAGTCGTTACTGAACTTTGGCACTTCCTTATTAAATGAACCTGTAGCCGGCAGAAGTGTTAGTTGAACATCCAACATGGCCGCTGAGATAAAATGTGTCAGAGCCTTGAGAAATATCACAGATCGGGGTGAAAAGCTGTGATGGGGGGAGGGGGTGGGGGTGACTCAGATGAAAGGTGGGGAGATGTAGGGATGAGAGAAAAGAATAGAAGAAGCGATGAGGAAGGTATAAAACACGCAGCAGGACTAAGAAATAAAATGCATGTGCTCTCGCCAGTAAAAGATAAAAGGCCTCAGGCTGTTCTTTATTACTAACCTGCCAAGCAACTTTCTCTGTTTAACCTCGTCCACGCCAGAGCGCCATAGGAACATTAACCCTTACCATGGAAGATAACATTTAATCCTTTGAGATCCTTTATGATATATTACTAGAAAAATTCCTGTTCAAAGTATATCTAAATATTTTATTTTTATTTTTTGAGAGTGTGGAAGGATTGGAACGTCTGTCTGGTGTTTATTGCTGTCTGTGTCCCCATTGGGGAGATTTAGCCTGTTAACTGGTTCTGGAGACCATTGTCACTAGGATAGAAAACGATAGGATATCCGAAATATTATGTCACCAAAACGGGAAAGAGATGGTGACACCTGATCTGATGACAGCGGCTTAAGGTGGTGTTTCTCAACCTTTCTTCAATCACAGCAAATTCTTGAGGTGTATAGATCTAAAACTGGGTCCTCTTTCATATATTAGTCCCTCTGTCACTTCAGAAGTTCCCTCTTTCACATCAGAGTCCTCAGTCAGTCCCCCCCCCCAAACACACACTTTTATACATTAGCGTTCTCAGTCTGTTCTACTACCTACGCCCCCCCTTTTAAACACCAGAGTCCTAAGTCTGTCCATTCCCACCCACTTTTATACATTAGAGTCCTTAGTCTGTCCTACCACCCCCCCCCCCCCACTTTAAAACATTAGAGTCCTCAGTCTGTCCCCCCCCCCCCCCCCCCCCAACACCAGAGTCCTAAGTCTGTCCATTCCCACCACTTTTATAGATTAGCGTCCTCAGTCTGTTCTACTACTACCCCCCCCCCCCCAAATTTAAACATCAGAGGCCTAAGTCTGTCCATGCCCATCACTTTTATACATTAGAGTCCTTAGTCTGTCCTACCACCCCCCTTTTAAACACCAGAGACCTCAGTCTGCCCCCCCAACACACACACTTTTATACATTAGCGTTCTCAGTCTGTCCTACTACGCCCCCCCCCCCCCCCCCCCCCTTTTAAACACAAGAGTCCTAAGTATGTCCATTCCCACCAATTTTAAACATCAGAGTCCTAAGTCTGTCCTACCACCCCCCCCCCTTTTAAACACCAGAGTCCTAAGTCTGTCTATCCCACCCACTTTTATACATTAGAGTCCTTAGTCTGTCCTACCACCCCCCCCCCCCCACTTTTAAACATTAGAGTCCTCAGTCTGTCCCCTTCCCCCAACACCAGAGTCCTAAGTCTGTCCATTCCCACCACTTTTATACATTAGCCTCCTCAGTCTGCTCTACTACCACCCCCCAATTTTAAACATCAGAGGCTTAAGTCTGTCCATGCCCCCCACTTTTACACATTAGAGTCCTTAGTCTGTCCTACCACCCCCCTTTTAAACACCAGAGTCCTCAGTCTGCCCCCCCCCCCAACACACACACTTTTATACATTAGAGTCCTCGGTCTGTCCTACCACACCCCCCTTTAAACATCAGAGTCCTAAGTCTGTCCATTCCCCTCACTTTTAAACATCCTCACTCCCCCAACCGCTTTGCAGTAGAATCGTCAGTTCCCTCAATGTTCAAAACAGAGCCCCCTTTTTATTTCACATTAGAGTCCCCCCCCCCCCCCTTACATTAGAGCCCTCAGCCCTACATGTCTTACTTACTTAACTTACAACCCACTTGATGGGAGCCGTTGTTTCCTTCTACAGCACTGATGATGACCAACATGCCATAGTTGTACCCCAAGCAATTGTATGCACATTGGGATAAATACCTGTATAATAATAAGACCCTGCTGTATCTGTGTTGTAAACCAGCAATTCTGGGTGCACAGCTGGCCCAGAGGCATAAAGCAATTATTGCATAGCTTCACCTACTCTCCTAAAATGTTACAGATTCATTTTGCCATTTGTGATGGAAGTGACACATAAGGATACATTCTGTTTCAAGAACACACTGCAGTGCTTTGCGGTTATTCAGTAGGGGGCTGTTTTACAGTTCCTCTTGGCCCACCTTAACAGAACCTTTCTCATTTGCAACCATTGAATCTTAAAGTGATTGTAAGCAATCATACATTTGTGTATAATTATATAAAAAAAACATTATAAATACCTTCTTTCCTTTTTTTTTTTTTTATCATTCCATTCCCTCTGTTCTCAGCGTCATAATAGCTGGGGGGAAGAGAAGCAGCAGTACACTGAGCTTCCCAGTGATTGGCTGTGCAGCGGGGGGCGTATCAGGATAAGTCTGATTATTGGAGGAGAGCAGGCTAGAGAACTGACCATGATGTGTTCTCCTGCTTAGTGTGGTCAGTTTTTAATAGGAAATCAAGTGGACTAGCAGGATCATCAGGGATTTCACACAAAGGAAGCAATACAAAGAGAACAGATACTTTCTCATACAAGTACATGGTACAGCAGGCACATATCAGGAATATGAAGTGTTGGGGTAACAAATGATTTAAGTTGTGTTTGTTTGTAAACTGTAACAAAGCTCCAGCAAGCAGCACATTTTGAGCATAACCCTTTAAAATACACCAGTATGAGTGTAGCTCTGAGATTTATCAATCTGCACTAGTGCCCTGTGAGGGTTAAGGGGATACTGATTTGGGGGTGGGGGTGGGGGGACTATGGTGAGGGCATCAATGTGAAGGGGGACACTGATGTACAGGGAAATGGTGATGGGCACACTGATGTATGAGGGGACTCTGATAATGTAAGGGGTAATGCTAAAGTAAGTGGAGGGGGGCACTCTACTAATGTAACGGGGGACTCTGATGGGGCCCCTGATGTAAGGGGGATCTCTGATGGGGACCCTGATGTAGGGGAGCCCTTTGATGGGGCCCCTGATGTATGGGGGAACTCTGATAGGGACCCTGATGTAGGGGAGGTCTTTGATGGTTACCCTGATGTAAGGGGGATCTCTGATGGGGACCCTAAAGTAGGGGAGGCCTTTGGTGGGGCCCCTGATGTATGGGGGAACTCTGATGGGGACCCTGATGCAGGGGAGGCCTTTGATGTATGGGGGGAACTCTGATGGGGACCCTGATGCAGGGGAGGCCTTTGTAGGGGCCTCTGATGTATGGGGGAACTCTGATGGGGACCCTGATGCAGGGGAGGCCTTTGATGGGGCCCCTGATGTATAGGGGAACTCTGATGGGGACCCTGATGCAGGGGAGGCCTTTGATGGGGCCCCTGATGTATGGGGAAACTCTGATGGGGACCCTGATGCAGGGGAGGCCTTTGATGGGGCCCCTGATGTATGGGGGAACTCTGATGGGGACCCTGATGCAGGGGAGGCCTTTGATGGGGCCCCTGATGTATGGGGGAACTCTGATGGGGACCCTGATGCAGGGGAGGCCTTTGATGGGGCCTCTGATGTATCGGGGAACTCTGATGGGGACCCTGATGCAGGGGAGGCCTTTGATGGGGCCCCTGATGTATGGGGGAACTCTGATGGGGACCCTGATGTAGGGGAGGTCTTTGATGGTTACCCTGATGTATGGGGGAACTCTGATGGGGACCCTGATGCAGGGGAGGCCTTTGATGGGGCCTCTGATGTATGGGGGAACTCTGATGTGGACCCGGATGCAGGGGAGGCCTTTGATGGGGCCCCTGATGTATGGGGGAACTCTGATGGGGACCCTGATGCAGGGGAGGCCTTTGATGGGGCCCCTGATGTATGGGGGAACTCTGATGGGGACCCTGATGCAGGGGAGGCCTTTGATGGGGCCTCTGATGTATGGGGGAACTCTGATGGGGACCCTGATGCAGGGGAGGCCTTTGATGGGGCCCCTGAAGTATGGGGGAACTCTGATGGGGACCCTGATGTAGGGGAGGTCTTTGATGGTTACCCTGATGTATGGGGGAACTCTGATGGGGACCCTGATGCAGGGGAGGCCTTTGATGGGGCCTCTGATGTATGGGGGAACTCTGATGGGGACCCGGATGCAGGGGAGGCCTTTGATGGGGCCCCTGATGTATGGGGGAACTCTGATGGGGACCCTGATGCAGGGGAGGCCTTTGATGGGGCCCCTGATGTATGGGGGAACTCTGATGGGGACCCTGATGAAGGGGAGGCATTTGTAGGGGCCTCTGATGTATGGGGTAACTCTGATGGGGACCCTGATGCAGGAGAGGCCTTTGATGGGGCCTCTGATGTATGGGGGAACTCTGATGGGGACCCTGATGCAGGGGAGGCCTTTGATGGGGCCCCTGATGTATGGGGGAACTCTGATGGGGACCCTGATGCAGGGGAGGCCTTTGATGGGGCCTCTGATGTATGGGGGAACTCTGATGGGGACCCTGATGCAGGGGAGGCCTTTGATGGGGCCCCTGATGTATGGGGGAACTCTGATGGGGACCCTGATGTAGGGGAGGCCTTTGATGGGGCCCCTGATGTATGGGGGAACTCTGATGGGAACCTCGATTTATGCATTCCCTAATGTGTTGAGTTGTTACTGAAAATAAATGGCACTACAACCCACTGATGCATGCATCATGACCACTATGCAACAGTGTGAATGAGCCCTTATTCTCCACCAAGCCAACAAGTGATGAAAATAACAGCTACAGGGATTAAAATATGATTGTTATGGCAAAAAAGCAAAAAAACTCACGTGTTATCTTCCTAAATAAAGCCTAACGCCTCAAATGCGCATAATAAACCGTGGGAAAATTGCAGCACGCCATTGACTGGCAGTCACAATAGAACTGGAAAGATATTCGGGAACAATTCCCAATCAATTTTCTGTTATAGATCTTAAAATAACTTCAGAATCACCCACACAGAGTATGATTCCTAGTAAGAAGAAAGCCTGCATTAACCCTTTCTATCTCTTGTGCTGCAATAAACATGCAAAGGCTACAAAACATGCATACACACACTAAAAAGCATTGCATAACATACATATGCTAGATATTACACAGGCACATATACACACATTGAGCTTCGCAAACACACACGTGTGCACACATGACAGAAATTCCTGGGTGGTGCAATCACTCTTGGAATAAGTGAAACAAGATCTTTTACTCCCAGCTGTTTGTAAGATTCATGGCGGGGGTCTGGAGTGCACAGACGCTAACCCGATGTACAGTGCCTTGAAAAAGTATTCACACCCCTTGAAATTTTCAACATTTTGTCATGTTACAACCAAAAACATAAATGTATTTTATTGTGATTTTATGTCATAGACCAACACAAAGTGGCACATATTTGTGAAGTGGAAGGAAAAGGATAAATAGTTTTCCAAATTATTTACAAATAAATACGTATGTGAAAAGTGTGGTGTGCATTTGTATTCAGCCCCCCTTTACTCTGATACACCCAACTAAAATCTAGTGTAACCAATTGTCTTCAGACGTCACCTAATTAGTAAATAGGGTTCCACCTGTGTGCCATTTAATCTCAGTATAAATACAGCTGTTCTGTAATGCCCTCAGAGGTTTGTTAGAGAACCTTAGTGAACAAACAGCACCATGAAGGCCAAGGAACACACCAGACAGGTCAGGGATAAAGTTGTGGAGAAGTTTAAAGCATGGTTAGGTTATAAAAAAATATCCCAAGCTTAGAACATCTCACAGAGCACTGTTCAATCCATCATCTGAAAATGGAAAGACTATGGCACAACTGCAAACCTGCCAAGACATGCCCGTCCACCTAAACTGACAGGCCGGGCAAGGAGAACATTAATCAGAGAAGCAGCCAAGAGGCCCATGGTAACTCTGGAGGAGCTGCAGAGATCCACAGCTCAGTTGGGAGAATCTGTCCACAGGACAACTATTAGTTGTGCACTCCACAAATCTGGCCTTTATGGAAGAGTGGCTAGAAGAAAGCCATTGTTGAAAAAAAGCCATAAGATGTCCCATTTGCAGTTTGCGAGAAGCCACGTGGGGGACACAGCAAACATGAGGAAGAAGGTGCTCTGGTCAGATGAGACCAACATTGAACTTTTTGGCCTAAAAGCAAAACGCTATGTGTGACGGGAAACTAACTTTGGACATCACCCTGAACACACCATCCCCACGTGAAACATGTTGGTGGCAGCATCCTGTTTTGGAGATGCTTTTCTTCCGCAGGGACAGGGAAGCTGGTCAGAGTTGATGGGAAGATGGATGGAGCCAAATACAGGGCAATCTTAGAAGAAAACCTGTTATGCCGTGTACACACGAGCGGAATTTCCGACAGAAAAAGTCAGACGGGAGCTTTTCATCGTATATTCAGATCGTGCGTATGACTTTTTTATGTTGAAAATTCTGACGGACCTAGAAAGAGAACATGTTCTAAATTTTTCCGATGGAACCAATTCCTATCGGGAAAACCGCTCGTCTGTATGATGTTCCGACGTACCAAAAACGGCACATTCTCCGAAGCAAGTACGAGACGGAAGCTATTGGCTACTGGCTATTGAACTTCCTTTTTCTAGTCCCGTCGTACGTGTTGTACGTCACCGCGTTCTTGATGGTCGGATTTTGGTGGGACCGTGTGTATGCAAGACAGCTTGAGCAGAATTCCGTCGGAATTCCATTTGGAGAAACCTTCAGAGTTTATTCTGACGGAAAAACACTTGTGTGTACACGGCATTAGAGTCTGCAAAAGACTTGAGACTTTGTAAGAGGTTCACCTTCCAGCAGGACAACGGCCCTAAAAATACAGCCAGAGCTAAAATGAAATGGTTTGGATCAAAGCATATTCATGTGTTAAGCCCCATACACACGGTCGGATTTTTGCATGGATTCTGTCCGATCGGACAATGTTGTTGAAAAATCAGACCGTGTGTATGCACCATCGGACAGTGTACGTCGGATTGTCCGACGGACAAAGTCCTATCTCCTGCTGGATAGATTTTCCAACAACACGGTCCGATCACACCAAATCCGATCGTGTGTACGGTTGTCCGACGGACAAAGTGCTACGCATGCTCAGATCACATTACAAGACCAAAGCTATTGGCTACTAGCCTCTACGTAGTCCCGTCGTAGGCAACAAACGTCACAACGTTCAGAATGATCGGATTTTCCGACAACTTTGTCCGACCGTGTGTACGCAAAACCAACACCGGACAAAGTATGACGGACATGATCCGACGGACCTGGTCCTCGGATAATCCGAGCGTGTGTATGGGGCTTTAGAGTGGCCCAGTCAACGTTCAGACCTAAATCCAATTGACAATCTGTGGCAAGACTTAAAAAAGTGCTGTTTACAGAGGCTCTCCATCCAATCTGACAGAGCTTGAGCTGTTTTGCAAAGAAGAATGGACAAAACTGTCTCTCTAGATGTGCAAATCTGGTAGAGACATCCCCAAAAAGACTTGCAGCTATAAATGCAGCGAAAGGTGGTTCTACAAAGTACTGACTGAAGGGGGGGGCTGAAGACAAATGCACGCCACACTTTTCACATATTTATTTGTAAAATATTTTGAAAACCATTAATCATTTTCATTCCACTTCACAATTATGTGCCACTTTGTATTGGTCTATCACATAAAATCCCAATAAAATACATTTACGCTTTTGGTTGTAACATGAAAAAATGTGGAAAATTTCAAGGGGTGTGAATACTTTTTCAAGGCACTATTTATATTATTGATTTGATTCACTATGAAATCACTGTTTTGTTTTCCATTTTTAATGCATTATGCCCCGTACACACGGTCGGATTTTCAGACGGAAAATGTCCTATCGGACCATGTTGTCGGAAATTCCGACCGTGTGTGGGCTCCATCGGACTTTTTCCGTTGGAATTTCCGACGGCAAAAGTTTGAGATCCTGCTCTCAAATTTTCCGACAACAATGTCCTATCAGACTTTTTCCGATCGTGTGTAGCGAATTCCGACGGACAAAGTGCCACGCATGCTCAGATCACATTACAAGACCAAAGCTATTGGCTACTAGCCTCTACGTAGTTCCATCGTACGCAATGAACGTCACCACGTTCAGAATGATCGGATTTTCCGACAACTTTGTCCGACCGTGTGTATGCAACACCAGTGTCGGTCAAAATCCGTCGGAAAAAATCCGACGGATTTTGTGGTCGGAATTTCTGACCGTGTGTACGGGGCCACCCAATACTGATATTTCAGTTGTTAGTAGATGCTGGAAAGTTATTCCACCTGGCCATTTTATATTTTTTTGTGAGATCTCTACGCTCAGTTCCCAGGTCTGCATATCTCATGTGCCCAATATGAAAGGTTCCCACTTTCTCTTGAAGTTTTTATTTTTTTTATATCATGAAGAATGTAACAGGAGAAGCTAGAACACACAAAACTGATTGGCAACACCAAAAACTCCCATGGTGGAACAGGTTTGTGAATTAGGCCGGGGAGATTTTGTTATTAGAATATCCAAAACTAAAGCTGGATATAGACGGATCAAAATTTGTCTGGTTCAGCAGGGACAGCCCAAATTTCAATGTGGGGCCATCCCTGTTCAACAGAAGTCAATCCTTAAGGCCCGTACACACGATCGGACTTTTTGACAACCAACATGCAAATTGGGCTGTGCTAACGGACCAACTTTCTGCCAACAAAAGTCCGATGGACCAAAGTCCGACCGTGTGTACACAAAACCAACGGACTTTTGTACAAACCAATGCAGAACCAATGCAAAAGATCAGACAACAATACAGAAGTTGACCAAAGGTGGCGGTAAAGAGCAGAAAAACCAAGTGATTTGGTGAAAGTTGGCTGAAAAAGTCCTGCCGTGTGTATGCAATACCAACTTGGGGCCAACGCCCTTTGGACAAAAATCCACGGGAAAGTTGGTCCACGGTCCGATCGTGTGTATGAGGCTTTAGATTTACTTTTGTGGAACAGACAAGTTGGAAAACTTAGGCCCCTTTCACACAGTTTTTTCAGGCTGAAATGGGGCTGGAGGAATCAGTTAGGGTTTTTTTTTTTCATTCAGCCCACTGGCTGATCGAAAAACAAAAACCTGCTGATCTATGGCCAGCTTAAAGTGCTTGTAAAGGCGCAAGGTTTTTTACTTTAATGCATTCTATACATGAAGTTAAAAAACCTTATGTGTGCAGCCCCCCCCCCCCCCTAGTACTTACTTGAGTCCCATCGTGGTCCAACGATGTTCACGAGAGCGGTGGCTCTCCCAGGTCTCTTCCGCATTGGCTGAGACACTAGCTGGAGCCGTTGGCTTCTGCTACTGTCAATCACAGCCAGTGAGCCAATAAGGAGAGAGTGAGGGCGGGGACCACACAGTGTGTGTGAATGGACACTCAGGGCAGCGGCTTGGGGGAAAACCTGCTCAGGTGGCCCAATAGAAAGCTGCTTGATGTGGGGGCACTCAGCAGGTGGGAGGGGCCAGGAGCGATGGAGGCGGACCCGAGAAGAGGAGGATCGGGGCTGCTCTGTTCAAAAACATTAAGCAGGTAAGTATGACACATTTTCTATTTAAAAAATAAAAAAGCCTTGAAAATCACTTTAGGGGCCTTTTACGCAGGCTTTGTCTGCTCTGTTCAGCAGGAAATTACTTCTGTGATAACCTCTGTGACATGTGCCCATTCAGTTTTTGTCCTTATTTTGACATTGGAACTTGGCAGACCTGTGTTGGATCTATGAGTGGTCGGAAGAAAATGGATTTCTGTACTCATTTTATCTAATTTTAATGAAACAATTCAAGTTAGCTTTCATGCATTAAAGCAATGAGCAATGTAGCAATGGGCCCTAAAACTCCCGTCTGGTTTTTACTGTTCTCTATGTCCCCACTGGGGAGACGCACTCTGTTTGTCTGTGTGACCATCATCAATGTTAAAGACAGTGATGGGAATTCCAAAAGCTTACAGTTGATTAGAGAATAAACCTTCCAATGGTGACGCCTGTATTGTCTGACGGCACCAATGCAATCATTTAATAGTATAAAATGTTCAAAAGTTTTATTGTACATACAATTAAAACCAGTAAAAAGTTCATACAAACAACAGGTACACATTGCATGTGAGGGACAAAAATGCAGAGATCTCTATTCAGCAAAGAAGCATCAAAACCCAAAGGGTCCCTACGCGTTTCAACTCGCTGAGTCTTCATCAGGAGTTTCTTTTTTGAAAAATGCAATGAATGGGTTCTACAAGATAAATATCAATCAATCAATGAAATTAATGCAAATATAGGACAGACTGTATTTATTGCATTTGTGTCATGCTGTACTGTGTTGCAGAGCGCATGCGTTTTGAAATTGCATTGTGAAAGGCAGCGCAGTGCACCAACACAATTAACATTGAGGCAATGGGGTTGATTTACTAAAACTGGACAGTGCAAAATCTGGTGCAGCTCTGCATGGTAGCCAATCAGCTTCTAACTTCAATTTGTTCAATTAAGATTTGAAAAAAAAAAAAAACCTGGAAGCTATTTGGTTTCTATGCAGAGCTGCACCAGATTGTGCACTCTCCAGTTTTAGTAAATCAACTCCATTGCGCGTTATTGCTATGCAGTGATATGCATAGGCTCTAAAAGTGGAATGCCTTTTTGAAGGGATTTCCTCTAAATTCTCATGTCTCTCGGACAGGATGTTAAAAGAAAATGGGACACAAAATCCAAAAAAACAAAACAAAAGACAAAAGGGGTTCTAATTATAGAAAAAAATGTTTTGGTTGTAGATGCCTTTTAAAAATGTTGCAGTTGGAAAGGAAAATAACAGGGTGATAAGTCAATGGCAATGACTCCAAACAAGTTCCTTCACCTTTTTGTCCTTTTTGTTGTTTTCAGTGAATGATCTCCAGCTTTATGGCCCACACTTAAAGTGTTATTAGGCTTGGTTCACACCTATGCGTTTTTTAATGCTTTTTGCAGAAACGCACTACAGTCCATTTAACATGGTTTCCTATGGGACACGTTCACATCTATGCTTTTTTCAGCCAGTGCATTTTTGGTAAGGGTCAGGCACTTTTTTTCTATGCTTTTTTGCTTCAATAGACTTTAATAGAGAAGCTGCATAAAAGCATGTACATTTTTCTGTGATTTGTGTTTTGCGTTTTTTAATCTGCCCAACAACAAATTTGTCAAAAAAAAAAAACAGATAAAAAATGCAAAATCGCAGTCAGTGCCACCTATTAGTGCCCATCAGTCCCGCCTATCAGTGCCCATCAGTGCCACCTGTCAGTGCTCATCAGTGCCACCTATCAGTGCCCATCAGTGCTGCATATTAGTGCCTTCTCATCAGTGCCACCCCATTAGTGCCCTTCAGTGCCGCCCCATCAGTGCCTATGAGCATAGCCTATCAGTGCCACCTCATCAGCGCACATCAGAGAAGCAGAAAAATTAATTTTTTTTACAAAATTTTCTGACAGAAACTAAAGCCTCATACACACGATCGGACCTTGGACCAACTTTCCCGTGGATTTTTGTACAAAGGGCGTTGGCCCCAAGTTGGTCTTGCATACACACGATCAGACTTTTTAGGCAACAAACATAAACCTTGTGACGTTTCAACGTACTGACGACACTTCAAAAGAGGACATTCGAATACTCCTGCACCACCTTTGGTCAACTTCTATATTGTTGTCTGATCTTTTGCATTGGTTCCGAGCATGCGTGTTTGTACTTTGTACAAAAGTCCGATGGTTTTGTGTACACACGGTCGGACTTTGCTCCATCGGACTTTTGTTGGCAGAAAGTTGGTCCGTTCGCACAGCCAACAAAAGTCAGATGAAAACTGAAAAAGTTGGTCCGATGGAGCGTACACACGGTCGGATGTTGGTCCAAAACAGCTAATTTGCATGTTTGTTGTCAAAAAGTCCGATCGTGTGTACGGGCCTTAAGAAAAACTTTTTTTTTTCAAAGTTTTCAGTCATTTTTTGTTTTTTTTAGCAAAAAATAAAAAACACAATGGTGTTTAAACGCCACAATAAACGCCACCAAAAGAAAGCTCTATTTGTGGGAAGAAAACTAAATTTTGGGTACAGTTTTGCATGACTGCGCAACTGTCATTTAAAGTGCGACAGCGCTGAAAGCTGTAAATTGGCCTGGGCAGGAAGGGGGTGAAAAGTGCCCAGTATTGAAATGGTTAAATAAACACTTGGTATTTAATCTTTTTGAGCACTATGCTGGCATTATGTAAACAATGTGATTCATAAATTGTGAAACATCGGTATAACAGGATTACAGTGTTATTAAGACAAGTCACGGTTGTAATAGTGAAAACACATGTCACTTTTATGATGTGCTGTGCAGATGGTCATCGTCACAACATGTACAGTGTTGACATATGGTGTCACAGATTTCTATGTTTATATAAAAAAAAATTGAGAAATTCAAAGAACTTAAAAAATCTGGTTTATGGAAACGACATTTCAATAACATTAATTGATGAATATGACAAATAAAAAAACATTTTACTTTGAATAAAGAATATATCTCACGTGAAGGAGGTATATCAGTAAATACTGTATACCATATATACTCGAGTATAAGCTGACCTGAATATAAGCCGAGGCACCTCATTTTACCACAAAAAAATGGGAAAACGTATTGACTCGAGTATAAGCCTAGGGTGAGAAATGCGCAGCTACTGTAAGTAGAAAAGAGGGTCAACAATGCCCATTTGCAGCCTCGCTGTGCCCATTTGCATGCCTCACTGTGCCCATTTGCAGCCATAGGTGCCCCGAACTTTAAACTTGGTAGTTAAGGGTTTCTAGATGCCCCCTATCAGCCAAAATGTGGGGTCTCTGGACCCAAAGGGTCCTGAAATAACATTGCTGCAGATGGACACAGTTGACCGACTTTGGGGCCCCGTATCTCAGGGCCACTTGGTTCTAGGAACCCCAAATTTGGTGTGCAACCCCAGTGGAACTATCACTACAACATGTCCAAGATGGGGTTGCTAGCATCAAGTGGCCCCGAGATACGGGGCCCCCAAAGTCGGGTCGGAAAATGTCATCCTCTGCTGCAGAAAAGTGCTTGACTCCAGTATAAGCCGAGGGGGGCATTTTCAGCACACAAAAAATGTGCTGAAAAACTCGTATATACGGGGAATCTTCCCAAAATCCAGCAACAGAAAGTTAAGGGTCAGCAATAAGCCCTGTGAAACCTGATTGAAATTAATTGCTTTTCTAGAAACAGCTCAATTTCCATTGCATCCTATGGTCCCCACTCACATATTAGCATTGCGTCGCCTGAAGCTTGTCCCTTAAAGTGGTTCTGTTAAAAATAAATTACAGCTCAATCCCCTCAATGCTAATAAATAATCACCCTGTAGGTAGCTGCCAACAATGATATGTCTCCCCACACCTGGAACTAAAACAAATCTAAAATAAAATTGCAGTGCTACCACAAATCAAAACTTCAATATACACAAAACTTTGACATATACTGTGATAAGCAACAGTTATTTATTCATATGCATCAAGTTATAAAGAGAAGATATACATGCTTAAAGTTTTATGTGGATTGTTGTATTGGGATCATATTGGGAATCGTTTTGACACATATATGATATAAAGTGTATGTAGGGGGTTGCACCATCCCTGTATACTGTGTGTATATTATGTAATTTTGAACATTATAGTATCACTTGGTCATATTATAGGTGTACACCCTAATAGGGAGTGCTATCACTTAGTAGTGGTTCCTTTAAGAGGTTGTAAACCTCTGATATGAAATATAAACAAATCATATCTCTCTATAGTGTTTAGTGTCTCAATCCAGAACACTAATGCCCCGTACACACGGTCGGAATTTCCGACGGAAAATGTCCTATCGGACCATGTTGTCGGAAAATCCGACCGTGTGTGGGCGCCATCGGACTTTTTCCGTCGGAAAAAATTTGAGATCCTGCTCTCAAATTTTCCGACAACAAAGTCCGATCGTGTGTAGCGAATTCCGACGGACAAAGTGCCACGCATGCTCAGATCACAATACAAGACCAAAGCTATTGGATACTAGCCTCTACGTAGTCCCGTCGTACGCAACGAACGTCACCACGTTCAGAATGATCGGATTTTCCGACAACTTTGTCCGACCGTGTGTATGCAACACCAGTGTTGGAAAAAATCAGTCGGAAAAAATCAGACAGATTTTGTGGTCGGATTTTTCGACCGTGTGTACGGGGCATAAGTGTGCCTCGGTCTTCTGCTATAAGCATTATGAGTCACTTTTTATGAGTTTTGCTGACACCAAGATAAAAATGGTGACAGGGGAGGGATCTCCAGATGACTGACAGCCTCAGCTCTGTTTCTGTGTGCTGTGTGAAGGGGGGTGTGTTCCTTACCTCCAATCAGATCTCAGAGCTCTCTTCATTGATGTAACTTCAGCTCCCCTCTCCCTGCTTTTCAGAGCTGAGAGATCCTATGTAAACTCTGCACTTTGATGTCTGTAGATAAACAAGTACAACTTGTGTAGGAGGATTTGTTTCATCTCTGTGTATCACCCGAGGCCAGTCACTTCATTGGGTTTATGGGAGGGGTTACAACCCCTTTAAAGCGCAAAAAAGTATGAGCTTCTATGTAGCAAGATCACACATTTTTGTCCCTATAGACTTCAAAGGGAGCTCTTGAAAAATGCCTAAAATTGCGCAATTTCTTGCTTCTCCTTCTAGTAACTAGTAAGCTTTCCATTGGCTAAAAAAAATGCTCAAGCCTAAAGACATCTGAAAAAACATGCTTAAAAGCTAGCCCAAAGCAGAGTCCTATTCACCTTATCACTACAGAGGCCATATACACCCCTTGACATTTTCCACATTTTGTCATGTTACAACAAAAAAACATAAATGTATTTTATTGGGATTTTATGTGATAGACCAACACAAAGTGGCACATAATTGTGAAGTGGAAGGAAAATTATAAATGTTTTTCAATTTTCTTTACAAATAAATATCTGAAAAGTTTGGTGTGCATTTGTATTCAGCATAAAGGGAAAAAATCGCTCTCATAGAGTCTATGTATAGGATTGAGGATATAATCTACTCCAAAAAAGTCTCTTTTAGTGGAAATATCTCTCAAACATTGGCTTGTTCTATGAAAAGTGACCTTCCAAACGTTGCTTTATATACTCATGGAGGATATGCTTACCAGAAGTAAGCCATAGATCAGCATATGGCTTTAACCCAGCCCGGGTTGATGATTCGTTGGTTATGGATTGTGACGAAGCAATACCAAATAACTCCTTCTCCTTCTCAGGTGTACTCATGGGGCATAATTAGCAGTCACCGGAAAAACAAAAAATTTCCATAGCATAATACTGCTAAACTATATATGGCAAAAACCAGTGAGTGAAGGGTTAACGAGTGGGGATAGTGTCCAATTAAGCATGAACAAACACCCGTGATCACAAATGAATATGAGTGACCAAAAGACACCACCACCGCATGAAAGACTTTCTTACCAGATGTCCAATTGTTATACACATAGACAAGAAAATCTTTCTTTTAAATATTTCCACTTTTAAATAAACCGCCACAAGTGAAGTTAGATACGCAATATGTCCAGATGGATCATAGACAACCACCATAAGAAGTGCCTCCTTACCAAGCAGTGAATAACAATCAGTAGTGAGTATCAAACAGCAAGTAACCAGATGCACTCTCCTTATAAGATGTCCCCTTACCGCATAGCACAGTTTCAAAAAACCAGATACAGCAAGCACAGATTCCTGTGTTATGGTAATGTAGACAATTCATTTAAAATAGGTCACCATAGAAATGATTATAAAATGTCTCCGACTGGGGAACAAACAACAACAGACATGACTTCACATAGAATGGTCTATAGATAAGACTGGAGTCTGCTCAGCCTTCCCCAACATACACGGCACAGAACTGCATTTGTATTCAGTCCCCTTTACTCCGATACCCCTAACTAAAATGTAGTGGAACTAATTGCCTTCAGAACTCACCTAATTAGTAATTAAAGTCCAATTGTGTGTCATTTAATCTCAGTATAAATACAGCTGTTCTGTGAAGCCCTCAGAGGTTTGTTAGAGAAAATTAGTGAACAAACAGCATCATGAAGGCCATGGAACACACCAGACAGGTCAGGGATAAAGTTGTGAAGAAGTTTAAAGCAGAGTCAGGTTCTAAAAAAAACATCCGAAGCGTTAAACATCTCACGGAGCACTGCTCAATCCATCATCCAAAAATGGAAAGAGTATGGCACAACTGCAAACCTACCAAGACATGGCCGTCCACCTAAACTGACAGGCCGGGCAAGGAGAGTATTAATTGGAGAAGCAGCCAAGAGGCCCATGGTAACTCTGGAGAAGCTGCAGAGATCCACAGCTCAGGAAGGAGAATCTGTCCACAGGACCAGTGGCGGAACTACCGCCATAGCGACACACGCGGCCGCTATGGGGCCCGCAGCAGCTATGGGGCCCCTGGGGAGGAGGAGCAATGCATACTGCCGCCGGGGGCCCGGGGGGGGGGGACGAGCACTGCCCGCACGGTCCTCCAGCCAGGGGAAGTGAGGAGAGGAAGAGGTGCGCTGTCCAAGCAGAGCGCTGTGTAATAGCTTTTATTTGAATGTCCATGTCCTGTGTGTTCCCGGGCCCACGTCACATAGCCCCACCTCTTGGCCCGGCGCTTTTGATAGACAGAACGCCGGTCCAATGCGGGACATGTGACGTCATCAAAGGCGCCGGGCCAAGAGGTGGGGCTATGTGACGTGGGCCCCGGGAACACACAGGACATTCAAATGAAAGCTGTTACAGCTCTCTGCTCTCTGTGACAGCGCGCCTCTTCCTCTCCTCACTTCCCATGGCTGGGGGACCGTGCGGGCGGTGCTCGCCCCCCCCCACTCTGAAACAGCCCCACGCTCGCCAATAGCCATTGATTTGAGGGCTGCTGCAGTCTGGCTCACCTCTTCCACTGCACAGGTGAGGCTGCATTGGGCACGGGGGAGGCTGCATTGGGCACAGGGGAGGCTGCATTGGGCACGGGGAGGCTGCATTGGGCACTGGTCAGGCTGCATTGGGCACGGGGGAGGCTGCATTGGGCACGGGGGAGGCTGCATTGGGCACGGGTCAGGCTGCATTGGGCAAAGGTGAGGCTGCATTGGGCACGGGTCAGGCTGCATTGGGCATGGGTCAGGCTGCATTGGGCATGGGCAGGCCACGCTGCATTGGGCAAAGGTGAGGCTGCATTGGGCACTGAACATGCTGCATTGGGCGCAGGCAGGTGAGGCTGCATTGGGCGCAGGCAGGTGAGGCTGCATTGGGCACAGGTGAGGCTGCATTGGGCGCAGGCAGGTGAGGCTGCATTGGGCGCAGGCCACACTGCATTGGGCACGGGTGAGGCTGCATTGGGCACAGGTGAGGCTGCATTGGGCACAGGCAGGTGAGGCTGCATTGGGCACAGGCCACACTGCATTGGGCACGGGTGAGGCTGCATTGGGCACGGGTGAGGCTGTATTGGGCATGGGCAGGCCACACTGCATTGGGCACAGGTGAGGCTGCATTGGGCACTGAACATGCTGCATTGGGCGCATGCAGGTGAGGCTGCATTGGGCGCATGCAGGTGAGGCTGCATTGGGCACAGGTGAGGCTGCATTGGGCACAGGTGAGGCTGCATTGGGCACAGGCAGGTGAGGCTGCATTGGGCACGGGTGAGGCTGCATTGGGCACGGGTGAGGCTGTATTGGGCATGTGCAGGCTACACTGCATTGGGCAAAGGTGAGGCTGTATTGGGCATGTGCAGGCTACACTGCATTGGGCAAAGGTGAGGCTGCATTGGGCAAAGGTGAAGCTGCATTGGGCACTGAACATGCTGCATTGGGCACAGGCGGGTGAGGCTGCATTGAGCACTGAACATGCTGCATTGGGCACAGGCGGGTGAGGCGGCATTGGGCATTGGGCACGCGGCATTGGGCACGCGGCATTGGGCACGGGCAGGTGAGGCTGCATTGGGCACGGGTCACGCGGCATTGGGCACGGGCAGGTGAGGCTGCATTGGGCACAGGTGAGGCTGCATTGGGCACAGGTGAGGCTGCATTGGGCACTGGACACGCTGTATTGGGCACAGACCACGCTGCATTGGGCACAAGTGGGCACAGGTGAGGCAGTATTGGGCATGGGCAGACCACGCTGCATTGGGCACAGGTGAGGATTATTGAAGCGCTAACACCAGGTGTTTGGAGTATCTTTATCTGTTGATTAAACTTTCTGGAATACATATATTGCTATTGTGGTGTAGGATCTGGGCTCTTTCTTTCTTCCTTCTCAGACTCGATCCACACACCCTTTGAGCCCCGCCCTTTAAACCACGCCCACTATTTAATTTAAGCCCCGCCATTTTTTTGTGGGGGGGGGGGGGGCCCATACAACATTTTGCTATGGGGCCCTGTGATTTCTAGTTACGCCCCTGCACAGGACAACTATTAGTCGTTCACTCCACAAATCTGGCCTTTATGGAAGAGTGGCAAGAAGAAAGCCATTGTTGAATGTAAGCCATAAGAAGTCCCGTTTGCAGTTTGTGAGAAGCCATGGCAGAATCATGCTGTGGGGATACTTTTCTTTAGCATGGACAGGGAAGCTGGTCAGAGTTGATGGGAAGATGGATGGAGTCAAATACAGGGCAATCTTATGCCCTGTACACACGGTCGGGATTCACGAAGGGAAAATAGAGAACCTGCTCTCTATCTTTATCTGTCTGTTTTCCCTTCGGAAAAGTCAGATGGAGCAGGTCGGAATTCCTGACCAAAAGCTCTCATTGGACTTTTTCCGATGGGTAAACCGGTCGTGTGTACAGAGCATTAGAAGAAAACCTGTTAGAGTCTGCAAAAGACTTGAGACTGGGGTGGAGATTAACCTTCCAGTTGGACAACGACCCTAAACATACAGCCAGAGCTACAATGGAATTTTTTAGATAATGGTTGCTCAACCTGCGGCCCTCCAGCTGTTGCCAAACTACAATTTCCATCATGCCTCTGCCTTTGGGAGTCATGCTTGTAACTATCCGTGTTTAAATGCCTCATGGGATTTGTAGTTCTGCAACAGCTGGAGGGCCACAGGTTGAGCACCCATAAATCAAAAGCATATTCATGTGTTAGAATGGCCCAGTCAAAGTCCAGACCTAAATCCAATTGAGAATCTGTGGCAAGACTAGAAAAATGGCTGTTCACAGACGCTCTTCATCCAATCTGACAGAGCTTGAGCTATTTTGCAAAGAGGAATGGGCAAAAATGTCACTCTCTAGAGCCTTACACAAAAAGACTTGCAGCTGTAATTGCAGCGAAATGTGGTTCTACAAAGTATTGACTCAGGGGGGCTGAATACAAATTGAAAAAAATAATTATGTGCCACTTTGTGTTGGTCTATCACATAAAATCCCAATAAAACACATTTATGTTTTTGGTAGTAACATGACAAAGTGTGGAAAATTGCAAGGGGTATGAATAAGTTTTCAAGGCACTGTATATAATTTGTACCCCCTCTTCACCAGCAGCTGTGTATATATAGATCTCAATAGTAGCAAATTTAGTTGAAATTAATTTTGATTATTTTATTATTTTTCTTAGAAATTCCAAATTTTTGGAACGATTCAAATTCGGATCGGTCGAAAAATGATTGACTGATCCGACATCTGTATAAAGAATAGCTGGTTGTTAAGGAGCGGAGCAGGAAGCCGGCCGCCGTGTCCTTAACAACTGTTCACTCATCAGCTGTCAGGGGGTTTGCCGCTGACAGCTGAATGTAAACAGAATTGCCGGCAAATAAAAATTCAGGAAAAGAAACAGCGTGGGGCCCCCAAAATCTATACCAGACCCTTATCCGAGCATGCAGCCTGGTAGGCCAGAAAAGGGGGGGGCAAAGCGAATTCCCCCCTCCTGAACCATACCAGGCCACATGCTCCCCCCCCAAAGCACCTTGTCCCCATGTTGATGGGGACAAGGGCCTCTTCCCCACAACCCTGGCCTGGTGGTTGTGGGGGTGCCTAGGGCTGATTTATCAGAATCTGGAAGCTTCCTTTAACAAGGGGGCCCCCAGCACCCCCCATGTAAATGAGTATGGGGTCCACCCTACTCATTCACCAAAAAAAAAAAAAAGTCAAAGTTAGTAAAAACACAACACCAGTATCTGACAAGTCTTTTATTAAAAAAAAAAAAACATAAAAACGCTGACCCGAACGAAAAAAACACCCCAAAAACATTGCCTGACGAACACGACTAAGGGCGGGGGTTACCCAGTGGCGTAACCCGGATGACACCATTCCCATGTCTACCTCTCATTGGATGAGTGTCATTATGGGGAAGGATTACCCGGTAATGTCTTAAGGGGGCTGTTATGGATGTTTACATTCAGCTGTCAGTGGGGAAGACAGCTGATGAGTGATTAGTTGTTAAAGAGTTACTGCAGTCTGCTCACATCATTTGTAATAAAAACATCTTTGCCAATCTGAAGCTTCCCTCCAACCACTTTGCATATTATTTAAAATATATATTGTGATTCTGTACTAGAAATCTCCCTCCACTGAGTCTGGCTGCATCCATTTTAACTGTGGGCAGCTGAAGCTGCTGCCTGTTCACTTCCTGGATTTACACAGAGACACAGAGTCACACCTCCAGCTCTGCTGCTGTCATTGGCCCTCTTATGACTCCTATCCTTATATCCTCCTGCTCCTTAACAACCAGCTATTCTTTAGACAGAATTAGAATTCAAATCATTCTGAAAATTTGGAATTCGTTAAAAAATGTATAAACGAAACAAAACTAAACTAATTCCGAAACGAATCAACGAAACTAAATTAGTAACATAACGAATCTATCCGAAACTAAATGAAGCTAATTTTCCCGTTCTGCATGTCTGTCAGATGTTAAAAAATTACAGACAGCTCAAGATTTGCACAGACAAACCCCCTTGTCAATAATAGAATTTCCATAATGCTCATATATTTCATATTTATCTACCTTATCACAGAAATCATGTCTTAACAACATCTATACAGGATCGTATTGACTCACATCAATACCTTTGATAGACAATAAGCCTGCATTTTATATATTTGTAGATGCTGAGTAGACCTGATGATTATAGGGAACCTAAATCACTGAAGGCCCATTTAAGACTATAGGGATGCATAGAGTTGCATTAGCACTACGTAGGTGCGTTTTCAAGCATCATCTTGTGTTCCCTTTGTGTGTTGACACGCATTTTGATGCACGTTGACATGTGTTTTCAATGCGCTTTTCCATTTAAAATTTGGAGTGGATGGGCCATTGACCAATGCTTGTTAAAGGGGTTGTAAACTCTCGTGTTTTTTCACCTTAATGCATTCTATAGACAATAGACACAGACAATAGACACAGAAGCAGGACACAGGAGCGTGCCCACGTGGGTGTCCACAAAGCGGAGCGCTTCTACGACGGAGCACTCGAGAAGAGGAGGAGCCAGGAGTGCCGCTGAGGGACCCTAGAAGAGGAGGATTCGGGCCACTCTGTGCAAAACCAATTGCACAGCGGAGGCAGTGTTGCCAACTGTCTGTATTTTTACTGGCAGCTAGTAAAAAACAGGCAATTTTCTCCTGCCAGTAAAAGTAAAAGGTTGCCAGTAAAATATATGGCTGTGATGCTCCGCTTGGTTCGGAGCTGGCTGAGACCATCCGAGTGCCTGTTACAGTGTGATCGGGAGGCTCTGGCGGAGGCGGTGCCTGAGCATGTCATGTGATGTCATAGTGCAATGGAGCCAAGCAGAGCGGCCAGAGCCTCGTGTGCGGGTATGGGAGCAAGGCATACTGGGACAAGGACCGTCAGTGCTGTTTAGACTGGAGGGACCACTTGGCTTGGAGAGAGACTGTGACTCAGGAGGGGACGTGTCAGTGAGGTCTCATCATCATGCTGCCCACTGGTGTCAGTGTCATTGTGAGAGTCAATTTCATATATGTGTACTGCCCATTCTAATTTGTTGCCCTCCCGAGTCCTGTCCCTGAGCTACTTACTTACTATATTGAAAATAAAATAAGAAATAAATGTTTTTGCCTTATTATCCACCGTAAATCATATTGCTAATTGCATATTGTACTAAATACTCAAATTTGCACTTAAAACTGTAATTTTGTAACTTTTGGAAATGCCAGTAAAAACTTGGCTGTGCCAGTAAATTTTGGGTGTTGTGTCAGTAAATTTAAATCAGGTAGATTGGCAACACTGAGCGGAGGTAAGTATGAGATGTTTGTTTACTTTTAAAAAAAAAAAAACCCTGAATCTTTACAACCCCTTTAACCACTTGCCGCCCGCCCTATTGTAAAAAGACCT
The DNA here is from genome assembly GCA_028564925.1 of Lithobates sylvaticus. Lineage (NCBI taxonomy): Eukaryota > Metazoa > Chordata > Amphibia > Anura > Ranidae > Lithobates > Lithobates sylvaticus. Next base: position 187,106,907 of record CM053033.1, on the reverse strand, counting down.
CGGCAAAGTGGTTTTAAAATCCTGACCGGACATCATACGACGTCCTCAGGATTTTGAGCCGCTGCGCGCCCCCGGGGGAGTAGGCAGTTACATTTAAAAAAAATACAATGTAAAATTAAAAAGGGACACCAACATAGTTGTATCTTTGATCTTAAAAACTATGGGATCATTGTGTTGTGGTAACTTGCCCAAATTAAAAAACAAAATAAAAAAAAACATAATAATATTATTCTTGATATCACTAGAAAAAAAAAAAAGCCTTTGAAAATTATTTAGCAATAACTCCATCAGTATCACCAGCAAAGCAGCTTCATTATTATCCCATTAAAGAAGAAGAGAATTGTGCGCTGCATTTGGAGATTTGCAGCGTCACGAATGTTAATTCTCCATTACAAAATCTAGTTTACAAGACTGACCGCTTCTGCTTCCGAGCATGCATGTTTGTACTTTGGACTTGTGTACACACGCTCGGAAAATCCGACAACACACATTTGTTGGCGGAAAATTTGAAAACATGCTAGCCAACATTTGTTGGTGGAAAGTCCGACAACAATTGTCTGATGGAGCGTACACGCGGTCGGATTTTCAGCCAACAGCCTGACAGACAACATTTCCAGTCAGAAAGTCCAATTGTGTGTACAGGGCTTTACAAATTTCAGTTGAAGGATGTTGGGTGGGAAGGGGACAATATAGCCCATGAAGTGAAATTCGCTCAGTTTATGTTCAGCTGAAGCAAGCTTACAAAAAAACACTATACAGGAGTATTATTAAAGAGAACCTGTCTCCACTAAATATTTTTTAAGCCAACATTATGATGTACTGGCATTTAGGAAGGAAGGGCCGAGGTCAGCGTTTGAAGCCTTTGTCACAGGCGCCTTGGGACCTGGTACCTGCGATAGAATGTCAGGAGCAGCACATGCACGATGGGGGTTGATGTGTGTGTGGGTGATGAGGGGGAGGGCGAAAATCAGCTGCTCTGTGTGTCATGGAGGGGGCGAGATGGAGGGACAGCTGCCCGGAATAAAGAAACTACTCAAACAATGGAGTGATTGTGAGAGACAGACACACTGTGAGGGAGAGCAGGGCCAGGGATGCAGCCACAATGGAGAAGGGGGGAGTATGGAAAGAGCTAGCGTCAAATGAGGGTAATGAGGGAAAACAGAGAATTAGAAGAAGACAAAAATTAGATCAGGCCCAGGAGCAAGGATGAGTGCGGGTCAAGAAAGGACAATGAGAAAATAGGTTGACTGGACTTATTCAATACAGAGCACAAAAAAATGGAGGATAGCATAGTGCAGTAACCCATAGCAACACTGATATCAGTTTGCTATAGATTAGGCTACATTCTGATTGGTTGCTATAGTTTACAGTGTTTTTCACATGGCTCTTTGCAATTTTTTCAATGAATTCCTATTATTATTCCTTTGCCACCTGGACACATTATCTACTTTATTGTAGGAATCTGAGTTGGCAATGAGTCCACTACCTGGGTATAGTCTATTAGAGGGGTATAAACTCCTATGATTGGCTCAAGGCCTCATGCACACAGTTTTTTTTGCCTCCCCTGGATGCCTTTGCTTTAAAAGTGTTCCTGAAGCTGCAATTTGCAAATGCATTAAGGGCGTTTACAGGCGTTTATGGGGCGTTCTGCATTTTTTAAACTAAAATGCTCTTCTCCTAAAAACGTTATGTTTTTTTTTTTTCTGCCTCTAAGTGCCAGTTCACACTAGTGCGATGCCAGACATTGCATGTAATTTTCAGCACCACTGTTGTTCACATTACATGTGATGTCTGTGCGGTGCGATGTCAGCCATACAGATAGTATGGCTGATATCGCACCGCATTCGGTCCAAACACGCACAGGACCCTTTTTTCAGTTCGGACCAGAATCGGATTGCATGTGTGTTCACACATATGCGATCCGATTCATGTCCGAACTGTCAGTTTGCAGTGCGATACGCAAGCTGAAATGGGGGTGTCGTTAACATATAATGACACTCCCCAGCAGTTCGCATATGGCAGTGTGAACTGCCTTGCGTGTCGGGTGCGATGTGGGAACCCGCAGTTGATTCGCAGGTTTCTCGCATCGCACTAGTGTGAACTGGCACTAAATGCCTGTGTGTGCATGACTACACAGGCTAACATAGAGGGGCATTTAGAGGCAGAAGAAAAGTCAAACGCCTGTAAAAACTGAGTTTTTGACGTCCAGTGTGCATGAGCAGCTGGCCATAGACGGGTCATTTTTTTTTTCAACAGCCAGCAGGCTGGTCAAAAAATAAATAAAAAATGTCCCCATCCACACAAGCGAGGTGGATGTAGGAATCCTTGACGCTGTGGTATTATATTCTGACAGCGGGGGGTCCTCCACTGTCAGAATACACTAATCAGCACTGCAGGTGATTGGCAGAGCAGGCATTCTGATATGACTGTGGCTTCCATTTACAAAGCGGTATTGTCCCCCTATAACAAATGTGGTAAAATACCACTCAAGTTTTTTGGCATTCACCAAAATACGCTACTAAAATACTGAGTTATTTTATGAAGTCTTGCAGTATTTTAATAGTGAAAACATGCACTAATTTAACGCCTGGCACGAGCTGCCGTATTTATTAACATTAATAAAAAGGTGTCATTAAGAAGCGGGTGGCCACCTGCGTCCTTAACAACCACTAAACAACATGGTTGTTAAGGAGCAGGCGCCCACCACGTCCTTAACAACCGATGAGTCATCAGCTGTCAGAAGGTTTCCCGGCTGACAGCTGAATCTAAAAAAAAAAAAAAAAAATCAGGAAAGAAACAAAGTGCGATGGATCTACACCAGGTGACATTTTTATTTTTTAAATAAAGTACTTGTCAAAAACTGTCTAATGTCTTTTTTTTACAGCACACCTTTTTTGGGGTGAATGAGTAGGGGTATGTATCTACTCCATACTATGTACCCCCTATGTACCCCATACTCATTCACATGGGGGGCCTCCAGATTCCGATAAGCCCCCCTGCTCACTTATCCCCACAACCACCGGTCAGATTAGTGAGAAAGAGGCCCTTATCCCTATCAACATGGGGACAAGGTACTTTGGGGGGGCAGATAAATCCCCCCCACCCCAAAGAACCCCCCCTCAATGTCGAGGGCATGTGGCCTGGTATGGTTCAGGGGGGGGGGGGGCTCGCTCATCCCCTCCCTTTCCTGACCTGCTGGACTGCATGCTCGTATAAGGGTCCGGTGTGGATTTTGGGGGTGCCCCATGTAATTTTTTACCTTTTTTTTCTATTTCTGGCAATTCTTTTTTTTAGATTCAACTGTCAACGAGAAGCCCTGCTGACAGCTAATAACTTATCGGCGGTTAAGGACGCTTCGCCCATCCACTACTTAACAACCATGATTTTTACTGGTCGTTAAGGAATGGGCGGCCGTTAAGGAGCGGTTTCAGCGTTTTTCAGTAAATACCGCACAAACAGTCTAGTGAATTGACAGTTTCAGGATCGCATAAAATATTTCGGCAAAATGTGTCCTGACACCTAAATAGCTCATGCAAGTTAATTCTATGAATGGAACCCTGTGTCTTTATTGCTGCATACTTGCTACTGGGTCAGTGACTCAAAAGTGTAGAAGAAAGAGGTTTAACCTTAAACTACGTAGAGCAGGGATCCTCAAACTATGGCCCTCCAGCTGTTGCAGAACTACACATCCCATGAGGCATTGCAAAAGGCTGACATTCACAGACATGACTAGGCATGATGGGAATTGTAGTTCCTGAACAACTGGAGGGCCATAGTTTGAAGACCCCTGACGTAGAGGGTTCTTTACTGTAAGAGCGACAAGGATGTGGAATTCCCTTTCACAGGTGGTGGTCTCAGCGAGGGGGTATTAATAGTTTCAAGAAACTATTAGATAAGCACCCCATACGACCACAACATACAGGGATATACAATGTAATACTGACATATAATCACACACATAGGTTGGACTTGATGGACTTGTGTCTTTTTTCAACCTCACCTACTATGTAACTATGTAATTATGATTCCCTAATCCACACATTCGAGGTGGATGAGGGAATCACTCCCGCTGAGCTATTGTGTTCTGATGGCAGGAAGATTTCACCACCGGCACCACTGATGGGTCGGGGGAAAAATACAGACAGAAATCGATTAATAGATCAACCTCTGTACAACCACTGTCCTCATACATGGATCTAATTCAGCCGATCCGAATTTCTATCCATGTATGTGGCTGGCATAAGTTAGGAGTTCACACTTTGACAGTTGTATATAGTTTGCTTTTTAGTACAAGTGACTTAGTTGAAGAATGCATTGTGTGGCTAGTGGATGAGGTAGAACTATGAGTGGCAACATTTGCCTGCTGCTGAAACAAAAGTCTAGCCCCGGCCTCATAAGAGTTAATTCATGCAGCTGCTTCCACATAAGCACACCTGCACATACATTGCATACACTCTGGATGTAATTGATCCCAACTGGGAAACAGGTGCCAATACTCACCAACACTTGATTAGATTAGTAAAAAGCCCCTAAAGGCCTGTACACACGTTGGTACAGAGGTTTCTAGAGCCAATCACAACAGTTCATCCGATATTATCTGATCGAACAAGCACGAACATTTTTCTCGTACGATTTTTGTTTAATCAATACAGTTGTCATTGGAAAATACAATACAAATTCAATACAAATACATTACAACACGATATGACTTCCGATTTTCTATTCTGTCGTATGGGAATTTTTGTAACTTTAGTAAACTCTTCATGTTCGATATGCAAGTAGCATGCAAAAAACAATCCATCGTCCGATTTTTGGATCATGTGTACGGGCCTTAGGGGCTCTTTCACACTAACAGCAGTGACCTGCGTTTCCCCACTGGATAAACTCAGGTCACATAGAAAACAATTGTTTTTTATGTGCCCCATTCACACCACAGTGCTGGTGTAAAGTATGGTGTACAGTAGGATAAAGCTGCGCCAATGTAAAAAGAAAATGAACATATAAAAAATGTGTAAAACATGATAAACATATTAAACATATAAAAAATCTCAAACAGAACAGTCCAGATAAAAGTGAATTAGTCCAGAACGATTCCTCTAAGCATCAGACATGGGGTAAATTAAATCCACCAATCCAACATATTCAAAAATAACACCTCCGTGCTCGTGCTAAAGGCATCCACTGTGACAAAAAAACGGTGCTTTATCCCGACCACCTAATGAGTGGGAGGCTTACCAGAAGGTATAAATAATCAAGCATTGGATATGAGCTTGTAGTGTATCCAGTAGACCAGCGTTGGTAGGGTTAACGGCCACTCCAGGGAGGAAACAATCCAAATGCAAACAGGGAAGGAGGGGAGGGATCCGTCCTGAGACCCGTTCACAGACTAGATAGCCAGCCAAATCCTAGTGTAATCCTCCGTTTGGGGAGAAAGCACAAAAGGGGACACCCATAGTGTAATACTGATAATAGTTTGTTTAATAAAAGCGGATTAAAAATAACTTACATAAAAGAGGAGAAATTAGGGCAACAAAGATGACAACATAAACACTGCCGGCCGGTCAGTGTAATCCCGTCCCTTGATCGAATGTCTGTCTGTAGTGGTGGCGTCGCTGCGTGCCTTCCCATACGACGTTTCGTCACAACTGACGTTTTCAATGGGGAACGGGCGACGCAGCGACGCACCACCTATAAATACCTAACCTCTTCCTGGGATGTATGAGATCGAGGCCGGCGCCGCCATCTTGCTAGTGGGAAAAATACCATAGCAGTGTTGGCAACCGGCGCCAGGAAGGATTAGCAGTTTAAAAAGCAAAAAGAGTCTGGATAGGAACATCATTGTGCTAAATCCATATAAATCAAAGGCAAATGCTAGAAGGAAAGTGAACATTGCAATAATAGTGCAGTGAAGGACTATGAAACAATCCAAAGTGCATACTAACCATGCAAGATGGACTGTTAGAATTGTAATAGAAAAAACATCTGATACCAGATGTGGAAGGATAATCCAGTGAGGTGATATCTATGAGTGTAAAGATGCATATTAATTAAAAATGCAAGATAGTTACATTATGTAAATAAATATGGACATAAGGTATATTAGAAAAAAACCCCAATTAAGGGAGTGATAATTGCCTGTAAGGGACGTGATGTGACTAAAATAGTGAAGGGGGGAGTAGATAAAAAGGGGGAAAAAAAGGGGGGGGGGGAAAGGGGGGAAAAAACGGAGGGTTAGCACCCCCACTAAGATTAACTGGTGAAAGAAATAATAATAAGTGGAATGTGTGTAGCATTTAAGAGAAACACACAAAAAATATATTATAAAAAATCACATTATGTGTTCAGAGCCTCAATGAAAAAAATATAGCATGACCTTGCACACATCTCAGGAAGAGTTCACATTCACTAAAAAAACCTTTATGGGAGAAAGACTGACAGCAAACTCCTATGGGTTATCAGTAAAAAGACCTCCAGGTGCATAATATATAATCAGCTACAAGATAATCATCACAAAATAGCATGTAAACCCCCCATTAAGAGTTGTCTATGAAGGCATTGATGTCAGTATCAATATTCAACCCAAAAGGGGTGTATGACTTTAAGCGGTGAATCCAGGCCATTTCCAGTTTTGACACTTCCCTCACTAATGAGCTCCCTCGCCAGTGAGGTTTAAATTTGTCAATACCGAAAAAAAGGGTTTGGGCTGGATTTTTACTATGTGCCTGCAAATAGTGTTTGGACACTGAGTGTTTGGGGAAACCCGAAATGATGTTAGAAATATGTTCCCCTAGTCGCACTTGTAGTGGGCGTTTGGTTCGCCCTACATATTGTAAACCACACGGGCACTGTAGCATATAAACCACCCCTTTGGATGAACAAGTTATACAAGGTTTAATAGTGTGGTTATCACCGGTGGCTGTACAAGTAAAGGATGTGGTGCGTCTCGCAACATCTCTGTTGAGAGAACACACCCGGCATCTCCCACACTTGTAGTACCCCGAGAGGTGATCGAAAAAACCCCTCGTGTTTCTCGGAGGGTCGATGGTATTGACCGCGACCTGGTTCCTCAATGAGGGTAGGCCCCTGAAAATCACCTGGGGCTTTTCAGGTAGAAGATCTTTCAGAACCGTGTCGCTCTTCACTATATGCCAGTGTTTGTTTATTAATTGTTTGATACCCCTATGTTGTAAGGTATATGTGGTAATGAAGGGGACTCCATTGGCAAAGGCTTCCCTTCTGCGTGGGCCTTTCTCTTTCAGCAGCTCTGATCTATCAAGGTTGCTTACTTCGTTTAAAGTGACAATCAGATCTTCAGATTTATAGCCTTTTTCAACCAGTCGTTCCATAAGTATTTTGGACTGAGCCTGGAAATCCTCCTGTTTCGTACAATTCCTCCTAAGTCTGATCAGTTGGCTCTTGGGGACTGAATTTAGCCATGGGGAGTGATGGCAGCTTTTGACCGGAATGAATGAATTCCTATCTGTGGTCTTGAAATATGTGGAGGTAGTGAATTTGTTGTTTTCTATTGAGATGTTCAAATCCAGGAAATGAATAGTTTCCTGGTGCATCTCATATTTCAAAACGATCCCCCTGGTATTGTTATTGAGGGATTGCATGTAAGTTTCCAAATCCCCCAGTTGGCCATCCCAGAGGAGGAGGATGTCATCGATATATCTAGCCCATAGAACAAGTTGGGGTGTGTTCTGGGCATAGATGACATCCTCCTCCCACTGGGCCATAAAAAGGTTGGCCAAACTGGGGGCATATTTAGCCCCCATTGCCACACCAACTATTTGCAGGTAAAACTGGTTGTTGAACCAGAAATAGTTGTGTGTGGCCGCATACTTCAAAAGGGTCATAATGAAAGACACTTGTTCAGCCGGAAGATGGGACTCCTGGCGTAGGTAATTCAGTACAGCAGAAAACCCTAGGTCGTGGGGAATGATGGTGTAAAGAGAGTTGACGTCCGCTGTCACCATCCATATGCCCGGTTTAGCTGTAATGGTGTCCAACATATTAATGACCTGTCTGGAATCTTTGATGAAAGAAGGCGTCCTGGTAACCAACGGTTGAAGGTAGGAATCAATGTACTTGCCCACCCGGGCAGTGACGGAATCTATTCCGCTGACTATGGGGCGCCCGGGTGGGCAAATGAGGCTCTTATGTACCTTGGGCAGGTAATAAAGAACCGGAGTTCTTGGGGCCCTAGGAATGAGGTGTAAGGCCTCCTTCTCATTTAAAATCCCAGTGCTTCGACCCAACTGGATTAATTTCTCCAAATCCCTCACAAATTGGATCTTTGGGTCAGAGGGTAACTTTACGTACGTGGTGACATCATCCACAATTCTGTGCATCTCAGTCAAGTAGGCATCTCTATCCAACACCACGATACCCCCCCCCCTTATCGGCTGGCCGGATGACCAGATCATTTCTTGAACATAATGAGTCTAACCCATCTTGCAGGGTCTTACTCATTTTAGTTTTTTTGATTTCTAGATGTTCTAAATCCCTTAATATAACATCGCGGAAAACACGCAGTGGAGGGGGTAATCCCCCCGGGGGGTTAAAAAGGGAAGCATTGGCCAAACCTGAGTGGACAAATGCGGGGGTGGTGGGATTGACTGCAGTGGCTCTAATGGGGAAAGTATTACTACTCATATAGCGTTTAATGTTGAGTTTGCGCACGAATTTGTGAATATCCATGTAAACTTGGAATTTATTTAAACCTTTAGGGGGTGCAAACTTAAGGCCCTTATCCAAAATAGAAAGTTCTGGTACCGATAAGGGTTTAGAGCTAAGATTAAAAATGCCTTTACCTATCACACCCTCGCTCTCTTTAATTGCTCGGGCCCGCCTCCCCCCTCTGGTTCCTCTCCTCTTTCGCCCTGTCGTTTTTTTCCTTGTAAGGGTCGGGGAAAACCCCAGCCATTAGATAACAAGGGCGGTGGGGGGCGACGTATTTCTCTTTCACCATTGGGGCCCAAATATTGACTTTGGGTGAGACCAGTATTAGGATAAGTTAGGTTGGGTGTAGATTCCTCATAGGGGCCATTAGCATCTATCAGAGGGAAAAAAGTGTTACTGGTGGGAACACCATATTCCCAATCAGAACCTCTACCCATAGGGTCATAGAATGGAGAGCGAGGTGCAGGGTCTCTAATGGGAGGTTGGCCCCAACCATTGGGTTGGTTGACCTGGGGACCCTTTGCAAGTAGTAGAGGGGGTTGTCCCCATCCTCTACTATAAGATGTATATTCCCCACCCACTGGAGGAAAATTTGTGGGTGGTGGAGGGTAGGGATAGCTGTGACCTGATTCGTAAGATCCATGATTGGATCTAAGGGGACCCCCTGGTTTAAAGTTACCCCGATGAGAGGATGACCCTCTGCTATTACCACGTCCCCTACGCGGGGATTGAAAGGACTGGTATGTCCCATGTCCTTGGGACCTAGTGGTAGGAACCATACGTTTGGGGGGAGGGGGTTGGGAGGGTGGTCCTCCTCTGGCAGGAACAGTGGGAGCTGAAACCTCCATTGAGGGATCGGTAAGTCTGGATTGTTCATCTAGCAGTTTTTTTTGCCACTCAAAGACTATATTCCCAGTGTAATAAAGTATGGTGTGGTGAGCTGCGGAAAAATGCAGCATGTCTGCAATTTTCTGCAGAGCGCTGGTTGGCACTGCATGCCCTGCTGTGCTGTGACACTAATGAAGTGTCACTATGTGATACTTTTAAGCCTCATACACAAGATCGGACCTTGGACCAACTTTCCTGTGGATTTTTGTCCAAAGGGCGTTGGCCCCAAGTTTGTATTGCATACACACGATCAGACTTTTTAGGCAACAAACATGAACATAGTGACGTTTCAACGTACTGACGACACTTCAAAAGAGGACGTTCGAATACTCCTGCGCCACCTTTGGTCAACTTCTGTATTGTTTTCTGATCTTTTGCATTGGTTCTGAGCATGCGTGTTTGTACTTTGTACAAAAGTCCGTTGGTTTTGTGTACACACGGTCGGACTTTGGTCCATCAGACTTTTGTTGGCAGAAAGTTGGTCCGTTCGCACAGCCAACAAAAGTCAGATGAAACCTGGAAAAAGTTGGTCCGATGGAGCGTACACACGGTCGGATGTTGGTCCAAAACAGCTAATTTGCATGTTGGTTGTCAAAAAGTCAGATCGGGTGTACGGGCCTTAAGAAAGATTAGGATAAAAAAAGAGAAAAAGTAAGCAGTGCAATGCGCTGAAACGCACATCGCACTGCTCTCTGACCTAACCAGCCCCAACGGTAACATGCTGTGTTTATAATCCTGTTTACATCTCTCTGTTTTTGCTGTCATGCATCTTTTAAGTGTTTACTTTTGTGCATTTTACATGCATTTTCATGCATTATGCATTTTTGTTGTTAGCCAATGAGGATGCTTTTCCTGTGGTGACATTGTTTATGAATGTGCTGTCCAGTTTTCTGTGTATAGAATAGAGGAAGCATGGCTGGTTTTACACTTCTGTTTGCAGCTGCTCACACAACTGTCGCTGTCTTCACTGTAGATGAGCACATGGCAAGTGAACAATTTGACAATGAATGAAAAATGTGCATGTGGTTTTTATTAGGCCAGAAAATGCAGATAAATGCACATAAAATGTGAATGGCCTCAATGTATTTTCCTGACGTATGCATTTTTATGCTCTTCAAAATGCACATACGAATGCAAAACTGTAAAGCAGGCCTTACCATGCGGGCGAGTGTGACCATAGCATTAAAGTGTTTGTTAACCTAAAATAAAATAAAAGGGATCCTGTTCCTTTAAAGCATGAATAACAGCACAGTGCTTGTACTGTGTAATTTGGCCCTCAGTAACACCTAAAATACCTGATTGATCCTGCCAGTTTCTGCCCTCCCCCCTGTAAACTGACTACGGTTAATCATAGCTGCTGAGCCCTGACACCTTGGTCAGTTCACGTGCCTCCGTCATCCGCAGCCCTGCTCTCTGCTCTCCTCTGTCGTCCTACCCCCTCCCTTCCTGCCTGTCAGCTACTCTGTGTGTGAGCCGCCCCTCCCCTTGTAGCACCTCTCTGAGCAGTGCATACAAGCATTGCCAGCCCCACTGCTAGTATAACATATAGTATATACTGTATGCCTTTTTGTAAAATTCTTCTTCTAAATACCCTATTCTTTCTCCCCTATCAGCGGTCACGTGACCGCCCGTCGCTCTCTTCCTCCGATGTATACACTACAGATGGAGGTCACGTTAGCGCCCAGCAGACATCAGGGGGGGCGGCTCCTCACTCCCTAGTGCATACATCAGAGGGAGAGTGCGACGGGCGATCACGTGACCGCTGATCGGGGAGAAGGAATAAGGTATTTAGAAGATGAATTTTACAAAAAGGCATACACTATATACTAAAGGTTATACTAGCAGTGGGGCTGGCAGTGCTTGTGTGCAACAACAACCACTTTAAGAAGTATACAATGTGAGTTTTCTTTTGTTCAGCCTCAAAAAACACACAGATCCCCATATCAACAAAAGTGATGTTTAATGCAGAAATCTCCCCTGCTGTTCTATTGTAAGCTGACAGAGTGGACTCTCCCCCCACCCTCTGCCAGATATACACAGATCAGCCCTGCAGCCATTGGCTGCTTGCACAGATCGTATCCTGGTTTTTCAGCAGGACCGTCCAACAGCGGTACGCACGTACCAAAATTCAGGCGATTCCTGCTAAACCGGCTGATTTTCAGTACATGTATATATACCCAGCTTTAGGCTCCTTTCACACAGGCTTTCTGACCAGGTCTTCCTGTCAGGTTTTCTGGTGAACCTAATTGGAAGCTCCATGCAGGTCTATTGGCAGGTGGATGTAAATGGACAGATAGCCAGAAAATAAGTAATCTGCCATCCATGAGTTCCAAACCCAACGAACTCTGGCCAATTGTGACGTCATTCCGGACTTTAGTGATGTGTGTGTTTGGACTAGGACCCAAACCCACGTGTGGGAGCCTGCCAGGAAGCCATCACCTGTAAGGGCCAACCGTGACATTCCCTGTCCCACAACTGAGTATATGCAGTCCAAACAAACCCAAACTCATCAATACTGGGCTTGTATGGATCAAATGGGCCGTCTCGTGCACAAAATTTTAATTTGTCTATTTTATTTTGCTTGAGAAAGGACATGCATTTACCCTTTGCTTATTCATGAAGAGAAAAAATATGATCAAATTGAAATGGAATCAAAATGGGAAAAAATTCAAATGATCTCATAGAACAAACACTAGAACAAACCCCCGCACATGTTCCACTAGCAGGGGCGGACTGACCATTCGGCCACTCGGCACTGCCCCACAGGGTTGCCAGCCTCAGTGAAACCAGGGACGGTATGTAAAAATCAGTTTTTTTTTACATCTGTCTTTGAAATATCCCTTACCGACATCCTTTTGGTCTAAAAATCTGTAGATTATAGCTGCCCCACCTCTCCAGTACCTTATCAGCCAATAGAAACATGTCTGTGTAAACTGTGTGTACATGTATGTGTATACTGTGTGATTGTATACTGTGTGTGTGTTTGTATATACTATGTGACCCCCATAATCTCTGATTGCCTGGGGGCCCCATAATCTCCTATTGTCCGGGGGCCCCATGAGTTGTCAGTCCGCCCCTGTCCACTAGTATCTCCTCTGTTGCAGCATTGTTGTCAGAGCTACACTACAGCTATGTGAGGGGATTTGAAACAGCTGGGAGTGTCTTGGCAATGTTGCAGCAACAAGGCAGGACAGGATGATGCCATCTCTGGAAGTTTTTCAGTCAGGTTTCAAGAGGTACATAAATGGCCTATACCTTTAGCAAAGGGTATTATTTAACTTTGGTCAAAGCTGCACAGTTTGTTTTATTCTACAGGCACCCCTTACCTACATAGGCATTTTTTTGGTAAAGGTGATTCAACCCTTAAGTGGGACAAGTAGGTAAAGAGGCAGCTAAATATTGTAGCTGCTGACTTTTAGGCCCCTTTTACATGAGGGGACAGACTGATAGGTGGACCCGATCTGTCGGCTCGTGTGAAAGGGGACTAAAAGACTCGATCGGACCCTCCAATCTCCTCTATGGAGCGGCAGGTGGACATGTGTCTGTTTACACCTGCTGACATCCAATATTCTAAAAACAGACCGATGGGGAGTTCCCCTTCCGTCTAGCGGATTGGGTCGGATGGCAGTTGGATGTAAAAAACGGACAGGCGGTCCATACAACTACATCTGACTGCCCATAGAAGAGAGTGGGCTGTGTCTGTGTCTACTTTGGATAAGCGGAGCAGACACGAGCCAGCCAACCGCTTGCTCAGCGGGGATCAGAGGACAGATCCCACGCTGGGCAAGCAGACTCCTAGTGGAGCCCGTCTTATGTGGAACGGGCCTAAAAAAAAGGATACGCACCTGTCCTTGGGTCCAATGCTATGCTCACTTGAACCGCTTCTTCGTCGGTCTTCGGGTCGCCTGGCATATTTACTGTGGGCAGCTGACTGTTATTCCTTGCGGCTTCACAGTTGGCTGCCCACTTTGCATGCGCGAGCCGCACTACACTTTGTGAATGATCCCGTAGATTTCTGGAACCTGTGATGTGTCCCGGAAGGTTGGCTAGGAACCAGACGTGGGAGCGGTTACCTGTCAATGTCAGGTACCCAGCCTCCCCCCTACCAAAAGCAGAAGAGAAAAGGAGGGGGGAGGAGGGCATAGCGTGGAACTTCCCCTTTAGGGTGACCTTCTGCTTTAACAAAGGGTCAGTGAGCACTAACCTAACGATCACGATCACTGTTTATAAACGTAAGCTCACTGCGCAGGACTGGAGAAATTCAGGCACACAAAGAGGTGAGAACCTTAGTGAATGCTTGTGACTGCCTGTTAACCATAAGGCCTCATGCACACTGGACGTTATAATAACGTTATAAAAACGCCAGTAGCTTTGCAGTGAGTTTTTAAACTTTTTCAACGTTTTTGCAATAGCGTTTTTTAGCGTTTTTCCATGTTTCCAGACTTTTTTTTTTTTTGAAGAACATTTTTAAAAAAAAATGTTTCAATGGATCAAAAACATAAAAAAATGCTGGTGAGCAACGTTTTTGAGCGTTTATCGACGTTTATCAGCGTTAGAGCGTTAGAGCGTTTTTACAGCTGAAAAACGTCTCTCAGAACCCACTAGTTTTGGGTTTTTTTTACTGCTCAAAAACACCACTGCCCAAAACTGCTGATAACAGCCTTTGTGTGCATGGACACATAGGATAACATGATTGTAAGTTTATTGACTGTAGAAAAAAAATTTCTACAGCCAGAAACAGCTGCTGTAAAAACGTCAAAAAACGTCCAGTGTGCATGAGGCCTAAGGATTATTTACCGAAGCAGCACAAAGCAAAGGATTTGTAAAGTGCAAAGATCAAAGACCATCCATCAGATTGTACGTTGTACATTTCTACAGTTTAGAGGAGCTAGAACTTGGAAAAATGGCTGCTAATTGGTTAGTTGGTTCAGGTTAGTAAAGGACTATATCACCTGTTGCTTATCATGATCTTTGCATGTCTAAGCAGTGCTCTTTGCTGTAATAAATAAGCACTATCTGACCCTCTGGACATCTCTGGATTTAGGTTTCACATGTATGGCATGTTAAGGGACTAATGGCATGAACTATAACTAATGAGGGAATGTATGTCTAAAGGACGACTACATCCCACTACTGCTTAGCTCAATGGCCTTATTCAGAATAACATGTTCTGATAAGATGACCTTATCATGTCCTTACTGTTGTACACAAGGATGGTAGGAATCTGTAGCGGTAAGGCCACCCTTACTGATCTAATTCTAAGCAACACAACTGGTTCAAGCACAGAACAGCATAAAGTTTAAAGTGGACCTGTCACCAGATATATTTTTCATGTTAAGTAATGTGTAAGCGTACCATAAGCGTACCCCCCACCAAAACACACTGGTCAGCGCTCGCAGCCATTGGCTGAAAGTGCCGATCGCATGCCGATTGGCAGATGTTCAGCTGGCTTTTGTCAGACATGCTGGCATACATACGGGAAGAAAGTCGTCCGGTTTCTGTTGAATCAGCCAATACCAGCCGATATTCGTCCCGTGTGTACGGGGCTTTAGACATTGTGATGTCAGGAATTTCCCGCAAAATGCAGCATTTTGCATGTAGTAGACTTCAATAGACCCGCAACCAAAATGCAAGTACCACATTTTTACTGTGATTTTGTGATTTCTTTTTTTACTGTACATTTACTGTATATAGCTGGTTGCTAAGGAGGGGGCCAGGAAGTCGACTGCCAAGTCCTTAACAACCTATGAGTCATCACCTGTCAGCAAACTTCCCTGCTGACAGCTGAATGTAAAAACAAAGAATTGCCGGCTAAAAAAAAAAATTGTGAAAAAAAAACACGTGGGGTCCCCACCCCCCAGGTCCAGTATGAATTCGGAGGGGAACATTTTTTAAAAAATTGTGTGGGGTCCCCCCCAAAATCAATACCAGACCCTTATCCAAGCATGCAGCCCAGCAGGTCAGGAAAGGGAGGGGATGAGCGAGCGCCCCCCTCCCCCCCGTACCAGGACACATGCCCTCAACATGGGGGGATGGGTGCTTTGGGGCAGGTGGGGCTCTGCGCCCCCCACCCCAAAGCACCTTGCCCCCATGTTGATGGGGACAAGGGCCTCTTCCCGACAACCCTAACCGGTGGTTGTTCCTGCTTCTTCCTCCTCCGGGCTTCTCCTTCTCCTGCTTATTCTTCTGGTCTTCTTCTTTCTCCTGTCTTTTTTGTCCGGTGTGCTTCTTCCTCTGTCGGAGCTACCACTGACAACCCTCCTCCGAAGGTGTGTCCCGCTGATCTATCCGTGCCGATGTCAAGCATATTTTAGATAACGATGGGGCGTGGCCATCGGATGACGCCATTCGTAGTCCCGCCCCCTTGTGACGTCACAGCCCGGGGCATGATGGGTCCAGAAATATTATTTTTTTACATTTAGCTATCAGCAGGGAAGCCCGCTGACAGGTAATGACTCATAGGTTGTTAAGGACATGGCGTCTGGCTTCCCGGCCCCCTCCTTAACCCCCTCCAACCAGCTATATAGAAAAAAAAAAGCTATATGTAAAAAAAAAATGCAAATTGCGGCAAAAACGGTTAAAAAAATGCGGAAAGCACAGCAAAAAGCACTGCAGAAACGCTCAAAAGCAACATGTATAGATGTGAATCGAGCCTTAGAACCACTGCCAATGCAAATTTTTAGGGTTGCACCAATACCACTTTTTTAGGACCGAGTACAAGTACAAATACTTTTTTCAAGTACTCGCCGATACCGATTACCAATACTTTTTTTAATGTCATGTGACAGTGGCACTTATATGCAGCACTGATGGGCACTGATAGGTGGCACTGATGTGGCGAGGACTGTGTCAGTAGCTTTTTTATTTTATTTTTTATTTTTTTTACAATTAAATTATTTACAATTTATTTTTTACAATTTTCTTTTGTTTTTTGTTTTTTACAATGCTCTCTTTTTTTTTGGGGGGGGGGGGGGGATGATGTCAGTGTTTTTTTATTATTATTATTATTCTTACAATTTTACTTTTAAATATGTATTTATTAAAATGTTTCCTTTTTTTTTATCAACCCTGTTGGGGGGGGGGGGGGGCTTTTGTGAGATATCAGGGGTCTAAACAGACCCCTGACATCTCCCCTTTGAGACAGGGAAGGGGACTGAGGACACAGATTCCCCAGTCCCTTTCTCTGCAGCCTCAGCTGCGCTGAAGATGAATGGAGAGGAGACAGAGGCTCCTCTCCATTCATTCACTGAAGCATTGTAAACACAGGTTACTCTGCTCAGTTATGAATGGACAGAGTCAGTGTGCATTCGGAAAAGGAAGGAGCCGGTAAATTACAGATTTACCGGCTCCTTCCTCTGCTCTCCATCCTGACAGAACCAGGATGAGGGGGGACCGGAGGAGGACCCGGGAAGACACAGGGGACAGTCAGGGATGATCAGTGCAGCAGTGGGGGCAGTTACAAGCACTGATCTCCCTGACAGCCACAGGAGGGAGGAGAAGTGCCTGTCAGAAAAGCTATACAGGGAGATCAGTGCTTGTAACTGCCCCCACTGCCGCACCGATCATATGTGAGGCTGCCTGGACCCCCCTGCTGCACTGAGGACGCTGGGTGTACTGGCCTCCTGCCAAGTTTTGGGTCAAGCATCAAAGAATTTGCACGAGTACAAGTATTCGCACCAATACTGATACTAGTATCGGTATCGGTGCAACCCTACAAATTTTTGCACACATTTTTTAACTTGTTGAAAACTCTCAATGCAACAGTGACAATCATTCCAAAATATTACAGTATATGTAAACCCAATCACAAAAATGTTGTTTAATCTTTCATATGTTCATGTAATTTTAAAAATAATCTGCAGCTTTAGTAACAGAATACCTGGTGACCCTACCATGAAGACCCTTGTTCAGGCACTTCCGTTTATAGAGCAACAACTGACTACCAATTACTCCTTAAAGCGTTTGTTTACCCAAAAAAAAAAAAAAAATTGCAGATTCTGGTCCCTTAAAGCAGATTACACAGCACAGCGCTTGTGCTATGTAATCTGCCCACCTCTAAACTGGAAAAATAAACCCTGAACCTGGCACTTCCTGTATGCCCTCTCTAATCAGACCACGATAACCAGGGCAGCTCCGTCCTGATCACCGTGGTCAAAGTGCCTCCCTCTGTGATAGGCTGCCCTGCTCCGCTCTCCTCTCTCCTCCCTTCTTCCTGCCTGTCATTCCCCTCTGTGTCTATCTCTGACCCCTCCCGCCATTCTTGTAAAATAAATTTGCTAAATTTTCACTGCCAGCCTCTCTATGAGAGGCTGGCATAGCACACTGTCATTTGTTTTAAAAAACGAGCGCTGTAAATACCTAATATCAGCTGTCTTCAGGCCAGTCATGTGACTCGCGACCGATTTACCCCTACGATACATTGCTTCTGCAGAGGAGCAGAACGGTCACGTAATCTCCCAGGCTGACGTCAGAGGAAGATCACGGCCCCTCTCTCAGAAGACATGTATCATAGCTGGAAAGCAGCTGCGAGTGATGGGACCGGCCTGAAGACAGCTGATATTAGGTATTTACAGCACTCGTTTTTTAAAACGAATGACACGGTGTGCTATGCCAGCCTCTAATAAAGGTGCTGGCATAGACTTGTGTAGATGGGTTAACAAACCCTTTAAGGCTGGGTTCACACTTATGCAAATTGGATGCAAGTTTTCCTGCATCCAATTCGCATGACAGGAGAGTGTGACGACCTTGGTGGCGGCCACAGTCAGCACTGGAAAAGGGTTCTGTGCATCTTCTGGTCCATTTCAGGTCTGAATTCAGGCTAAAATTCAGACCTAATTTGCACCTGAAACGGAGAACAGGGACGCACCGGACTCCCTGCTGTGAGCCACGGCCGCAGCTAGTGTGAACCCAGCCTAACATTCCAGAGGAGACTATAGGCAGCTGTGCTGACACTCAATGCTCAAAGTTCCACTGTTATCACAATCATCAGCAAGCCATCGTGAGCAGAATGTGATGCAGCTGTGCATAGTAACCAATCGGCTTCTAACTTCAGCTTGTTCAATTAGGCTTTGACAATAAAACCTAGAAGCTGATTGGTTACGATGTATGTGCACCAATTTTAGTAAATCAACCTCAAATAATTACATTTTAGTCTTATCTGACCACCTTAAACACACCTTGAAGATTCTGAGGCCACATGGAAAAATGTGTTAGGCCCCTTTCACACGGGGCGGATCCGTATTGATCCACCCCATGAAGATCCGCTGCTCAGCGGGGATCGCACAGCTGTTCCCCGCTGAGCCGGCTGATGACAGGGACTCTGTGACACTCTGTGCAGGGACCGCCCTGTCAGTTCTCCGCTCTCCTCTATGGGGGATCGGATGAACACGGACCGTCTGTCCGTGTTCATCCGATCCGCTCTGCAGACGGATGAAAAAATAGGGTTTTCCTCCGTCTGCAGAATCGGACAATTGCGGAGGCGGACAATAGCGGGTGTCAGCGGATACACCCGCTATCCAATAGACATGCATGTATGTCCCTTTTTCATCCAAAAACGGATGGATGAAAAATGGACATACGGTCCGCATGTGTGAAAGGGGCCTTATGGTCAAATGAGACTAAAATTGAATGATTTGGCCTTAAAAAAACGATATGTCTGGCGGAAATCCAATACAGCTCACCATCCAAATAACACCATTCCTACAGTAAAGCATGGAGGTGGTAATTTCCTGTTATGGGGATGTTTCTCTGCAGCAGGGACTGGAGCACTTGTCAGGATAGAAGGAAGATGGATGGGACAAAATACATAAAATTCTCAAGGAAAATCTGCAGCCCTCTACCAGAAAATTGTCAATGGGAAGAAGGTTTACCTTCCAACATGACAATGATCAAAGCACACAGCAAAAATGACCACACAGTGGTTGAAGGAGAAAAAGGTGAATATCTTTGCATGGCGAGTCCAGACTTAAGCCCCATTGAAAATCTTCTGTAGAATGACTTGAAGACCGCCGCCCACAAACAATCACCATTAAATTTAACTGAACTTGAGCAGTTCTGCAAAGAAGAGTGGACAAGTATTGCAAAATCTAGATGTGTAAAGTTAGTAGAGACATATCCCAACAGACTAAAGGCTGTAATTCAAGCAAAAGGTGGTTCAACAAAATACTGACATAAGGGGGGTGATTTTTTTTTGGTGATTCTGTTTTTGCATTTTTTTATTTTGACACTTTAGTGTTATATGTTTCACTTGAATGTTATGAGCTGCCCTATTAAATACAGCTAGATAAAACAAATTGTGTCTGTCTTAATTTCAGGCTGCAAAGCAATTAAATGTGATTATTTTAAAAGGTGATTCTTTCCTTGCCCACTGTATATATCTTTCCATCCATTCGTCACAATGGGACACCTCACCAGTTAGGGATGCCAGCCTCATTGGTAACATGCCACTGTCTGGCAGTACTAATGCAAAGCTCCCAACTGTCCCTGATTTTAAGGGACTGTCCCTTATTTGGAGCAATGTCCCTCTGTCGCTGTTTACCCCTCATTTGTCCCTCATTTTGGTCTGATCCATATTGTTGTATATAAAATGCACTTTTTAATCTTTCAAAAAAAGTTTCCCAGTGCTAAACTTTTCATTCAATTTCTAAATTGCTGCATTTGTACATTTTAAAAGCCAATATAAAGGAATAGTAGTGGTAAAAAAAAGTCCTTGTGGATTTATTTAACCTTTTATTTGGTTAATTCTCCTTTAAGAGGGTGTGACAGGGGGCGTGTCCTATGCCTACATACGTTTGTTAGTAGGTGTCCCTCATTCCCATCTCAAAATGTTGGGAGGTATGCTAATGAACAAGCAGTGTTATGCCCCGTACACACGGTCAGATTTTCCGACGGAAAATGTCCTATCGGACCATGTTGTCCGAAATTCCAACCGTGTGTGGGTTCCATCTGACTTTTTCGAATTTCCGACGGAAAAAGTTTGAGATCCTGCTCTCAAATTTTCCGACAACAAAGTCCTATCGGACTTTTTCCGATCGTGTGTAGCGAATTCCGACGGACAAAGTGCCACGCATGCTCAGATCACATTACAAGACCAAAGCTATTGGCTACTAGCCTCTACGTAGTCCCGTCGTAGGCAACAAACGTCACCACGTTCAGGATGATCGGATTTTCCGACAACTTTGTCCGACCGTGTGTATGCAACACCAGTGTTGGACAAAATCCGTCGGAAAAAATCAGACGGATTTTGTGGTCGGAATTTCCGACCGCGTGTACGGGGCATAAGTGTCTATTATTGCTTTAGAGATTTTCTAACACGTTAAAAAGTCTTTGCGATCCATTACAGTCTTTACTTTTCTATAAAAATAACCTCTTCCTTGCCCACTGTCATATCTCAGGTACTTCCAGCACCTCTCAGATACCTTTCTTTTTTAGACTGGTATTTATAATGAACCCGACTAAGCCTGAATATCAATCATAGTGGAGGAACCATCTCCTCCTTTAGTTGAGCAGGAGAATCTGAGAGAACAGAACACGTGCGTAAGCCATCAGTGTCCGTCAGGTTGGCATGCGGCCTAAATATTTGTCTCCTCCACACAAGGGAGAGGCAGCAGTGGACTGCTTGATGAATAGGGATTGAAAAAGCTCCCATCCTGCACCTAAGCATTAGTAGCCCTTCACTCCCACATGTCCACCAATCAGTAAATTCACTCTTCGTTCATTTACTGTTTTTATATGCTGTGATGCCATGTTCACATTTCAGATCACCTTTTGGGAATTGGTGTAGGAAAGGACAGGAACTGAGACTGGGATTATGCAGCTGTATAAAACGTAACACAATCAAGTGAAAAACAACACTAAACTACTAGTCTGTTTTACAACTACCCAATAAAAGTCAAAATGAAAACACTGTAAAGCAGTGTTTCCTCAGGGACCTATGATAGTACATGTTTTCCCCTAAGTTGGACAGGTGTTTTACAGAGGTTTTCCACTCTTTGAAAGAAAAGAAGATCCTCAAAACTTGACCTCCTAGTGCCAATTGGCATCATAAAATTTGTTAGACCCTCAATGTAGCCAGACAACAGACAGGAAAGATGCTTGAGTGAGCGGTGTCATTTCTTAGAAGATGGTCACTGCAGACATGTTCAAAGAAAGAAAATGGTCAGAGCAAAGCCTCAATGAGCTAAGAACAGACTGGAAAGATTTTTTAAAATAAGAAACATGTCATACTTACCTCCACTGTGCAGTTCGTTTTGCACAGAGTGGCCCCGATCCTCGACTTCTGGGGTCCCCCCAGCGGTGCTGGTAGCTCCTCCCTGCATTGTATAACTCCCTAGCAGAAGCCCTCTCCTGGGGGGTTACCTTGCAGGCGCGCTCCCGAGTCCGGCATTTGCATCCATAGATGCAGAATGCCGGACTTGGCCCCGTCCCCCAGCACCCGCGTCATTGGATTTCATTGACAGCAGCAAGAGCCAATGGCTGCGCTTCTATCAATCTATCCAATCAAGAGCCGAGACAATTGGCAGAGGGGAAGAGCACATCTCTGTCGGGGATGCATTAAGGTGAAAAAACATGAGGGTTTACAACCCCTTTAAATGTCATACACATGATTAGAATATCTGACGAATGATGGTACGTTTTTTTTTAAGAAGAGGTTATTTAAGACCCCTTTCACACCACACCGCCCATAGCGTCGGCGGTAAAAACGCCGCTATTTTTAGTTGCGTTTTCCCGTCGGATTTGCGGCACATTTCGGCCGCTAGCGGGGCGCAATAGCGGCGTTTTGCCGGCGGTATTACAGCGCTGCCCCATTGATTTCAATGGGGAGCAGCGGTGGAGGAGCGGTGAGTTCACCGCTCCTTCACCGCTCCAAAGAAGCTGCTGGTAGGACTTTTTGCGACGCCATGCCAGCGCACCGCTGCAGTGTGAAAGCCCTCGGCTTTCACACTGCAGACAATGGTGCAGGAGTTTGAGGGCGGATTTCAGGCGCTATTTCTAATGCTATAGCGCATGCAATACGCCCTGCAATTCTCGTACAACAGAATACAACTTCGGAAGAGATGTAATGTGTTGTATGGTATTGTAATGTATTATTTCGTTTCCGAGCATGCGTGGTCTTGGTCTTCCGATTTTATTCGGATGAGTACTGAACTGATTAAACAAAAATTGTTTGTTATGGTATCGTACAAGAAAAAGTTTTGTGTTTGTCCCTTCGGATAATTTTGCATGAACTCTCATGATCGGCTCTCGAAAGCTGTGTACTATTGATCAGATTATAGTACTATCGCTTTGAAAGTGGTATTTTTCGCCCGATTTTCTGATCGTGTGTACTAGGCATTAGTGGTGTAATTTCTCAGAAGATGGTCAGAGCAGACAGAAGCACAGTAAGAAGACTGATGGGCAGATTAGGCACTGACAAACAACTTCCAAGGTTCAGACAGGTAGCAATGATGGTAAACAGAGAGGTAAGGCTGGGCATAGACAGATCTAAATTCATCCAGTTCAGCAGTGACCAGACGAATGTGTGATCCTCCCTGTTCGACAAAAGTCGATCATTAGATGGCCTTCTGCTGAATGGGCATGCTAAAAATGTTGTATTGATCAGTGGCTGCAGCCACTGATCAGTGTATTTTGACAGCAGCAGGGGCCACTGCCAGAACACAATGTCCCGGTGGAGGGATTTCTTCTTCCACCTCGCTAGTGTGGAGCTGGTTGAATGAAAAAAGACTAACTGACTATGCTCAGCACAAGGCACCAATGATCAGAATACACACAGTCAAGCTTCAATTTAACTGTATAGTGTACACTTCAGAGATTTGCTCTACATTGATGATTAACAACCAGCAGCAGGCAAAGGGTCAAGGCTGATTCGTGCACTATGTGACCCCGATGCCCCAGTTTTGTCATATTCTCCTTCCCCCTACACCCTGCAGTCAGGGGGTGCACTGTTGTTTTATTTGTATTTTTTTCTAATGCAGGAAAGTGGCCTCACAATTTTTTAGGAATGTCGGCAACTAAAGTTGGCCATACATTATACCAGGGCTTGACAAAACCCAGGCGCCAGGTCGCATTGGGGACTGGAAATTGCTTCCTGACGCCTGGGCTACACCGCAGCAGCAGTCTGGATTCCTCCCATGTGACCCCCCCCCCCCCACGGGTGCGCATACTAAGGTCAGGCTTGCCAATAATTTAGGCAGCGGCTTTGCGGTTTATTGGAGGGGGATACACGTTCCTTTGTGCGAACGGGCGCCCTTCTCTGGTGGTGCCGTGATGAGTGCGGCTTGCTGTCACTGCCCGCCCACCTCCGACATCATCTTCCCAGTTTTACAGCTGGGGTTGAGGTTGCGGGCCTGATCGTCACCCTTTCCTTACCGTCGCAGAGTTGACGAGGAGTGTGGCCTGTCAGAGCCTATCAGTGCCACCACATCAGTGAAGCCTATCAGTGCTGCCTATCAATGTCCATCAGTGCAGCCTCAGTGCCCATTAGTGCAGCCTCATCAGTGCCACCTCATCAGCGCCTATCAGTGCAGCCTCAGTACAGCCTCATCAGTGCCCATCAGTGCCACCTATTAGTACCACCTCATCAATGCCCATCAGTGCCGCCTCATCAGTGCCCATTAGTTCAGCCTATCAGTGCTCATCCGTGCAGCCTCATCAGCGCACATCAGTGAAGGAGAAAAATTACTTATTTGCAAAAATGTTTTTTTTTTTTTCTTTTTTTCTGTTTTTTTTTTGCTTGGCACCGGGCATGAGCAATTCTTATTACCTGACACTCCGGACATGCAGTTGATCTTAAAAAACTGGCTCCTAACTTTTTTAGCTGGCTCCTAGTTTCTAAGTAAATTTGTCAAGCCCTGCATTATACAATTTTTTTTGTGTACTGTTGGTAAATGATATGTAAATGTGGAAGACTGCCCTCTGTATCATCTACCCCCACCGCGCCACAGGTGTGTAGGCTATAAAATTAGTGAAAGTATAAAAGTGAAGGTGTAAAATATAAATAGAACAAACAGCAGCTACTTAAAATATATAAACATGTAAAAACTGCAATTCAACCTAAAAATGCAACATAAATAGGGTGAATCAGTAGCGCTAGTGTACAAAATAGTGAATATATACTATGCAAATAAATATTGTGCAAATATATAAACAGTGCTATATAAATATCAAAGTGCAAAAATAGTAGTGTATAATTGACTCAACGTATAACTTAATAGCAGCAGTGTATCTATTTCTCTTAGTGAAAAGTGAAAAAGTTCATAAACATATAAAGTCCAGACTGTAAATAAATAAATAGGTAGGTGATTTTCCAAGTGTCTTCAAACAAAGTTTCAAACTTGAGTCTTCTAACTGACTTGAATCTGCCACCACACCATGTGTTTGTGATCACACTCCCTCTGAAAGGCCCACTCACCAGCTCACAGGGCCTCACACTCTCGTGTTTGGCAGCAGCGTGTTTTACCCACTTCAGGGGTTAGTATAGAACAGCTTGCTCAATCCGTTTAGCTCTCAATGCGATTCCATATGTAAAACAATGAATAAAACGCTCCACATAGTGTAAAACAGTATGATAAAATTTATTCACTGTTTATAAAGCACTTCAATGGTCACACTCACATTTCAAAAGTTAAAATCAAGCCTTCAATCCAAAACATGGCAAACCAAACAACGCTGATATATATGTATAAACTGCGGTCTCGGCGGACCAAGAGTAGGACCCTGGCGGTAATATAGTTATAAAACAAAGTGGCGTTATATAAGTACAATCTTTACTTGCTCTGTAGCCTCGTTCCCGACATGTTTCGTCGCTTGGACTTATTCATGGGTATCCATGAATAAGTCCAAGCGACGAAACATGTCGGGAACGAGGCTACAGAGCAAGTAAAGATTGTACTTATATAACGCCACTTTGTTTTATAACTATATTACCGCCAGGGTCTTACTCTTGGTCCGCCGAGACCGCAGTTTATACATATATATCAGCGTTGTTTGGTTTGCCGTGTTTTGGATTGAAGGCTTGATTTTAACTTTTGAAATGTGAGTGTGACCATTGAAGTGCTTTATAAACAGTGAATAAATTTTATCATACTGTTTTACACTATGTGGAGCGTTTTATTCATTGTTTTACATATGGAATCGCATTGAGAGCTAAACGGATTGAGCAAGCTGTTCTATACTAACCCCTGAAGTGGGTAAAACACGCTGCTGCCAAACACGAGAGTGTGAGGCCCTGTGAGCTGGTGAGTGGGCCTTTCAGAGGGAGTGTGATCACAAACACGTGGTGTGGTGGCAGATTCAAGTCAGTTAGAAGACTCAAGTTTGAAACTTTGTTTGAAGACACTTGGAAAATCACCTACCTATTTATTTATTTACAGTCTGGACTTTATATGTTTATGAACTTTTTCACTTTTCACTAAGAGAAATAGATACACTGCTGCTATTAAGTTATACGTTGAGTCAATTATACACTACTATTTTTGCACTTTGATATTTATATAGCACTGTTTATATATTTGCACAATATTTATTTGCATAGTATATATTCACTATTTTGTACACTAGCGCTACTGATTCACCCTATTTATGTTGCATTTTTAGGTTGAATTGCAGTTTTTACATACAATTTTTTTTATTCAATTTCCTTTAAATTTACCTTCAACTATGTAGTGCAAGGGGCCTGCCTTTTTGGCAAGAGATGTGTCACTCAAAGACAACCAACCAACAGCTTTGGAGATAAGGTCTACCCAGTAAGTAACACCATTGTAGAAGGTGGTTAATATTCATGGGATTGCTCAAAGCTTCAGCTTACAGAATACTGACAACTGAATTTCTCCTTCTTACTGGAAAAGCATTCAATATGTGCCAGAAATTCCTGAGCAAACAGGACATCAGATTTCAGCTGGTACTGGATTAAACTAAGCAATGTAGCTAACAAGACTGGAAGCTCCCCCTCAATATAAAGGATTGGCTGACACTGGTATTAAAATAGGGGGTGGGGGGATGCTCCATACCCTTCATAACAGACAACCCTACCTGACTGGGATAAATAAGGTGACATCAATTTGGAACATTGCCTGTAATGCCTTACCCACAGATGCTGCAGACCCCTTGACTTTCACTGGTCTATCCTACTGGCCTACTGCTGTTAGAATGTTTGCATTCCAAGTGGAACACTGCCAAAAATCGTGCTGATATGTGTGAACTAGCCAAAAGACTAGAGAGAAAGCAATCTAAAATCCAACCGTGGATTATGTAAAAAAAAACATCCTGATTTTTTGGTACCCTGTGCAAAAGCTTGAAAAGCCTCCATATCATCAATAAACAGAATTGAATCTTTCTTACTGTCCTTTTAACCATTGCCAATGATGTTAGCACCTCTGCTCTGCTTCAAATGGCGGGCTCCATTCACAGAACTA
Organism: Lithobates sylvaticus; assembly: GCA_028564925.1. NCBI lineage: Eukaryota > Metazoa > Chordata > Amphibia > Anura > Ranidae > Lithobates > Lithobates sylvaticus. The sequence continues at coordinate 187,079,923 of CM053033.1, read as the reverse complement.
AATTGCATGCGGTATTTAGGTGTTTCCCCAAATACCACATGCGATCCTGAAATTGTCAAATCACTATTGCTTTATGTGGTATTTACCGCATAAAGCAAAAATGCTCAGTAAATACCAGATAAAACAGGAGTGAAAGTCAATTCACAAAAGGAAAAAAAAAATGCATGCGGTAAATAAGTAGTGGTCCTGGAATAAAATTTTTAAGGAACCAGCAGCCGCTGGCATCCTTAACAAGTAAACAACATGGTTGTTAAGGAGCGGTTGGCTCCCGTGTCCTTAAAAACCGATGAGTAAAGAATACAAAAAAAAAAAAAATGTCCCCCCGCGGTGTGGATCCATCATCAATCACGATGCCCTCAGCTGTTGGCGGTGGCAGTGGGCATCGTGATTGATGATGGAAACACACCGGGGGGGAAATTTTTTTTTTTATTTGTAGTATTTGCAGTAAAGCTGCCTACTGTCTTTTTTTACACTACATTTTTTTTGGGTGAATAAGTAGGGGTACTATGTACGCCATACTCATTCACACAAGGGGGGGCGGGATCTGGGGGCCCCCTTGTTAAAGGGGGCTTCAAGATTCCGATAAGCCCCCACCCGCAGATCCCCACAGCTACCAGCCAGGGTTGTGGGGAAGAGGCCCTTGTTCCCATCAACATGGGGACAAGGTGCTTTGGGGACAGGTGGGCATGTGGCCTGGTATGTTTCAGGGGGGTGCTGGTATGAATTTTGGGAGGGGCCCACGCCATTTGGTTGTTAAGGATGCTAAGGCCGTCTGCTCCTTAGCAACCATAACAGTTACTGATTGTTGAGGACACCAGCAGCTACCTGCTTCTTAACAACCAGCTATTTAAAGCCTGTGTTAAGGATGTCTGCTACTGCCAGTAAATTACTGTGGACTTTTACTACTAACATACCACATGACTTCATACCTCATGCAGTATTTTAGTAGCGTTTTTTTGTGAATGACAAAAATTTTTTTTGAAATGCGATGTGCGGTATCTTACTGCATACTTGGATGCAGTGAGATACCACTTTGTGGATGGAGCCCCATGGTGGGTTATGGGCAGCATGGTTTATCAAGTGCAAACTTTCAGTACAAAATATACCAAAGTTTATTTTAGGGCACATAAAAGCAATATATTACCTATTTTTTGGGGTAAAATATAAAAGATTAGGCTGCGCCAAGTAAATAGATACCCAACATGTCAAGCTTTAAAAATGTGCATTGGCACAAAACAATGACTGTACAAAAACCTTAGTGCCTTATATTTTCCATTGGTGATGCTTTAAATAACCCCTACAGGTCATCACAGTAAAATTAGCTGTAGAATGGCTGCTCTCACTATGGCAAGCGTGATGATATGTAATATGTTTAGGCAAAGTGATGTTTGTGTACATGGGTGCTCCCGACGGGTGTCTTTACGTTGCCCATACATAGGGGTGGGATGGGCTGTAGTAGCAAGGACTGTGTGTAAAAAATACTGCTGCCACCGCTGTATGACATACGGCAGTGGTGGCAGAAGAGGTAAGGGACAGAGACTAATGGAAATGATTCATTGTTCATTGTGATAGAATTGGATATAAATAAATCAGATAAATACATATCAAGTCTTTTAAGATTATTTCCCAAATAATCTTTTTTTTTTGTTGTTTTTTTTTTTTAGGGCAATTATAATAATTTATCTCAGTAGTAAACACCTTATCTGGCCTTTGTCGTGACTTTACTACCCACACGGACGGAGCTAAAGTGCTTAAAAAATCACGACTTAATCATCTAATTCAATAAGACACTACAACATAATCACTTCAGAGATGGAATCTGAAGGAGAGAAAGTCACTCTCCTCCATTTTGCAAAACCCACATGAGTAACTTCTTTCACCTTGAAAGCCCATTTATTTTAATTACTGGTCATCGAGTTTGTTTGTTAAGGCCTCATGCACACTGGATGTTATAAAAAAAAAAAGCCAGCAGCGTTAGCTGTAGAAGGAGGCTACATTCACACTCAGACCGCCAGAGCGTTAGCGGTAAAGCGGTAAAGTTTTAGCGCCGCTTTACCGGCGCTGTGCAGGCAGGAGCGGGGCGCTTTTAACCCCAAAGAAGGGGTTAACAAGGGGTTAAAAGTGTCTGAAAAGTGCCGCTACGAAGCCCCAAAGACACTGCTTGCAGGACTTTTTTTTCCGTCCTTCAAGCGCACCACCCCAGTGTGAAAGCACTCAGGCTTTTACACTGGGTGGCTTGAGAGGAGCTTTTCAAGCGGTTTACAGGCTCTATTTTTAGCGGTAAAATGCCTGAAAAGCACCTTCATTGTGAAAGGGGTCTGAGTTTTGCAGCGTTTTTGCAGTAGCGTTTTTCAGCTTTTTTCTGAATTTTTTAGCGTTTGCGTTTTGCGCTTTCTTTAAGTAAAACTATACTTGTACCAAATTGTTATGTAATTGTAATGTCTGCCTTTATTTTGTTAAGCGCTGCGCAAACTGTTGGCGCTATATAAATCCTGTATAATATACTTCCACTAAAGCTTATGGCTCAAAAACACTGATAAATGCGGAATAGCCGCGTGTTTCTGCATTTTTAAGCTTTTATTAGAGCGAGACCTCTTTCAAACTGAGGCGGTTTTCAGGCGTTCTAGCGCTAGAAATAGCACCTGTAAAGCGCCTGAAAACCGCCTCCCATTCATTTCACTGTGACTTTTTACACTGGGGCGGTGCGCTTGCAGGACATTAGGAAAAGTACTCCAAGCAGCATCTTTGGGGCAGTTTGGGAGCGCTGTATACATCGCTTCCAAAACGCCCTGCCCATTGAAATGAATAGGCAGTGTTTCCAAAGCGCCTGAAAACAGGGCCGTTTTTTCCACTGGGCATGCTGGGCAGTTGCCCAGGGGCCCCACTTGTCTGGGGGGCCCCATCAAGGGCTGATCCTCAGCACTGCAATCTGCTGCTTAAATTGACTGACTGCACTGGTTGCTCACTTCGCCGGCCGGAATCTATCTAGCAACCAGTGACGTCAATCAGAGGCCACCCCAACATTCATAGCGCACCATGGCTGCCCCAGTGGCTAGTGAACAGGCTCAGATTTTGTTGGAAGTACCAATAAATATAGCCTTATTGATAATTGGCATTTTTATTCTCGTGCATCATTGTGTAGACAGGGCCCCAGTGCACTGTATTGCCCGGGGGCCTATGATGCTCTTAAGATGGCCCTGCCTGAAAAGTGATTTGGAAGAGCCGCAACCCCTTCTTCGGCCGCTAGCAGGGGTTAAAAGCACCCCGCTAGTAGCAGAAAAGCAACGCTTAAACAGCAGTAAAGCGTTGCTAAAACGAGCAGCGCTTTACTGCTAACGCTTGGCGGCCCCAGAGTGAAAGGGGTCTAATGCCGCGTACACGTGAGCGGATTTTCCGCCAGAAAAATCTTGGATGGTTTGAAGTCCGCTCAAGCTTGGCTTGCATACACACGGTCACACAAAAGTTTGCTGAACTTTCGACCGTCAAGAACGCGGTGATGTACAACACTACGACGAGCCAAGAAAATTAAGTTCAATGCTTCCAAGCATGCGTCGATTTCCAAACATGCGTAGGAATTTTGCGCGTCGGGAATTGCTACATCCGACCGAAAAAATTGAGAACATGCTCTCAATCTTTTGCTGGCTGGAATTTGGCCAGCAAAAGTTCGATGGAGCATACACACGGTCGCATTTTCCGACTAAAAGCTCTCATCGGTCTTTTGCTGGCCGAATTTCCGATCGTGTGTACACAGCATTAGAGTGTTTTTACAGCTGAAAAATTCACTAGTTCTGGGGGTTTTTTCCAGCCAGAAAACGCCCCTGCCAAAATACGCTGATAAAGGCCTATATGTGCATTGACACATAGGATAACATGGTGTGCATGAGGCCTAAAGGACATTATCGGTTTCAAGGTAAATGTATCCCTTGAACCTGATAGGATAGTTGCTGTGATCATAGGAAAGTGTAAAAACGACTCCTTTATTAAATCTGCCCTATAAGTCCAAGGCTCAGCTTACATGGAAAAACACAATCTGAAAACTACCCTGTTTCCCCGAAAATAAGCCCTACCCTGAAAATAAGACCTACACGCACTTTAACTAGGGCTTATTTGAGGGGTAGGGCTTATATTGCAGCCATCACCGACAATCACGCTAGGTCTTATTTTCAGGGAAACAGGGTAAGATGTTTAGAATACGGATCCACAATAATACAAGGAGAAGAACTGGGGTTACAGTAAAGATTTTCAGTGAATAACTTTAAAATTTAAATCTGCTCTCATTGATCGGTTTCTTTGCATCACATTAACTTTTGTTGAATAGAACACAAAGATGATCAACTGCAAATGCAAATTAATTGTAATTATTTTAGGGATACTGCAACTGTTTAGGTATTTAAAGCTGAACTCAAAAACCTTCAGTTAAATATATTACTCAATAGCCACAAAGGACATAGATCCACTTGTGTACACCATATACCTTTGCAAGCCTAGTTATAACCCTGTGAAAATAGAGGCGATAGCATCACTATGTTGTACAAAGCCTGTGCAGAGAGCAGAGCTGTAGGAGGGGCCTAGCAGGCCCCACCCCCTACAGGGTGCTAACAGAAAACTACAGGAGGGGGTGGATACAAGACCAGCCATCCTGTACAAGGAGAGAGAGCATCAGCAACTAGTCTTTATTACAACAAGCTCTTGCACCAAGGCAACATTTCGGGTCTCTAATAAATACACAAAGTTCACCAAGATTCAACTAAGAATACATAGGAGACTATTAGGCAATATTCATTTAAACTTGAGTTGGCTTTAAAGTTGAATTCAACACTAAACTTTATTTTTCAGTCTTGAACAGAATATCGGCTACAATTATTGTCAAGTGTTTCCGGTCTGCATGCTGCTGAGAGGACTTGCCCTCACTTCCTGTCCTGATGAAGAGTATACTCGTTCATTGGCATTTTCTTTATTTTTCTGTAAAATATTTTTAAAACCCGTCTCCCTCACTAGGTCCTTCAGGGCATTTTGGCTTGCTTCATGTGAACTTTTACAGTATGCATACAAAACAATAGACAGACATTATCAGTACCGGGAGAGGGTTGTCTAGTGCCCAGAGCAATGATCTGGAATTGAGGACCCCTCCCCCACTGTTAATACATGCTTTAGAATGGGTGTATCACCCTGCGTTCATTCCTTGCCCCCTTGCTTCACTGCACCCGGGGCAGCTGCCCCTCCTGCCCACCCCTTGTCCTGGCTTTGGACATGATGAATCAGCATTGGATACAGGTACAGCATTAACCAGGCAGGATTAAAGAAAATCAGATACAGCCTCATGTGTGCATAAACCTGATGATAGCTAAAACAAATAGATCAATAATTTTTCCATATAGGTACTCCTACAATATCAGTACAGTGTTGGGCCTCATTCAGACGAGCGAGGATACCAGTAGCCTGTGATTTAGAACCTTTTTTTGCCTCTCTAGGAGCCAAATGGTGGGTGCAGGCAGCCCATTCGTGTCTATTGGGATGCAGCGGCTGCATGGATGCGTTTGCTATGCACAATTTAACATCTGTGTGGATGCAGATGAGCAGCCCCAAACGCAGACGTGAACTATGGATGTCAGCACCCATCTCAATGAGGCCTTGCTGACCAGCTAAATTATATAGGTTGTAGAAAATGGAAACCCACATGAGCTTTACCAGCACTCAAATGCCTTGTACACACGGTCGGATATTCCGACCACAAAATCCGTCCGTTTTTTTCCGACGGATTTTGGCTGAAACTTGTGTTGCATACACACGGTCGGACAAAGTTGTCGGAAAATCCGATCGTTCCAAACGAGGGGACATATAAAACGTACGATGGGACTACGTAGAGGCCAGTAGCCAATAGCTTTCGTCCCCAAATTTATTCTGAGCATGCGTGGCTCTTTGTGCGTCAGAATTCTATACACACGATCGGAAAATGTCCGATCGGATTTTGTTGTCGGAAAATTTAAGGTCCTGCTCTCAAATTTTTTCCGTCGGAAATTCCGAGGAAAAAAGTCCGCTAGAGCCCACACACGATTGGATTTTCAAACAACATAATCCGATCGGACTTTTCCCGTCAGAATTTCCGACCGTGTGTACGGGGCAAATTACTCTCACATACTTTCTTTTCAAACGCCAGGATTATCCAGACCTGGTGTGCGTTCCACCCTTTTTATTGAGAATGTGCCATCTTTCTGAAGCCTCAGGAAGCATTAGTCATTGGTTCCGTGTTGGGGATGTAGTATGGTGTAGAACCCCAAAAACTGAACATATATAATTTTAAGTAAACTTAGGAATGGATTCTGTCCACATTTTGAATTTCATCTACGCTGTGTAAAATGCCGACAGTGTCCCACTAGGGAAATTTACTTTCACTTCATATCCCAAAGACACAACAGGAATTAATAGAAAATTCCACTAAAATAAGAGAAATTCCTCAAAGACAGCTGTCCCCATAACAAATGTCCCCTTTGAAAGATTTCCCCTCAATTCCTACTCTGGTGACAACTCAAGATGAATTTTCTCTCACTTTCAGTCCCAATGACAATGGTTACAGGGCAGAGAGAGAGAGAGATAGTGACTTTTTCATATTCTGTACAGACATCAATAAAAACTCTGGCTTTTCCCCATGCTGTCTATAGGAATAGAAGCTTTTGACACACTTTAAACCTCTCTGAAATGTATCCCCACCTCTAACCAATAACCCCTTAAATTAATCTAATACGCCCATAGTATGCAGCAAAACCAAAAGTGGCAAGAACCTGGCCCCAGGATAATCTGCTTTGTGAAAAGGGATATATCATATCTTTACACCACGTGTGCATTGCAGTAAAAGAGTCATGCTGGGTCCTGGAGGTTAAGCAGTGTGAACAAGAATTGTAAATCTCTCTGGCCACCCTATATTATAATATTGAGTTACAAGGCACATGTATTGTGCAAAAAAACTCTAAATTCAATGACCAGAAATGCTTGAAAACAAATGTTGAAAAATCTTGTCTTTGGGTGACCGTAGACCTCTAGCCATCCTTGAACAAGCTTTGTTCATTACAAAAAGGAAGAAAAGGTAATTGGTCGGGATTTTTCTAACAAATTAGAAAATCCAATTGAGCCATGGCTCTCAGTGATCAAAAGCATTTATTCACTCACCTCTACATGTCCAACCATTGCAAATAATGCTTGAATTGGTCACAAAATTTGCTGTTATCAAGGCGAAAACACTATTTAGCCAACATACCTCTAATACCGCGTACACACGATCGGAATTCTCGTCGGAAAAGCCTTGGATGTTTTTTCCGACGGAATTCCGCTCAAGCTTGTGTTGCCTACACAAGGTCACACCAAATTCTAACCGTCAAGAACGCGGTAAGGTACAACACTACGACAAGCCGCGAAAATTAAGTTGAATACTTCCGAGCATGCATCCAACTGTTTCCGAGCATGCGTCAGAATTTTGCGCGTCGGAATTCCCGCAGACGATCGGAATTTCCGCTAGAAACGTCGGAAAAATTGAGAACATGCTCTCAATCTTTTGCTGGCCCGAAATTCCGCCAGCAAAAGTCCGATGGAGCCTACACACGGTCGCATTTTCCGACCAAAAGCTCACATCAGTCTTTTGCTGGCGGAATTTCCAATCGTGTGTACGCGGCATTACAGACAGAATTTACTTACAACATTGGTTGACTTTACACGTCCAACTGTCCCAAGTGATGCTCAAATCAGTCAGCACACTAGTATTGGGCCATGTATGGCAAGCGTATTGGTTAACAAACAAAAGGTTTACTTACGACATTGGTTGACTAGTTCAATCTCTCTTTGTTTGCTACTGCGACTCCTGGGGTTCCTTGTTTCCAGTAATGGAGACTTTCCTTAGCCCAAAGTTTGTGAAGTAAGCAGAGACTTGTGGGGTATTTACGTGTTGTTGACAGTTGCAGTTCTCATACAATATGCCAGTCCTATAGTGTGTCCGAATCAGCTGCTCCCACATGCTGTCCAATCATGGAATGGGAATTTCTGCTCAGCCCCATTAGTCACCCTAAAAAGTTGGTCAATTGTGGATTATTTTACCCTTTTATTCCACTAAACCTGCTTCCTTTGCTTCTGTTGATTCTCTCCCCTAGGTGTCTTTGCTGTGTACTTGTCACAGCTTGTCAGTATCTCTTTGCATCTTATTTTCTTATTTTTCTTCTTAATGTAGAGATCTTCTGACTGCTTTTCTTTCGCTCACCCAATGCGGCTTCACACTTTGGAATTGCGTTCTAAGACTTGCAGTATGCGTCGTTCAAAACATTTCCCTTTTTCTGCATTCTCTGCCCGTCTTAGTCGCTCTGGCTTTCTGTCCCACTTCCCAAATGAATTCCCCCCTCCCCAGTCTGTGTGTCTCTGTTTGCCCCCCTCCTTCCCACCACCTGCTGCTATAACTCATGCTGACACAGACTCCATGGAACAGAGAGCCACAGGCAGCCATCACAGACAGACAGCCTTGGTAGCTCGATACAGGTAGCTAGGCCTGTGCTGGAGGCACTTTTATTCAGATATGGGTTAAGAGGATAGACATGTGCATGATCAGTATGGGGTAGATGTGGTTTAAGCTGACCATAGATGTATCAAAATTTGGCTGTGACAAATTTTGATTCATCTATGGCCGTTCCCACTCAATAATTGATGATCTAATGATTGACTTCCGTTGAACGGAACTATTAGAAAATGTTCATTCCATCAGCGGCTGCAGCCAATCGGTGGAGGAGTTCCGGATAGAACATTAGGGAGAATTCCTCCATCAACCTCACTTGTGTGACAAAGAAAAAACTGTAAGCGCAAAAACTTGTGTACATATGCCTATACATGTAAGAATACAACAGGCAGTATATGGACAAGAAGAGCTCATCAATCCATAAAGCAACAGTTCTTAAATTGGGTAGCCTCGTTTACCCAGTCGTTCTTCCCTTGGTGTTTCTCTGCTTCTGGTGACGTCATCTCCTTGCTTTCCACGACGGACCAGGCTGACTTCCTGGTGGCCACAGGACGGATTGCGGCTTCTCTACACATCTGAACAAAATATTACAGCGCACACATGCAAAAAAGACATTTACCTCCAGCAAGGCTTGTTTAAAATACCTAGACATTTTCAAAAAACATTATCAAAAAATATGGGGATATGGTGCTTAAGCCCACTTACTGCGACAAAGTACCCCATGATTAGTGGGCCCTACACTATCCATAGATCGGGAGATCCTGCTTCTCTGAACCATGGGAGCTATACTCCTCTATATGGGAGAACTTGAGGTCTCCACCCATAACACAGGTGGACACTAATGAGAGGTACTTCATGAGGGAGTGAGGTGCTCCTCACCCAAAAGGATTTGGTCAGAATCCATACAATAGACAAACAAAATATTTGGGGGGCACACCAAATATCTTGTTTGTTTCTCTACACATCTGCCATACCCGTGGACGTTCGTCTCGGATGCCGGACTACACCTACAACACCACCCCATACAGATGAGCCTGTTTTTAACTTGTTTCTTGTAAGTGCATTACTTACCTTGCTAATAAACTGTATTTAACATACTACACTCAGGTGGCACTTCCTGTTTCCCCTTTTTTCACCTCACTTGTGTGGATGGGGGAATCTGTTGGTATTTTTTTTCCGATCAGACCACCTGCTGATCGGAAAAAACAATCCATCTATGGCCAGAATCACTTCCTGGCCTTGCAGTGCCAGGTCCTGGGTTCACTGTGTATGGAAGTTATATTTTCTTCTTAGCTCTTCCAAAACAGTAAATTGGCCCTGGAATATGTGAGCGGAAGCAAGATTCGATTGTGAAATTGACCTCTTAAAACCTTGCAAGTCTGCATGAATAACTACTTGCATCAGACCTTCAAAAACCATTGCTCTGAAATTCCATGTGGCTGGTCATGTGGCCAAATGCCTTGAAAATGGTCACATGATCTCTGCTGAAGAAGAGTGTCAAAAGCCGATCGGACAGGATATGTCCGATGACAGGCTGTTGGCGGAAAATCCAACTGTGTGTATGCTTCATCGGACAATTGTTGTCGGACTTTCTGCGGGCAAATGTTGGCTAGCAGGTTTTCAAATTTTCAAATGTGTGTTGTCGGATTTTCCGAACTTGTGTACACAAGTCTGTCGGACAAAAGTCCAAAGTACAAACACGCATGCTCGGAAGCAAGGATGAGCCGGAAGCGGCCGGTCTTGTAAACTAGCATTCGTAATGGAGAATTAACATTCGTGACGTGGCAAATTATGAAATCTAGAAATGCAGCGTACATTCTCTTCTTCTTTCTGGGATAATAATGAAGCTGCTTTGCTGGTGATACTGATGGAGTTATTGCAAACAAATTTTCAAAGGCTTTTTTTTTCTACTGATATCAAGAATCACATTATTATGTTTTCTTTTTATTTGGGCAAGTTACCACAACGCCATTATCCCGTAGTTTTTAAGATCAAAGATAACTATGTTGGTGTCCCTTGTCAATTTTACATTGTATTTTTTTTAAATGTAACTGCCTACTCCCAAACTGTCATTTGAAGTAAAACACATAGCCAAGTATTATTCTCCACAATTTTTTTTATTGCGTATTAAAAAAAGAAAACAAATAAAATTAGACATGCTATCTGCCAATAGAACTTAACCAAAAAAGTGCATTCTATGCATCCAAAAATATAGAAAATATACCAAATCAAATCATTATTCAACCAAAAAATTAATGTCAAAGCAATAACTCCAAGGCTAATAATAAATAACACGTTATCTCCTCCGATTCCGCAACAAGTCTGGTTGACAAACGGCCATTCAGAAATAAACGCAAACTGAAAAGCGCAAACTGAAAAGCGCGAAATGAAAAGTGCAAAATGAAAAGTGCGAAATGAAAAGTGCGAATCAACACTCACCAAATTTCTACTAATATGCAATTAGCAGAAGGAGCCCAAAGGGTGGCACTAAAGAGCTGAAAAACAACCTAGTACGTCACTACGGTCGTAATTGTTGGCCAACAATTGTGTGGCAGTGTGTATGCCAGACAAGTTTCGGCCCACGCCCTTCAGACAAAATTCCACGATTTTGTTGTCGGAAAGTCCGATCGTGTGTACGAGGCATAACATTACCAGATTTGCTGCATCCTCAAATTCAGTCACCAGAGTTCCTGTGCAAAGAAAATTGTGAGAAATCACATTTGAAGTGTATTTTTATGTGTTGTTTTATTATTACTATTGTTGCATTGTGTTATATTGTTCGCTTTGTATAGTTTTTTTGTACAGTTCTGTGTATATCTGCTTAACATAAATACTGTGTTGCCTTGCTTCCATTTCTTAAAAAAATCATTCAAAATCTCTGCAAGAATTCTCCATGTCTGTGTGTGTCACGAACTGAGCATGTAGCCAGTCATATTTTATTCTTAGTCTCTGTACGTATTTCTGGATCAGACTCTGCCGCTGCAGGAGACTGGCAAGGGGGGGGGCGGATTATTGTGGAAGTATCGTTTCCCAATTTGCTTCTGGATCTTTATATCATACCTGAACCCCCGCCGGGAAACCTCACACCCCCGCAGACTGGACCGAGTCCTGAGCTGGCCGACAGGAATTTCACACTAGGTGGGAGCAGTGGCGCTATCCCTATTGGCTGTGTCACTCACTCTTGTGTTGCTGCTGGTCATCGGCCAACTGCAGGGAGTTGTCTGCCAAGACTGGTGCCATCACTGTGGGGACAGGTACAGAAGGAAGAGGCCTGATTCTAGGTACTTATTACAGGAAGCATTCAAGCAGAACTCCAGCCAAGTATAAAAAAATATATATAAGTTAAGAGCCTATTAAAGTTCAAACTACATTTCTTATTTTTTTTTTTTTAAAACAGCACCAGGGTAGCTACTTACCAGCAATTAAGTGTTTCCCGTGTACTGGTAGCTGCTGTTTACAGGCGAAATCCTGAGTCCTCTGCCCCAACATATCCCAGCAGCAGGATTGGAGGATGGGATGGGAGACAGAGCCTTCTCCTGGAATTTACTTCCAAAGATCATCAGAAGGTCATCTTCTCCAAATACATTCAAATCAAATCTAAAAATGTTTTTCTTTAGCTAAACTTTCACTTAAAGTGGTGTTTCCACCAACAAAAAAAAAAAAGCTTAAAATTCATAAAAAATAAATAAATAAAAATAATTGGAAAAAAAAAAATCTTTTACTCACCTCTAAATGCCTGTTGCTAGGGAGTCCCTCGTAGTCTGCCTTCTTCAGTGCCTGGGCACTGACATCACTTCCCCTCGGCGCAGTCAGTCATCTGGGACACATGATAGGTCCCAGATGACTGCGCGGCATATCACGGCGCGCTGCGCCGCTCACGCAATGGGTGCCCGGCTGTGAAGCCACATCCGGGTGCCCACAGTAATGCCCCGTACACACGGTCGGAAATTCCGACCACAAAATCCGACACTGGTGTTGCATACACACGGTCGGACAAAGTTGTCGGAAAATCCGATCATTCTGAACGTGGTGACATTCGTTGCGTACGATGGGACTACGTAGAGGCTAGTAGCCAATAGCTTTGGTCTTGTAATGTGATCTGAGCATGCGTGGCACTTTGTCCGTCGGAATTCGCTACACACGATCGGAAAAAGTCCGACAGGACTTTGTTGTCGGAAAATTTGAGAGCAGGATCTCAAACTTTTTTCATTGGAAATTCTGACGGAAAAAGTCCGATGGAGCCCACACACGGTCGGAATTTCCGGCAACATGGTCCGATAGGACATTTTCCGTCGGAAAGTCCGACCGTGTGTACGGGGCATAAGAATGCCGGCGCCGCGAGCGGAGCGGGGAACGAGGGGGGGCTTTGTTCCCCTGCATTGCTGGACCCTGGGACAGGTAAGTGTCCGATTATTAAAAGTCAGCAGCTGCAGTATTTGTAGCTGCTGACTTTTAAAAAAATTTTTTAGGAGGCACCCCACTTTAATTATCCCTTTTTTCCTGTTTTACCCTGTATATTCCTTGTGTTTTTGTTTCTCTTGTCTTTTTAAAGCACTGTGAGAATCTACCTTTAAAGACGCTATAAGAAATAAAGTTTATTATTATTATTCCTGTTATAGGCTTTGTAAAACTGTTTTGTTTGTCTTGCGTAGCGTATGTTTCCCACAAATTATCATGATTGCTTGTTTGCTGTCCACATATTGTCACGTGTCTATTTGTTGCCCACATATCACACTGCCCGTTTGTTGCCAACTGTCATTGTATAGACCACATATTGTCATTAGGCTTCCGAAGTTCTCATGGATGGTGATGACACAGTGTAATGTAGAGCAAGTGTCTATTCTTCCTTACCAGGCACTTTTGGGATTGTGTGCTTAAATGGTGCTCTGGGCACAATAAAAATAAATATACAATCTGCAGGCTTGTTGCTTCTGCTCTCCAACAGCAACATTAGTTTATACCTATTAGCCTAGGTTCACACTAATGCTGCTGTACAATCATGCATTTTTTTTAATGCGTTTTGGTAGTGCATTTTAACATGCATTTTTGATGCATGTTCATGCGCTTTCTATGCATTCCCATTGAAGTCTATGGGGCCCAAAATGCACTATGCTTCATCAAAAGAAGCACATATACCCTTTCAAAAACCACACTGCACCATGTTTCATTGATGTGAACAGGCACCATAGAGAATACTGGGCTCAATTCACAAAGCCGCATCTTACTGTTTAAAATTCCATAGCATTGTTCAAAAATATTTTTGCAATTTACAAAAAAAGCTACTAAAATAAGGCAATGTTATAAAAATCTGGAGTATTTATCTCAGGAAACCATTCTGTATTTTATCTCATTCAATATCTAATGGAATGGATACATTGGAGAAGGATTAAAACCCCTGTCAGTTTTTATTGATAATAAAGAGGTAACATGGATTAAAAATATGCTAACCCACTAAGTCAGTGCAGTCCCTGCAGTATATGTATTAAAGGGGTTGTATAGGTTCGTTTTTAATTTTTTTTTTTAAAACAAACATGTCATATTTACCTCCACTGTGCAGTTCGTTTTGCACAGAGTGGCCCCGAACCTCGTCTTCTGGGGTCCCTCGGTAGCTGTCTCGGCTCCTCCCCACAAGAGCTAACCCCCCTCTGGGAAGCGCTCTCCCAAGGGGGTTAGCTTGTGGGCGCGCTCCCCTGTGATACAGTCGGTGGCCATAGCTGCCGAGTGTAGCACTCGGCCCCGCCCCCCGGCACGCCGCGTCATTGATTTGATCGACAGCAGCGGGAGCCAATGGCTGCACTGCTATCAATCATCCAATGAAGAGCCCACAGGAGCTGGGGGAAAGCAATGCGGGATCGCGCCCACAGAGATTCGGGGCTCAGGTAAGTAAAACGGGGGCTTGGGGGGGCCAGAGAGTGCAAGGTGTTTTTTCACCTTAATGCATAGGATGCATTAAAAATGCTTAAAATTCCTTAAAAAAAAAAAATAATAATTGGGAAATGTTTTTTTTTTACTCACCTCTAAATGCCTGTTGCTAGGGGGTCCCTCGTAGTCTGCCTCCGCCGGTGCCTGGGCTGGTGACATAACTTCCCCACGGCACAGGAAGGGCTCCCTTCTGTCAGTCATCTGGGACACGTGACAGGTCCCAGATGACTGCGCGGCCAATCACGGCGCGTGGCGCCACTTGCGCATGCGCAGTGGGTGCCCGGCTGTGAAGCCACAGTCGGGTGCCCACAGTTGCAATGTCGGCGCCGCCGAGCGGATCACGGGACGAGCGGAGCACCCCGCATAGCTGGACCCTGGAACAGGTAAGTGTCCGATTATTAAAAGTCAGCAGCTGCAGTATTTGTAGCTGCTGACTTTAAAAAAATTTTTTTTTTAGGGATACTCCTCTTTATTTACTCATCCTGACTTCGGAAGTCTGGATCCGCCAGGTGCCTGGACCGATGGCAGTCTCAGCCTCTCAGCGAGCCGCTGAGACGGCTGCTCCCCGCCTCTCCAAAGCTCAACGCCCCAATGAGCGTGGAGGAGCATAGAGGAGAGCTGCTGACTGACAGGCAGCAGCTCTCCGCTTGGGGAGGTGAGAGAACCAAGCCATCGGCGGTGTTCAGTGGCTCGGTTCTCAGTGAAGAGGCGATGCTGCATTCACCTAGGTAAGTATGAATATGGGATTAAAAAAAAAAAAAAATCCCATACTTCTCTTTTAATACAAAAGAAAAAAGGTGATTAGAATACCAGTGAAAGCACTCCTTTCTTTACCCCTCGCACCCCCCAAGAAAAAAAAATAAAATAAAAAAATTTAAAAAAAAAGAATACCAGTGAAAGGTAAGCTTCTTTCACAGGACACATGTGGTGTATCAAAAACAAGTTCAATTAAGTAAATACAAAATATCTTTATAAATGTCAAATAATACATGAAAATAGTATCAAAATACCCTTCTTCCACCAATAAAAAATACATTGGTGGAAGAAGGGTATTTATATGTGTGATTTTTTTTTATACTATTTTCATTCAATATTTGACATTTATAAAGATATTTTGTATTTAATAGAAAAAACTTTGTTTACTTTAGATAGGGTGGAGAGTCATTTTTGCTGTGATATTTGGCAAAGTTAAAGCGGTTCTGCACCCATTTCATTTAGTAAATCTCTTTGCCTTCCAAATCAGGCAAAGAGTACTAAATGAAATGTGTTTTTTTTTATTTTTTTTTACTTACCTTGTAATTGAAGACTTCCGGTCTTCTCTCTCTGCGGCGGCGGGCGGGGTCTCTGCGTCGTTCGGCGTCACGCCGCACTGTCTCCTGGGATCTGGTGTCATTGATCCCAGGAGTCAGTGCGGGCATCTTCCGAAATCTCGCGAGATTTCGGCCACATCTTCAGAAATCTCCCGAGATTTCGGCCACATCTGCCGAAATCTCGTGAGATGTCGGCAGATGTGCCGTTACTGCGCACGCGCGAGTAACGGCGGTGCATGCTGGGCCATCTAAAGTTCCTGTGGGTGTTTCACATGCCCACAGGCAAGATGGCCCCCAGCACAAAAGAAGAAGACGAGGAACTTCATCGGACGAAAACCGGCGGCGATCGAGATGGAAGATGGAACAGGTGAGTCCCCCAATAAAGGTAAGCATCCTTTATATTCCGTCCCAAAAAAAAAAAAATTTTTACAGAGTGCATAACCGCTTTAATGCTATATCTTTGGACAGGTCTGTTTTGTCTTGTTAGAGAATAGCCATGGTCATTCTCTGATGTTCTTGAAAGTGTCACATTGGTATCCATCTGTCAAACCTCAAATTGATGACAACCCTCTCCCAACAGCTCAAGTTCCACACCTTTGTAAGAATACTTGTCTATTCATAATCCCATTCTGTTTTGCAAATATTTGAGCCAAATATATCGCTAAAAACAATTGAAAAAACGTAAAGTATCCCTACTACATATACCATATGTTCTAACAAGGGATTAGACCAAAATGTGTCAGATCACCGAAATACCGAATGCAATCTGCTTTAGTGAATGGAGCCCACTGTGATTTCCATTGTTGTGCATGCCAGTGTGACAACAGACGCAATAGAAATCACATTAGGTCTCATGCACACTGAGCATTTAGCACCAGTGCATGAGATTTCAGCATTTAGGTGCAGGTGGAACATAAAGGTACCGTCCAGCCCCTCTGCCAGCAGCTTGTAAGACCATTTTCACACTGGGGCACTTTTCAGGTGTTTTAGCGCTAAAAATAGCGCCTGAAAAGCGCCTCTCAAGCCACCCCAGGGTGGAAGCCTGAGTGCTTTCACACTGGGGCGGTGCGCTTGCAGGACGGGAAAAAAAGTCCTGCAAGCAGCATCTTTGGGGCAGTGCGGGAGCGCTGTTTACACCGCTACTGCCCATTGAAATGAATGGGCACTGCTGCCAAAGCGCCTGCAAAGCACTTCGGTAGCGCCGCAACACGAGCGCTATTGACCGTTTCTTCGGCCGCTAGTGGGGGTTAAAAGCGCCCCGTTAGTGGCCGAAAAGCGCTGCTATAACAGCAGTAAAGCATTGCTGACGCCTGAACCACCGCAGTGGGAAAAGGGGTCTTAAGATCTATGAGAGGCTAGTAGCTGCTGCTGCTACTGGATGGTGCACTAGGCAGTACTAACGTTTAGGGCAGTAAGTGCCCACAGACAAATGCCTTAATTGGAAGCAGTGTGTGTTCAGGGCATTCATTTCTTGGCACATACTGCCTTAAATATTAGTACCACTCTGTGCCTTATCCAGCCCCAGCAGCTTTTAGTGTCTCATAGACTTCTATAGGCTGCCCGGCCACAGGGCTGAAGAGTAGACTGTACCTTCCACCCACACCTAAACCCCAAAGTCTAATCTGCACCAGGGCTAAGCACGCAGTGTGTATAAGGCCTATGCATGATGAGCACATTTTTTAAGTGGCTGTAAAGCTTTTTAGCTTTATAAAGGTAAAAAAACGTGTGCTCCCCCCTCAGCCCTACCTAATACTTACCTAAGCCAGATCTCGATCCAGCGATGTGCACGAGACCCGAGGCTCTCCCGGGAGTCTCTCTTCTGATTGTCTGAGATGCAGCAGTGGGAGCCATTGGCTCCCATTGCTGCCAATCACAGCCAGTGAGGCGGGACTGAGCCGCGCTCTCTGTGTTTTATGGATGCATAAAGCCGGCTCGGGCATGCATGAGTGCCCCCACAGCAAGCGGCTTGCTATGGGGGCACTCGACAAGGAGAGGGGCTCAGATCGCCAGCGGGGGAGCCAAAAAAGGAGGATCAGGGCTGCTCTGTGCAAAACCACTGCACAGAGCAGGTAAGTATGACATGTTTGTTTTTGTTTTGCTTTTAAAACATTTTCCTTTACAATCACTTTAAGTTTACTTGCTGTGGTTTGGTCCTTTTACAAATGACCCTGGTGATCAGCACTTGGGTATTTAGGTTCTGAAGGAAACAGCCATTCTCTGATTCATATACTGTATCCAGGTTCTAGTGTGTTGAAGTTAGATCCATTTACTGAGTCAGAGATTTAGCGCTTGTATGTAGTCAGGTCAACTGTAACTTCTATCCGAGCCTAATCACACAGGTATTTTGCAAATGCAGCTAATGAAAGGGATAGTTGGCTACCAGCCAGCTAGAATTTTAACACCAGAACAATCCATTATTAACATTAGCCCCAGGCTCACATAATAGATTTGGTTATTCAGGGGCTAATCTCTCTCTTCTGACTTGGCATTGATATATCAAAGCAGTTTCACATTTGACCACCAGAGGCTCTTGTGCGCTGCAGTCAGAATAGTTTTTGCTGCACAATTTGCATTTGCTTCAACAACCTACAAACAATAAGCCAGGCTTTTAAAAGTCCAAAATGGGCCACAAATGAGTATTTAGAAAAAAATCCCTTCTTTTTTTTTTTTTTTAAATAGATCGTTTCCCAGATTCTATTGTACCTTATAAAAATTCCACTGTGTTCTGATAGTGCTGCTTGTGACATGAGTGCTACTACTGCTCTCGGCAGGCACTGTGTTTTGGGGAAGTGTTTGACCCTGTGGTTACTAATTACATGAGATGGGGAACTAAAGATTATGGGGCCCTACAGCAAAGTTAAAGTGGTTTGAAACCCCAAATCAATACTTTTATATACTGCATTTTACTAATCTTTAAATGTGGTGGCTGCATTCGTTTTCCCTTTTTTAAATTTTTTTTTTTTCTTTATTTTCAGCTGGTGATCTGGCCAGTAACACAAGAAGTGTGTTACTAACGAGATCACCATTTTTTATTACAGGATTTATATAGCGCCAACAGTTTACGCAGCGCTTTACAATATAAAATAAAGGAAATAAAGTCTCTACTGTGGAAGGAGCAATGTCCCTCTGTCCCTCTGTCCCTCATTTGTCCCTCATTTTGGTCTGATCTATATTAGTTGTATATAAAATGCACTTTTTATCTATCAAAAGGTGTTTTCCAGTGCTAAACCTTTCATCTGATGTCTAAATTGCTCCATTTGTAAATTCAAAAAGCCAACATAAAGGAATAGTAGTGGTAAAAAAAAAGCAATTGGGTTTAACCAATCTTGTATTTTTGTACAATTCTCATTTAAGGGGGCGTGGCAAGGGGGTGTGACCTATGCCTGCATACTTTTGCTGATAGGTGTCCCTCATTCCCATCTCAAAAAGTTGGGAGGTATGAATACAAGTTCACGGCCCACGCCCTTTGGACAGAAATCCACAGAAAAGTTTGTTTGAAGTCCGATCGTGTGTATGAGGCTTAAGATGCACTAGCAGATTTAGATGGATTTAACTAACAAATTAAAGCCAATCTCCATCTAACGCTTTTTAATCAGTTACATCAACGACAGTTTTTTCTCTTCTTGGGACAAAGGATTTACATAAATTAATAAAAGCTGATCATTGTATGCACCAGAGTTAAAACAATTGTCTCAACCCTCTAACTGCCACTTTTGCTGGATGACCCGGTCTGAGCTGTTAACCACTTAAGGACTGCATATATACTGTGGCAATGTGGCCCTATTGTGCGAAACTAGTCACTCTGGGTGCCCGCTGCACAGTGGGGGAGCGGATGAGCGGGTCCGGCAGCCACCTGCGATTGCTCCTCAGAGAGGCAGAATGGGGATCTGCCAGTGTAAACAGATCAGATCCCTGTTCTGACAGGAGAATACAGTGAGATCGTCTGTTGCTAGTGATTAGGAACAGCGATCTCTCTACTTCCAGTCAGTCAGTCCCCCCACAGTTAGAAACACCTCCCTGGGACACACTTAACCCCTTGATTGCCCCCTAGTGTTAACCCCTTCTCTGCCAGTCTCATTTATACAGTGATCAGCTTTAGCTCTGATCACTGTAATAAATGTCACTGGTCCCAAAAAAAGTGTCAAAGGTGTCCGATCTGTCTGTCGCAATGTCTCAGTCCCACTACAAATCACTGATCGCCGCCATTTACTAGTAAAAAAAAAATTATAATGATAATAAAAATGGCATAAATCAATCTCCTATTTTGTAGAAGCTATAACTGTTGCATAAACCAATCAATATACGCTTATTGCGATTTTACCAAAGATATGTAGAAGAATACATATTGGCCTAAACTGATGAAGAAATTTGTTTTTTTACAGGTTTTTTTTAATATATTTATTATAGAAACAAGTAAAAAATATTGTTTCTTTTTCAAAATTGTCAGCCTTTTTTGTTTATAGTGCAAAAAATAAAAACCGCAGAGGTGATCAAATACCACCAAAAGAAAGTTCTATTTGTGGGGAAAAAAGGACATCAATTTTGTTTGGGAGCCACGTCACACAACCCCACAATTGTCAGTTAAAGCGACACAGTGCCGTATCTCAAAAAAAAAAGTGCTGGTCATTAAGGGGGGTAAATCCTTCCTTAAGTGGTAAAAGGAAGTTGAAAAATAACAGACACCCTGGCCAGATCAGCAGGTGAAAATAAAGGGAAAAAAGCCTAAAAAAAATATAATTTCAGCCACCGCTTCCAAGGATTGGCAGGCTGCATTATATTACATTTTTGGGTTTATTACAGCTTTAGCCTTTCTACAGCCTGAATTTTTACAGCCTGAGGAAAATTGCATTAGGTATACAGGGGTTAATTTCAGTGCTGGATGACAAGAAGTTTGGAGGGCAATAAATTTACACCACTAAAACAGCTAAACAAATTATTACTGCACAGCCTGCAAAGGAAAATCTGTGAGTAGCGACCATTTTGAAGTCTCTCTCTGTCTCTCTCTGTCTCTTTCTGTACATCTTACTTCAGCTGTTACAGCTTCAACATAGCAGTAACCAACAGTATCAACTACGCAACTGATATGTGAAAATGATTATTTGATCATGTATAGCAGTAATGGCGAACCTTGGCCCCCCAGATGTTTTGGAACTACATTTCCCATGATGCTCAAATACACTGCAGAGTGCATGAGCATCATGGGAAATGTAGTTCCAAATAATCTGGGGTGCCAAGGTTCGCCATCACTGATTTATAGTATCTCACAAAAGTGAGTAAATCCCTCACATTTTTGTAAATATTTTATTATATCATGTGACAACACTGAAGAAATTACACTTTGCTACAATGTAAATTGCTGTCCCCTCAAAATAACTCAACACACCATTAATGTCTAAACTGCTGGCAACAAGTAAACCCCTGAGTGAAAATTTCCAAATTGGGGCCAAAGTGTCAATATTTTTTGGGGCCACCATTATTTTACAGCACTGCCTTAACCCTCTTGGGCATTCAGAGCTTCACAGGTTGCCACTGGAGTCCTCTTCTGCTCCTCCATGATGACATCACAGAGCTGGTGGATGTTAGAGACCTTGCGCTCCTCCACCTTCTGTTTGAGGATGCCCCACAGATTCTCAATAGGGTTTAGGTCTAGAGACATGTTTGGCCAGTCCATCACTTTTACCTTCAGCTTCTTTAGCAAGGCAGTGGTCATCTTGGAGGTGTGTTTGGGGTCGTTATGTTGGAATACTGCCCTGCGGCCCAGTCTCTGAAGGGAGGGGATCATGCTCTGCTTCAGTATGTCACAGTACATGTTGACATTCATGGTTCCCTCAATGAACTGTAGCTCCCCAGTGCCGGCAGGACTTATGTAGCCCCAGACCATCCTCAATGTTACCAGCTCTAGAATGGGCACACCTTTGTTAGTTCAACTAAAGGAAATCTTCTCAGTCATATTTGTTCTGCCCATTATTAGTACTCATTTAATGTTGTGATTACTATTGTGATGTATAGAGGAACATAGGGGATGTCAGCTACTCTAAATATACCACTGGTAAAAAAAAAGTGTCCCTGAAAATATTTTTTAAATGTTGCCAACTATGCACTTGGGCACTACCCAAGGGCCACCGGGTCAGTAGAGGGTCCCATGAGAGGCTCCTGGGATCCTGTGATATTAAAGCGGTAGTAAACTTCGCTAACAACATTACTACTTTTTTAGAGGCCCTGAGGTAGGTTATGCCATAATGTACAGCAGAGGAAAGACTCATTGGAAGGAGATGCTGGTGCTGCTCACCCCGATAAGAAAAAGGAAATGGGAAGTTTCCCCCATGGGGGTTTGTAGGCAGCTAGGTGTAGATAATGAGAAGGGTAAACGTTTGGTAAAAAGTAAAAAAAATTCTCTTTATTGAAAAAATGAGTTGTTACATGAGTGTTAAGATGTGAGCTCAAGCGGGAATATACACATGCCAAATACATAAAATAGCAAACATAAGGGTTTTACACAGCATATGATAATGACTATTGCATAACAATACTGACGCGTTTCAACCCATAGTGTTTGGGGTCTCTTCAGAGGATGAGTTTGCTAGAAAAATAACATTTGTAATAATATATCAAATTTGTTAAAAAAACTAAATATAATATATGTAAAAGAATGTTTAGTAACACTTAGTACATAGTTACCACTGCATTTGGAGATGCCTCTCAGTCAGGAGGTCCCCCACATAGCTATCAGACCATTCTGTGCACCTCCATGCCACAACGAAATACCAAGAAAGGGACGAGGATCCACTCAATGCGGCTTACAAGGAGTCATAATATACTAGTATGCACAGCATATTAGCATATTAGGGTACACTTACCTGTCAGACTGAGCCCTCCAGCGCTGCGCTGTGATCAATCCGGCGGGTCCCGGGCACTTACATCTTCACCCAGTCTTCCTTACGGGTTCTGTGCCTTCGGTCACTTGCCTTGGCCGGGCTGCCTTGATGTCACTCCCACGCATGCTCCTCTCTCTCTTTCATCCCCCTCTCTCTGTCTCATCCTCCCTCCCTTATCCCTCACCCCTCTCTCATCCCCTTACTCTCTCTCTCTCTCATCCCCTTACTCTCTCTCTCTCTCTCTCTCTCTCTCTCTCCCTCTCATCCCCTTACTCTCTCTCTATTTATGTTAATTTGTTATAACAAAAAATTGTTTGCATTCTTATTTTTTTTTTTTATAAAAAGCCACACTAAGCCCCACCAGGCCATGATGTTCTTAATCCAGCCCTGCCCCCAGGTCACCAGAACCAGTGTCCCCATTGGAAGATTTCACCTCTGTTACTTTTCTGGGGACAACCCAAAATTTGGCATTTTCAGACAGGTGTTCTAATTCCTCTCCACTCCATCCAAAACTAAAAAAAAAAGACCTTTTGCCTTTAGTTATACTTTAACGCCTGTACATAATAGCCTTTAGTAAGCACTATTAGGTACTAAAGGCACTATTAGGTGGATATGAATCAGTAGCCTGGGGAAAGCTCTTGAGGACCAGTTCTTAAAGGTGAAATCAGGTTGGCTTTCTTGTGGCTTTTAAGGGTGTAATGGGTTCTTCCAGTATTCTGACAATGATAGGTGCCATCTGTCAGGATACACTAGCCAACAGCGGAAGATTTGTCAGTCCATCCTGTTTAGCCTGGATGGGGTAAGTTGGAGTTTTCTTGAACAAGAGAAAGCTTTTCATGCAGGGCCAGCTTACGGGGAGCTCCTTTCAACTATCCTGGACCAATCCTTGTGCCCTTCTTCCAAACAAATCAGCTTCTAATTATTTTTCATTTTTTTCACAGACAGAAAAAAGTAACACAAAAAGTACACAAATAACAATCAAATTCACCCCAAAAAAATAACACTAAATAAATTAAACAAAATTGCTCTAAATACCCCCCCCCCCCCAATTCCAAAAAAAAAGTGCCCTCTAAACAAATAAAAGAGTGTATTTTTTTTACAGAAAAATTAGCCAATGAACAAAAGTAATGCCCCGTACACACGGTTGGAAATACCGACCACAAAATCCGTCTGATTTTTTTCGACGGATTTTGTCCGACACTGGGGTTGCATACACACGGTCGGACAAAGTTGTCGGAAAATCCGATCATTCTGAACGTGGTGACGTTCGTTGCGTACGACGGAACTACATAGAGGCTAGTAGCCAATAGGTTTGGTCTCCTAATTTGATCTGAGCATGCATGGTACTTTGTCCGTCGGAATTCTCTACACACAATCGGAAAAAGTCCGACCGGATTTTGTTGTCGGAAAATTTGAGAGCAGGATCTCAAATTTTTTCCGTCGGAAACTCCGACAGAAAAAGTCAGATGGAGCCCACACACGATTTTCCGACAACATGGTCCGATCGGACATTTTCCATCGGAAATTCCGACCGTGTGTACGGGGCATAAGTGTTATCTCGACTGTGAAGTTTCACTATCGGTAAAATCTGTTTCTTTAATATTGCCCCCACTTGACCCCAATGCACACCTTTATTAGGTAGTATCCTATTATGCCAGATTATGTATTCCTGTTTGTTGCCAGCTTTGTCAGGGTGTGCACTAAGAGAAAGGTGCGCGTGCAGCACTAATCAGTATCCACAGAACTGTCCTAAGCTCCAAACCAGGTCTTTCTTGATAGTTGATTGATCTTCCAAAACAAGACACCCTCCTCCCCCTCACATAAGCCCTGGAGCTGTCAGACAATGCGTTACATTGTGTCTCCATATTATCTATAGGATTAGAAGAGACGGCATGTTTTCTATGTTCAGGAAGTGTGAGGGAAGCATTTAATTAGAGCTTACATCATCCTAATTAGATTTTATTGACAGAATAATTATACAGAGGTAAAATCTCCTGGTAAACAAGGTTTTATAGAGTTCCAGGATGTTACGTCATTATTCTGTGATCACTCCGGTGGATTTTACAGGGGGATGCTGAAAACACATGGACCCAGCTGGTACATCCAGGAGTCCACAGGATGAAAAGGACATGACAGACAGCTGCAGCGGTTTCTACAAAAACACGCAGCGTGTGGATGGAGACATTGGGCCTATAGAAATATTAATAGATTACACATAAAGAGGCCTAAAGTACTATTTTTTGTAAGCCAAATCTGCATCTAAAATGGCCTCATATATCATTATTGGTCTACGTAGGTGTGCGTAGATGTGCATTAGCAGACCACCCAATATAAACCTCTTCATATGGCATCTCTCTGCCCTTTTGAAACGAATCACTTGGGCTTTGTCAGTAAACTGTCGTGAAAGACAAAAGACGTAAGGGTCCCCTCTACAACTGGAGAAAAAAGATTTTCCTTCTAAATACGGAAATGGTTCTTCATTGCAAGAGCTGTGAAAATATGGATTATGTTGTAATTCTTGGTTGTAGATGATTCAGTAGATTGCTTCCAAAAACAGTTAAATGTGTTTCTTGAAATTTTTTGGCTCATTTATGGCTTTGCCTGTACAACTTTCTGTTTGGTTCAACTATAAAGGCTGTCAATTTGGCACCTTTTTTCTGTTGCCTATTAAAACTTCAGCCAAGGCCGCTGTTAGAAATCATGGGGCACCATACAGCCTTCCTGACAGGGCCCCCCCAACCCTGCCTACACGCCCAGGGTGCAGTGAAAAAGTGTCACTGACTTTATCCACCTACACCCCAACAATTTAAAAAAAGTCCCTCCTCTGCTCCCACCTCCTTGGCCCCTCTGTATACCTGATAGGGCCACGGGAAATGTGGAACTTCCGCTCGTACTCCTCCCCCCCTCCAGTGCCACATTTGGCACCTTTTGGGGGGAGGGGGGACAGGATACCTGGCTAATACAGGAATCCTATTCCCACTTCTGGGAGCCTCAGCTGTGGGTATTGATGTTACCGCCCGGGCTCTCTCCTCCCCCCTCCTCCTTCCTCGGTCACCGGGCCAGTAGGAGAGAGAAGCGGAGCCTCGAGCATGTGCAGTAGGGTTCCCGGCGTGAAGCTGTAAGGCTACACTGCCGGGTTCCCTTACTCGCAATGGAGGCGGCATGTACCCGACAGCTGATGGAAACATCTGCCACGGTGCCGACATCGCTGGACACCAGGACAGGTAAGTGTCCGATTATTAAAAGTCAGCAGCTGCAGTATGTGCAGCTGCTGGCTTTTAATTTTTGCAGCGGTGGGCGGACCTCCTCTTTAAGTCCTGGTAAGCAAATAAGAGTGGGGGTGTGGTCTAGTAAAATCCATTTATTCAATTAGGCAGAAATGAACATTAAAGCTGCCCTGGGCCCCCCTGTTTAGCTGATGGGGCCTGGTCCCAGTACAACAGGACCGGTTGTACTACCTTATCAGTGGCCCTGACTTCAGCACTTGCTACTTTTGCAAACCCAAGGGAGATGATCTGGTAGGGTCAAACAGCAAAATCCATATCTCCTTCCAGGGAGCCCAACCAGGTACTCCTGGGTCTCATCGCCTCACAACACCCACCCAAAACATCACCAACAAGCAGCAATCAGGAACGCAAGCTGGCCAGACACTAAAATTCGATCCTGCCCGGCACTGAGCAGTGACTGCAGCCAATCAGCTGCAGTCACTGTTTAGGTATTCTGACAATCATGGATAGCGGATGGAGAAATCTGGTAGAAACCTATGTGTGTATGGCCAGATATACAAAGAAATCAACATGTACTAAATACTGAATGTGCATTTTTGAGTAAAAGATGGATATTGTAAAGATCTGATAATTTAGCAATAAGCAAATAGCTGGCAAAAAGGTGCTCTTTTAAATTTTTTCTAAATACTTTTGTCTTGGAGATTGGGATCTCTGGATTAACTACTTAAAATGGGGTCCCCCTAAAAAAAAAAATTTAAAAGTCAGCAGCTACAAATACTGCAGCTGCTGACTTTTAATAATCGGACACTTACCTGTTCCCGGGTCCAGCGTTGCGGGGGAACGAAGCCCCCCCTCATTCCCCGCTCTGCTCGCGGCACCGACATCCTTACTGTGGGCACCCACTGCGCATGCGCGAGCGGCGTCGCGCGCCATGATACGTCGCGCAGTCATCTGGGACCTGTCACAGGTCCCAGATGACTGACTGCGCCGAGGGGAAGTGATGTCAGTGCCCGGGCACTGAAGGAGGCAGACTACGAGGGATCCCCTAGCAACAGGCATTTAGAGGTGAGTGAAAACATTATTTTTTTCCAATAATTTTTTATTCCCGTCGCTCGGGACCCGGTGCGAGTGCCCGGCGGCCGCGATGTCCGCCAGGCACCCGCGATTTCCCGTTAAAACAACGGGACCGTGCGGGACCGTGGAGCTGTGTGTGTAAACACACAGCTCCACGTCCTGTCAGCAGAGAGGAGACCGATCATGTGATCCCAGTACGAAGGAACACATGATCGGTCTCCTCCCCTTGAGTCCCCTCCCCCCACAGTTCACACATATAGGGAATACATTAACCCCTGCAGCGCCCCCTAGTGTTAACCCCTTCCCTGCCAGTCACATTTACACAGTAATCAATGCAATTTTATAGCAACGATCGCTGTGTAAATGTGAATGGTCCCAAAAATGTGTCAAAAGTGTCCGAAGTGTCCGCCGCAATGTCGCAGTCATGAAAAAAAAAAATCGCAGATCGCCGCCATTACTAGTAAAAAAAAAAAAAAATGCAATAAATCTATCCCCTATATTGTAGACGCTATAACTTTTGCGCAAACCGATCAATATACGCTTATTGCGATTTTTTTTACCAAAAGTATGTAGAAGAATACGTATCGGCCTAAACTGAGGAAAAAAAATGTTTTTTTATATATTTTTGGGGGAAATTTATTATAGCAAAAAGCAAAAAATATTGCATTTTTTTCAAAATTATCGCTCTATTTTTGTTTATAGCGCAAAAAATAAAAACCAAATCAAATACCACCAAAAGAAAGCTCTATTTGTGGGAAAAAAAGGACGTCAATTTTGTTTGGGTGTAACGTCGCACGACCGCGCAATTGTCAGTTAAAACGACGCAGTGCCAAATCGCAAAAAGTGCTCTGGTAAGGAAGGGTGTAAAATGGCCCGGTGTTGAAGCGGTTAAGTAAAATTTTTTTTTATCTCCCAACACTTTAGGAAAACTCCTTTGGTGTAGGAAGAATTGAGATCTGCGGGATATATGGCCTGTGGCCGGGGAGGGCTCAGAGCAGTTGGGCTACTCTGGGTTGGCATGTGGCTGCCCAGTGCCCCGTGTAGATGGGTAATGAGTCATTCCTAATAAGCTGGAGATGACCAGGAGGGAAAAACCTTTGACCAGTAATTTCAATTAACATATTTCATATTAAGATGACAGCCTGGATTTTCCACTTCTCATTTTATATATTGGGAATGTTATTATCGTTCAATTTGTAACCTTTTATATTGTTTCAAAAAGGAGCTGTTGTGTGGTGCTATGCATAATGGCACTTGCAATCTCTGTCTACTTTTATCATTTCGGAATAAGCTTTTTTGAAAGATAAAATACTTTTGTCTCCTGGTGTTTTTTAGGTGCAGTTCCAGTCAACCGATTCTGAATCGGATTTTAATTTTAGTAAATGAAAAGGGGCTTAAAATTAAAAAATTGTGCAGAATTTTTTTTTTTTTTTTATACATGTAATGTTTTGTGTGCATTTGAATGCATAGCAAGCTCAGTTTATAGCAAAAGATGAAACCGATCGATTAGCTGAAAGTTGTTATACGCATGGTGTTGGTAGCAGGTGATAGGAAAAGAGTATAGAATGATAGCAGCTGTGCAGAGGGGGTAGGGGACCCTACAAAGGTTTCTATGGCAACAAAGATCTAGAGAATCCTAAATAATTCCACGCTACAGCAGATGTATGTGACAGAGAAGCGTTATAACATCTCAAGTGTTAGCTCATCCTTAGGGCAAATGCAGGTCTCCGAGGGCTAGCTATAAAGACCCTCACAGGAATGAAGATGATGTGTTAATCTGTGCATCGGCCATTTTGCTTAGCACAGCTGCAAAAAGTTTCAAGGATTTTCTCTTTAAAGAGACACCGTCACTTTGTCATTTTAACGGGAAAGCAAAGTATATTTTGAGAATTCACATTTTTGAGTTGTTATATTTACTACTACGATTTTTCTATTTAGACATGTTTCAAGATCCATCATCTAATGCTTATCTGTATGTCAGGGAAATCACTCTTCCAGATAACCGCCAAATGCCAACTGTGTCTTGCCAAATTGTTAGCAGGATCAGGTTTCCTTGATCAGTCTGATCGATTTTGGGAACCAAAGTTGGTTGAAACCGCCTGAAGGTTTCTGTGTGTATGGCCATTGCTTGCTTGTATGGCCAGGGCTTCTGTAGATTGACTTCAAACTCATATGTGAATCAAATACAGTACAGTGCCTTGAAAAAGTATTCCCACCCTTTGAAATTTTACACATTTTGTCATGTTACAACCAAAAAACGTAAATGTTTTTTATTGGGATTTTATGTGATAGACCAACACAAAGTGGCACATACCGTAATTGTGAAGTGGAAGGAAAATAACAAATGGTTTTCAAAACTTTTTTACAAATAAATGTGTGTAAAGTGTGGCGTGCATTTGTATTCAGCCCCCTTTACTCTAATGCCGCATACACACGGTCGGAATTCTCGTGGGAAAAAGCTCTGATGCTTTTCCCGTTGGAATTCCGACAGAATTTCGCTCAAACTGTCTTGCCTACACACGGTCACACCAAATTCCGACAATCAATAACACCGCGGCATACAACACGTTCGACAGCACTATTAAAGGGAAGTTTAATACTTCTGAGCATGCGTCAAATTGTTTACGAGCATGCGTCAGAATTGCATACACACGATTGGAAAATCCGATAGAAAGGTTTTCCGTCGGAAAAATTAAGAACAGGTTCTCAATCCAAAGTCCGTCGGAAATTCCGACAGAAAAAGACCGATGGGCATACACACGGTCGGAAAATCCGATGAAAAGCTCCCATCGGACTGTTTCCATCGGAAATTCCGACCGTGTGTACGCTGCATAAGGCTACTTTCACACTGGGGCTGTGCCGTGTTGGCGGTAAAGCGCCACTCGTTTTAGCAGCGCTTTACTGTCGTTCTAGCGACGCTTTTTGCCCGCTAGCGGCACGCTATTAACCCCTGCTAGCGGCCGAAGAAAGAGTTAAAACCGCCCGTGTTACAGCAAAACCGCCCGTGTTACAGCAATTAGGAGCGCTGTATACAGCGCTCCCAAACCGCCCCAGATGCTGCTTGTAGGACTTATTTTTGCCGTCCCGCAAGCGCACCACCCCAGTGTGAAAGCACTCAGGCTTTCACACTGGGGTGGCATGGGAGGCGATTTTCAGGCGCTTTACAGGCGCTACTTTTAGTGCTAAAATACCTGAAAAAATGCCTTTAGTGTGAAAATAGCCTTATACCCCTAATTAAAATCTAGTGGAACCAGAGTCCACCTGTGTGTGATTTAATCTCAGTATAAATAGAGCTGTTATGTGAAGCCCTCAGAGGTTTGTTATTGAACCTTATGCCGCGTACACACGAACGGACTTTCCCGCGGGATTGTTTTAAGTTTTGTTTTAAAATTGTCCGCTGAACTTGGCAGTCCGGCGGACAATACGGCCGTCTGTATGATGGTCCGGCGGACCAAAAAGGACGCATGCTCAGTAGCAAGTATTTTTCTAGTATTTTTCTTTTTCGAGTCCCGTCGTACGTGCTGTACGTCATCGCGTGAACTGCCGGACTTTTAGCGTGATCGTGTGTGGTCAAGTCCGTTCGCTTTCAAGTCCGGCGAAGCCCCGCTGGACTAGGTCCGGCGGACATTCCCGCGGCAAAGTCCGATCGTGTGTACGCGGCATTAGTGGACAAACAGCATCATGAAGGCCAAGGAACACACCAGACAGGTCAGACAACGTTGTGGAGAGGTTTAAAGCAGGGTTAGGTTATAAAAAAAATATCCCAGGCTTTGAACATCTCATGGAGCACTGCTCAATCCATCATCAGAAAATGGAAAGAGTATGGCACAACTGCAAACCACCTAAACTGACAGGCCGGGCAAGGAGAGCATTAATCAGAGAAGCAGCAAGGAGCCCCATGGTAACTCTGGAGGAGCTGCAGAGATCCACAGCTCAGGTGGGAGGATCTGTCCACAAGTCAACTATTAGTCGTGCTTTCCACAAATCTGGCCAGAAGAAAGCCATTGTTGAAAGAAAGCCATAAGAAGTCCCATTTGCAGTTTGCAAGAAGCCTTGTGGGAAACACAGCAAACATGTGGAAGAAGGTGCTCTGGTCAGATGAGACCAAAATTGAACTTTTTGGCCTAAAGCAAAGCGCTATATGTGGCAGAAAACTAACACTCCACATTACTCTGAACATACCATCTCCACACGGTGGTTGCACCATCATGGTATGGGAATGCTTGTCTTCTGCAGAGACAAGGAAGCTGGTCAGATTTGATGGGAAGATGGATGGAGCCAAATACAGGGCAATCTTAAAAGAAAACCTGTTATGCCGCGTACACACGATTGGAATTCTCGTCGGAAAAAGCTCTGATGGTTTTCCCAACGGAATTCTGACGGAATTCCACTCAAACTGTCTTGCCTACACACGGTCACACCAAATTCCGACTGTCAAGAACGCAGTGACGTACAACACTACGAAGAGCCAAGAAAAAAAAGTTTAATGCTTCCGAGCATGCGTTGAATTGTTTCCGAGCATGCGTAGGAATTTTGCGCGTCGGAATTGCTACAGACGATCGGAATTTACAATAGAAACCTCTTCCATCGGAAAAATTGAGAACATGCTCACAAATTTTTGCTGGCGGGAATTCGGCCAGCAAAATTCTGATTTTCCGATGAAAAGCTCAAAGCATATTAATGTGTTACAATGGCCCAGTCAAAGTCCAGGTCTTTTGCTTGCCGAAACGCTCACAGACGCTCTCAATCCAATATACTGTATTATATTTTACCTCTACTACCCATTTTTATAGCCATATGGTAGCCCCTTATTATTGCTACTACAAATAGTCTGACACCAAAGGTTGGGATAAAACTGGCCGTTTTACGGCCCCTTTATTAAAGTAAAATAATTAACAGTGTAAACCAAAAACAAAGCATAAACTTTTTTTGGTTGCCGGTCCCTGGAGGGGACGCCACATTTTTCACAAATGTATTTGTAAAAAAAATGTGAAAACCATTTATCATTTTCCTTCTATTTCACAATTATGTGTCACTATGTGTTGGTGTATCACATACAATCCCAATAAGATACATTTACGTTTTTGTTGTAACATGATAAAATGTGGAAAATTTCAAAAGGGTATGAATACTTTTTCAAGGCACTGTATGCTTTCAGGTGTTTTTAATGTAGCAACCTAGTGTTTAGGCAGGGTTGCTACTAAAATTTACCTGCCAGGTATAGCTAACTTGGCTAATTGTTGAGGATCAATTGAGTTCACCCTAAGTCTGAAATTGCTGCACTTCTCTCTTCTGACCACTTGGTGGCAGGGTACCTGGTGGCATTAGATAAGATAAGAGCAAAGCAAGGACAGATTAGATTAGGAGTATATGGGGTACCTCAGCCAATGGGCAGGGGTTTTCCTGAATCCCTTGGCCTGCTGGGAGAACCTATATATTGGGTGGAGTCAGGTGATCGGGTTCTGTGCCACCTGGACAGCTGCCTGGGTGGACATGTGTTGTACTGCCCGGGCTGCTAGGCTGAAGTTTGGGCCTATCCCGGGCACATCTGGCTGCTTGGCTGTCTGAGGGTCTACCAGAAGCAAGAGAGCAGTGCAGGGTTGAGATTGCAGCTTGCAGTCCAACCAGAAGGGACGGTTCTGCCCGCCGGAGAACCTGTCATGGTCAGAGGTAGAGGGGAAGCTGTCGCCACTAAGGGACCATTCACCTTATTACCAGGGACCACAGTGAGTAGCTGAAGCAAGTACCGGAGCAGTATTCTCACCAACCGGGACAGTGAAGAATAGGGAAACTTCAGCGGGTATCAAGCCAGGGACCCAGCCAGTGGAGGGGACTCTTGCATAGCAGCCTTGTGTGTCAAGCCAGGGACCAAGCAGGCCAGTGGGGTGAAGCTTGAGAAGTATCTTAAGTGCCAAGCTAGGGACCCAGCAGAAAAGCGGGGGTGACGCTTGAGGAAGATACTACAGTGAAGATTGGAAGAGCTCAAGGGATTCAGTGGCAGTGAATTGCCTAGTCTACTGAGAGAGAGACTGGGAGCTCAGTTGGCTGAAGAACTACAAAAATTGATTGCAATGGAAGTGAAGGAACTGTTACACTTTGTGTTAGGAACTGTTCAAGACTGTTGCCATAGGACACAGCACTCCTACACATGCAGATGTTGCGTCTTGCTGGATGCCTTTCCCTGCATGGCTGTCTACCTGTAGAAGTCTCGGAGTCTGCCAATTAACATTGCAACTACCTAAGGGTGTCTTGGCCCTAACCCTCTCTCCAGAAGTTCTGTTAATAGAAATAAAATCTCTTTGCATTCAAGAAGTGCTTGGCGCACATTAATATACAGTATACTATACTCATTATGCCTTGCAACCCACCGTATACAGAAGGATGTCTGCAGTTCTTGGCTCTAAAGGTCCTCATTAGACTAGAGGAGGTCCTGGACCTTGCTACATTAAGATCCTTTGACTTGCGCTTGAGCTGCACTGTTTTGCCTTTCAGTTTCTCAAAAAATAGCTTGAAGCTGCTTTTGAGTTGCAACCAACTGATTCTGAGTAACATGGGGCTGTTTCGTGTTCATTTTGCATTGACTTGTATAGGGAAGCAAGCATACTATGGTGGTTATTTACTAGAACTGGATAGTGCAAAATCTGGTGCAACTCTGCATAGAAACCAATCAGTTTCCAGGTTTTATTGCAAAAGCTTCATTGAACAAGCTGAAATAGAAGCTGACTGGCCACCATGCACAGCAGCACCAGATTCTGTGTGCACCAGTTTTAGTAAATCTACCACTATGTCTCTTCTGAAATAAAGGGTTCTTACCTGCCTCTGTGTGGTATTTATGTCATCTGATTCCTGGCACAGTCAATCAAGGTCGCCGAAGATGTCAGTGCCAGCAAGGGAGCTTGTGGATGTTGTATCACTGGAGGGGAGATGAATATAGTTCAGTTATACCAAGCAATGTATAAACTTTAACTAAAGCTCTCGATGACCTGTGAAGCTGTAGTCCCCCCCCCCACCACCACACTCCCTTCACTATAGCTTGGTGCATGAAAACTTGACCCCCCCCCCCCCCGGAGATGATGGTGGGGAAAACAACACCACACTATAGCGCACCCACAACCCGCCACCCCATGTGGGAGACGCTTGGCCTCCTTACCTTAGGAGTCTCAAACTGGTGTCCCTCCAGCTGTTGGGAAACTACAAGTCCCATGAGGCCTTGCAAGGCTGATAGTTACAAGCATGACTCCCACAGAGGCAGAGGCATGATGGGACTTTGCAACAGCTGGAGAGACGTCAGTTTGAGAACTCCCCTGCTCTACATCATTGCTGAGTGTGGCACTCATCCCTGAAGGAGCCGCTAAAGAGGAAGTTAAGCCTCCTCACAAAAAAAAACGGAATCTGCAAGGCAAAGGCATAATGAGCTAGTATGCATAGCATACTAGCTCATTATGAATAACTTACCTGAGAACGAAGCCCCCAAAGCGGTCCTCATCCACGACCTTCTCGAGCGCCATCCATACCGGAGTGACTTCCGGGTCTCGCCGCTCCAGCGCTGTGATTCGCTGGAGCAGCGATGACGTCACTCCCGCGCATGCGCAGGAAAGCGGCATATCGCCGTGAACTCGGCATGCGTAGTGCGCCTGCGCGCCGATGTCTACGGCGCATGCGACATAGACAGCGATGCCTTTTCTTTTCTAAATATCTCGTAAACCATGTAGGTTTAGGAGATATTTATTGGACCTAGAGGTAAGCCTTAATCTAGGCTTACCTGTAGGCCAAAGTGGTTTGTAAGGGTTTACAACCACTTTAATTGCTTGTCTAGGCCTAAACAGAGCCATAGTTGTTCCATAGCACTTAGTGACCCACCATTGGTGACTGATTGAATGATTTCCACACCCTTTTGCTTGTAGAGAATGTACCACCATTGCCTCAGAGACAAAATAAATGGTGAATCAAATGTTTTTAATTGTTACAGGAACAGGAGGTGAGGGGAAATCATCCCATGGTTAAACTTGTTCTGGTAACAACTGGCTAGGAGGGAATATCCCCGATCTTCGGAGAACTCTCCATTTGCTTCCTTATCTCCTTAACGGTATACAGATAGGAAAAAAAAAAAACGAACAGGTGCCTAAACTACCCCCTTCTCTATCCAACGCACACAAAAAATAGTTTTTTGCTCTATATACTCTTTACCGTAATAAAGTGGTAAATATACTGTAACTTTCTTACTGTAAGTAAGCATAGAGTTGTAATAACTGAATACTAAATGTTCAGATTCTTGCGTAGAACCAGTCTGGACTGGTTTTCTGTAACAAATACATGTATACATACACACACACACACATTTGTGAGTTGTGTCCTGATAACTCTGAGGAATGAGATTGTCTTCCAGGCAAAATGACAGTCAAACTGGATTTACAACCTTCCTCTTCTACTATAGAAGATAACTCACCATAAACCAAAGTAAACATTACGGGGAAACCACTAACCAAAGTATGGCCTGGGTGCAGCTGACAATATTGCTTGTGGTGTATGTTAAAAAGACCCTGTCACATAATGAAAAACTCTGAACCAAATACGTACCTGGGAAGAAGAAAGAGAATGCTTTAAAATCTTCCATGGAGTCTTCATGGAGACAGACACTTAAGGGATTGTTGAACTCTGGTCCCCCATGAACCATGGAAATTATTTAAAAAGTGTCTGTGTCCATGAGGACACCCGGGGACCATTTCTCAGAATTGGAGTAGCACTCCAGCAGTCGTGTTGGAACAGGAAGGGGCCATCCCCAAACTGTTCACACAAAGTTGGGAGCATGAAACCTTTGGGATGAATTAGAGCGGAGACTGCAAGCCAGGCCTTCTCGTCCACAATAGTGCCTGAACTCAAATGTGCTTCTGGAAGAATGGTCAAACATTCCCATAGACACACTCCTAAATCTTGTGGACAGCCTTCCCAGAAGAGTTGAAGCTGTTATAGCTGCAAAGGGTGGGCCAACTCAATATTGAACCCTATGGATTAAGACTGGGATGCTATTAATGTTCATGTGCATGTAAAGGCAGATGTCCCAATACTCTTGGTAATATAGTGTATATATGTAAAGCGCTTCGTAAATTGAGGGCTCTATACAAGGAGCCTGTAATAAATAAATAATAATAATAATGCAATTTACAATAATTTCTCGAATTTCATTTGGCTTTTGAGTAACCTAGCTCTCTAGCTATGCAGCAATGAGGTACAGTGATGTCATCCAGAGCTCTGGGAACTGGGATTAGATTTAGGGCTTGATTTCATTTAAGGGTTAGGTTTACAGGTTAGGTTGATCTTAAAGTGTTTGTTACCCCAACACTTCATATTCCTTATATGTGCCTGCTGTACAATGTCTCTCAGAAACACAAATAGCAAAAAAAGCTGACAGCCGACAGCCTTTTTAACCTCCTTCTACTCCATCCTCCATCCAAAAGAAAACAAAAAGTGCTTTAGGTATACTTAACCACATGCCGACCGCGCTGTAGTCGAAAGACGTCTACAGCGCGGTCGGCTAGTTCTAAGTGGACATCCACCCAGAAACTTGCTCCCGCGCGCCCCCTGGGGCGCGCACTCGGGAACATCCGTGACCGCCAGGTCCTGAGGACCCGGCGCATCACGGATCACGGTAAACAGCCGCTGATAGCGGCCGTTTACCATGTGATCGCTCCATCAAATGACGGAGCGATCACATGTACACAAACCGGCGTCACTTCATGACGCCGGTTCCTCCCTCTCCTCTCTGTACCGATCGGTACAGAGAGGAGAGAAGCGGAGAGGGAGAGAGACAGGACCAGCGCTGTGGGCTGGATGTGTAGTGCCCACAGCGCTGGTCAATACACTGCCACCACTGTGCAATGCTCTGCCACCACTGTGCAATGCTCTGCCACCACTGTGCAATGCTCTGCCACCACTGTGCAATACTCTGCCACCACTGTGCAATGCTCTGCCACCACTGTGCAATGCTCTGCCACCACTGTGCAATGCTCTGCCAATACTGTGCAACACTGTAATACTCTGCCAATACTCTGCCAATACTTGCCAATACTCTGCCAATACTCGCCAATACTCTGCCAATACTCTGCCAATACTCGCCAATACTCGCCAATACTCGCCAATACTCTGCCAATACTCGCCAATACTCTGCCAATACTCTGCCAATACTCTGCAATAATTTTTAATAGAAACAAAGAATTAAATTTTTTACAGAATATTTTTTGATTTATAGCGCAAAAAATAAAAAACCCAGCGGTGATTAAATACCACCAAAAGAAAGCTCTATTTGTGTGAAAAAAAGGACACAAAATTCATTTGGGTACAGTGTTGCATGACAGAGTAATTGTCATTCAAAGTGTGAGAGCACCGAAAGCTGAAAATTGGTCTGGGCAGGAAGGGGGTTTAACTGCCCAGTGGTCAAGTGGTTAAACGACAGCTCCAGAGCCAGATGCACACAGGTTACATACGCCACGATCGTTACAGCGAGAGCAATAATTCTAGCACTAGACCCCCTCTGTAACTCTAAACATGTAACCTGTATAGGGCATGACATACTGGGAATGTTGACGGGAGGGCTGGAGTGTGGCAGTTCACCACACCCACTTGGACTACGTAAGGAACTGGGAAGAGTGTACTATGACCAATGTTAATCCGGGTTTGTTTCCCCCCTCTTTCCCCCCGTTCCCCGCTCACCCCTCCTGTAACAAATTCTGTATCTCATTTCCCTTCCCTATGAGAACACTGTTTACACCTGATAACCTATGTTCCACACCAATGATTGTATAAATACCCTGCACATGTAGAACATTCGT
Organism: Lithobates sylvaticus; assembly: GCA_028564925.1. NCBI lineage: Eukaryota > Metazoa > Chordata > Amphibia > Anura > Ranidae > Lithobates > Lithobates sylvaticus. Next base: position 187,042,201 of record CM053033.1, on the reverse strand, counting down.
TGCATTTGAAAATGAGACACTGTACCGTTGTATTTCTTTGTATTTTTTCCTTATTTTGAAAATAAAAACCGTTTTTGTTAAAAAAAAAAAAAACATGTAACCTGTAAATTCTGTGTCACCTATGGAGATTTCTAAGTACTGAAGTTTGGCACCATTCCACAAGTGTGCGCAATTTTAAAGTGTGACATGTTAGGTATCTATTTACTTGGCGTAACATCATCTTTCACATTATACAAAAAAATCTGCCTAACGTTAATGTCCCCCCCCCAAAAACGCATTTAAAAAAATTGCTGCGCAAATACCGTGTATCATAAAAAGTTGCAACGACCACCATTTTAGTCTGCTAAAACAATATATATAATGTTTGGGGGATATGAGTAATTTTCTAGCAAAAAAATGAACATTTTTATATGTAGGAAAGAAGTGGCAGAATTGGCATGGGTGGCAAGGGGTTAATTACCGTAAGTAATATACAAATAAATATTATATATTGTTTTTAAAGTTAATTTACTATATTTTCTAAATCTGTACTCAAGCAGGTGGCTTAACGGACAAATTACTGAAGTTTGAAGATATAACTTCTAACCAGTAATTTCACAGTAAATAGATAAATAATAAATTATTATCTTATAACATATAGCATAATAATATATTATTTAGCTTGTTCCTTTTCAGCAGCAGAAGATTCTCCCTCTTAACTGTGTGAGAAAAACATGGGATTGTGGGTAAATCTTATACCCATAAACCCATGTATTTCCTTTTAGTTAAGAGGGCTGGGCTGGAACGGAGCATTTGTCTTTTAGACTTTTGTGACACTGCAGTGAGAGATGTGCCTCCACTGCAGTATTTTTATTGGACAGCTGGGACCAATGGTACTTTACCATTTGTCCAAGATTCCAAGGTGTTCATTGAGCTCAGTGCCTCTGACAAGAAGTAAGAGGCACTGTGAGCTCATCCTATCAGTCTGCTGCAAACAGAGTGTGTATTATTGTATTTAACCACTTGCCGCCCGTCATATAGCAGAATGACGGCAGCAAAGTGGTTTCAATATCCTGACTGGGCGTCATATGACATCCTCAGGATAGTGAGCCGCTCTGCGCCCCCGGGGGGGCGCATCGCGGCGATCGTTGTTGCGGTGTGTCAGTCTGCAACTATGATCTTGGTAAAGAGTCTCTGACGGAGACTCTTTACCACGTGATCAGCCGTGTCCAATCACCGCTGATCACAGTGTAAATAGGAAGAGCCGTTGATCGGCTTTTCCTCACTCGTATCTGCCAGACGCGAGTAGAGGAGAGGCGGTCGGCTGCTCTTCTGACAGGGGGGTCTGCGCTGATCGATTATCAGTGCAGCCCCCCCGAGGATGCCCCCACTGGACCCCCAGGGATGCCACCAGACCACCAGGGATGCCCAGCACCAGGTATGCCACCCTAGACCACCAGTCAGTGTCCACAATGGATGCCAATCAGTGCCCACAATGGATGCCAATCAGTGCCCACAATGGGCATCACTGATTGACATGCATTATTGTTTGGCACTGATTGACATCCATCAGTACAATACATTAAACTACAATGCCGCCTATCAGTGCCCATCTATGCCGCCTATTAGTGCCCATCTGTGCCGCCTATTAGTGCCCACCCGTGCCGCCTATCAGTGCCCATCCAACCTCATCCGTGCCGCCTATCCATGCCCATCCGTGCTGCCTATCCATGCCCATCCGTGCTGCCTATCCATGCCTATCAGTGCCAATTTATGTCACTTATCAGTGCCCATCCGTGTCGCCCATCAGTGCCACCTATCAGTGCCCATCAGTGCCACCTCATCAGTGCCACTTCATTGGTGCCACCTTATCAGTGCCCGTCAGTGCAGCCCCATCAGTGAAGGAGAAAACATACTTATTTACAAAGTTTTGAAACTGAAACAAAAAAAAAAAACATATTTTTTTTTCAAAATTTCGGATTTGTTTACCAGAAAATAAAAATCCCAGAGGTGATCAAATACCACCAAAAGAAAGCTCTATTTGTGGGGAAAAAAATTATAAAAATTTTGTTTGGGTACAGTGTAGTATGACCGCGCAATTGTCATTCAAAGTGTGACAGCGCTGAAAGCTGAAAATTGGTCTGGGCAGGAAGGTGTTTAAGTGCCCTGTATTGAAGTGGTTAAAGTGGCCGCTCTGTATTTAGCTTCTGACAGGCTGCGCAAGGAGCCCCATATCCCCATACCTCCCGTCGCTGAGCTATGACCATCGAAGCTCGATTTTATTTTTTTTAATGTTCATGGCTCTGCCTCACCTGCCTTCCCTGACTGCACGTTCCAGACTCACACCAATGCTGGACGTGATTATTGCTGCCACTGACATAAACAATGGGGTTTATTTTACTCCCACAATCTCTTCAGTGTACACACAGGCCCTATTTTGTCCAAACCATAGCAAAGAAAAGGGGCACACTACCAGCTATACACTGTGAAGCAACAACCACTTTATTAATCATGCCCATTTTTGGTAGCCCGTGTAGCACACCGCATTTTTGTTTTCAATCCCTTCAAGGCAGGCAGCTTGGCGGGCCACAAAGCACATGACATTTTTCTTCTCAATCCCTTCAAGGTGTCCCAGTTATTCTCAAATGTTGCACCTACTAGGATTTTTTTAAGAAATGATTTTTGATTTGTGTTGACTAGCAACGTAAAGAACCCTGCTACATGCTTCTGACCGCTCCAATTATACACTTCAGTGGGCTTAAAAGGGGTTACAGTCTGTGTTCTTATTACATGAACCAGCTGTGGTCAGAGGTGGAAGGGGAAGCTGACGTCACTAAATGCCCTGTACACACGATAGAATTTTCCGATGGAAAATGTGTGATAGGACCTTGTTGTCGGAAATTCCGACCGTGTGTAGGCTCCATCACACATTTTCCATAGGAATTTCCGTCACACAAAGTTTGAGATCTGGTTCTCAAATTTTCCGACAACAAAATCCGTTGTCGGAAATTCCGATCGTGTGTACACAATTCCGAAAGTGCCACGCATGCTCGGAATCAAGCAGAAGAGCAGCACTGGCTATTGAACTTAATTTTTCTCGGCTTGTCGTACGTGTTGTACGTCACCGCGTTCTTGACGTTCGGAATTTCCTAACCAACTTTATGTGACCGTGTGTATGCAAGACAAGTTTGAGCCAACATCCCATGGATTTTGTTGTCGGAAAATCCTATTGTGTGTACAGGGCATTAGGGACCATTAACCTTGTTACCGGAGACCACTGAGTAAGCTGAGGACAGTACAAGAGCAGACTTCTCATCAGCCGGGGACGGTGATGAAGTGGGAACACCTCAGCAAGTGCCAAGTCAGGGACCCAGCGAGACAGTGGAGGTGACGCTTGTGGAGCATCAGTGAGTGCCAAGCCAGGGACCCAGTGTGTCAGCCAGGGGTGACACTTCAAGAGTATCTGTTAGTGCCAAGCCAGGGACCCAGCAGGGAAGCAGGGGTGATGCTTGAGGAATATACTGAGTGCTAACAATGAAAGAGCTCAGGGGATCTAGTGGCTATTGGATCCGAAGTCTGGTGAAAGACTGGGAGTTCATTGAGTGAAGACCCACAGTGAGTGACTGTGGAGTAAGCTGAGAACTGTTGCAAATAGTTGAATACAATTGCCGTTAGTAGCTACTACAAGATTGCTGCCATAGGATACAGCGATCCTACCTATACAGAAGTGGTGTCCGGCTCGAGGCCTTCACCTGTATAGCTGTCTTTCTATAGAAGTCTCAGAGTCTGCTAATTATTGCATCATTAACCACTTCAATACCAGGCACTTAGACACCTTCCTGCCCAAGCCAATTTTCAGCTCTTAGCACTGTCGCAATTTGAATGACAATTGCACGGTCATGCTACACTGTACCCAAACACATTTTTTATCATTTTGTTCCCACAAACAGAGCTTTCTTTTGGTGGTATTTGATCACCTCCGCGGTTTGTATTTTTTGCGCAACAAATAAAAAAATACTGAAAAAAAAAAAGTTTTTCTTTGTTTCTGTTAATTTTTTTTGTAAATAAGTACGTTTTCTTCTTCAATGATGGGCACTGATATGGCTGCACTGACAGGCACTGATAAGGCGGCACTGAGGTGGCATTGATGAGGTGGCACTGACAGACACTGATGATGGGCACTGATAGGTGGCACTGATGGGCACTGGTATGCGGCACTGATGGGCACTCATAGGCGCCAATGATGGGCACTCATAGGCGGCAATGATGGGCACTCATAGGTGGCACTGATGGGTACTTATGGGTGGCACTGATAGGTGGCACGGATGGGCACTGATGGGCACTGGTAGGTGGACACTGATGGGCATGGATAGGCACTGATAGGTGGCACTGATGGACACTGATGGGTGGCATTGCTGGGCATCTATGTTATATAATGGTGCCAGTCAGTGCCCAGTTGTGGGCACTGATTGGCACAGATTGGGCATAATTTGCACATGTGGATGGCCATGGGGTACATACCTGGCCATCCACATGTTGCCCCCATTGCCTGGTGGTCCTGGCGGCTCTCCTGGTGGTCTAGTGTGGGCATCCGAGGAGGGGGCCCTGCTGTCAGGTGAGCCGCGGATTGTCTCTCCTCTACTCGCGTCTTTCAGACGCAAGTGAGGAAAAGCTGTTCAATGGCTTTTCCTGTTGACATTGTGATCAGCCGTGATTGGACACAGCTGATCACGTGGTAAAGAGCCTCCGACGGAGTGGTGGAAGATTGGTGGAGCGGTATGTCAGACTGACACACCGATCCACCAATCGCCGCGATGCGGCTGTTAACTTGAAGGATGTCATATGAAGCCCAGTCAGGATAATGGAACCACCGCCCGGCAGTCATTTTGCTATAGGCCGAGCGGGAAGTGGTTAAGGGTGTTCTGGCCCTAACCCTCTCTCCCCCAGTTCTGTTCAAGAGACAATAAATCTCTTTTTGCAGCCCACCATTTCATCTTGCATTACACCCACTATGCCTTGCAACCCACTATACACAGATTGTACGCAGATGATGCCTTAATTTTCCTTAGTGACCCCACAAAATCCTTAGAGGAACTCATGAATCTTGTATCTGCATTTGGACAGCTCTCTGGGTTTCGCATCAACTGGGAGAAATCGGTGTTAATGCCGCTACATAATGTAAACACTTCTTTACCAGACTGTGCTAAACAAATTCAAATAAAACACAGAATTAGGTACTTAGGGATTGAGGTAACACGGAAAGTGGGGGATTATATTGACCTTAACCTTAGACCATTATTGACTAGGCTCAAAGATAAATGTCAGACCTGGTGCAAACTTCCATTAACCGTGATTGGAAGGGCAAATCTTATAAAGATGATCTGGGCCCCACAATTATTATATATATTTTTCACAACTGCCCGATGTGGATAGCTGCATTTTGGTTTAAAAGGATAGAATCGCTTTTTCGCGAACTTATCTGGAAGAAAAAATATGCACGTATTAAACTAACAACTTTAATGCTGGCCAAAGATGAGGGGGGACTCGCTATTCCACATCCAAAAAATTATTTTTTGGCCTCACAAACCCAGCATTTCTATGGCTGGACAGAAGTAGATGAAAATGATCCGATACAAGCATTATTACTCCCACTGGGTAAAGGATACTCATTGATGTCCCTACTAGAGACAAAAACTTTTCAAAAAGATAAGAAATTCATAACAGGCGGACTATTTAATAAGGTATGGCTAGCAATAAAAAAGATTACTAGTATTGCTGGCTATACCTCCTATACACCAATATGGAATAACGCAAATTATGAGGAAGTACAGAGATTGGAGGGATTTGGGTTTTGGCAAACTCAGGGGCTGAGATTTGTGGAACAACTGTTTTGGAATGATAATATAAAATCATTTGCGCAAATATCTGAGGAATTTAGGATTCCAAGACAGAGGTTCTTTCAATATCTCCAGCTTAGACATGCCTTTCATGACCAGGCCCGTACATCTGTATTTATGCTTAACGAATCCAAAATAACAACACTGTTGAAGAAAAGGGACCAAAAGAAGGGACTTATATCTAAAATTTATGAGATAATGCAGAAAAAATTTGAGGAAGAGGTAGAGGTGCCGGCTAGGAAGCAATGGGAGCGAGACCTGGGAGCACTGACTGATGCTCAGTGGTCGGAGGTCTTGTCTGCGATCCCAAAGGTATCACTGTCGGATACTCAAAAACTAACACAAATCTTTATTACGCATAGATCATACTATACACCTGAGAAATTATTTAAGTGGAAACGCAGAGAGTCCCCTTTATGCCCCCGATGTAGTGGCGCACCGGCTAATTTAATACACATGTTGTGGAGATGTCCCAAACTCCATCGATATTGGCAGGATATAATCCAAAATATAAATAGCGTACTAGGAATAGAAATGCTATTAGATCCAAATCTATGCTTATTAAATATAGTGGCGGAACCAAATATCTCAAAAAATATCCATACCGCACTGACGAGAGGCCTATTTCAGGCACGAAAACTAATAGCCCAGAAATGGATATCTATATATCCTCCGACGGTTGAAGAATGGAGAACACAAATAAAAGAAACTATATTAAAGGAGGAATTTATTTATACACATAGAGGGAGTCGAGACAAATTTGATGCTATTTGGAAAAGATGGGTAGAGACCTGGGATAATGAAAATAAAAGATGAACCAACATGGGTAGAGGTTGATATTTGGAGGGGATGGGAGGATGGGGGGAGGGCTGAGGGGGCTGGAGGAGGTGAATACAGGTGGGGGCGGCAGAGGAAAAAATTCTCCCTTTTTTTTTTTTTTTTTTTTTTTTTTTTTTTTTCTTATTATTATTTTATTTTAGTATTATTATTGTTATTGTTATTATTAATAGTGATGATAATAATAATAATATTATATATTTTTTTTTTTTTTTTTTGTTTTTTTTTTTTTTTTTTGGGGGGGGGGGGGGGGGGGGTGAGTGGGTGGCTGGTGTGGCAGATGAATGCTAGAAGTTTATGTATCTGGGATGAAATGTATGCTTAAATGTATAACTTGTATTGTTAAGAAAAGAATTAAAATAAAAAAAGTACTGAATTAAAAAAAAAAAATGATGGGCACTCATAGGCGGCAATGATGGGCACTCATAGGTGGCACTGATGGGTACTTATGGGTGGCACTGATAGGTGGCACGGATGGGCACTGATGGGCACTGGTAGGTGGACACTGATGGGCATGGATAGGCACTGATAGGTGGCACTGATGGACACTGATGGGTGGCATTGCTGGGCATCTATGTTATATAATGGTGCCAGTCAGTGCCCTTTTGTGGGCACTGATTGGCACAGATTGGGCATAATTTGCACATGTGGATGGCCATGGGGTACATACCTGGCCATCCACATGTTGCCCCCATTGCCTGGTGGTCCTGGCGGCTCTCCTGGTGGTCTAGTGTGGGCATCCGAGGAGGGGGCCCTGCTGTCAGGTGAGCCGCGGATTGTCTCTCCTCTACTCGCGTCTTTCAGACGCAAGTGAGGAAAAGCTGTTCAATGGCTTTTCCTGTTGACATTGTGATCAGCCGTGATTGGACACAGCTGATCACGTGGTAAAGAGCCTCCGACGGAGTGGTGGAAGATTGGTGGAGCGGTATGTCAGACTGACACACCGATCGCCGCGATGCGGCTGTTGTCTTGAAGGATGTCATATGATGCCCAGTTAGGATAATGGAACCCCCCGCCCGGCCGTCATTTTGCTATAGGCTGGGCGGGAAGTGGTTAAGGGTGTTCTGGCCCTAACCCTCTCTCCCCCAGTTCTGTTCAAGAGACAATAAATCTCTTTTTGCAGCCCACCATTTCATCTTGCATTACACCCACTATGCCTTGCAACCCACTATACACAGAAGGATGTCAGCTGTCCCCAACTCTGGAGGTCACCGTTAGACCTCAGAGGCCCCGGGACTTTGCTACATAAATATTTCTGTCCCAAGTGAAGGAGCCTCTCTAACCCAGTGTAACCCAGTCTGCAGGATGGCCACCATATTACCTGTGACCATTAACCTGTACAAGATTAATTCAACTCCAGAAGGGAAACTTTATTGTCCTTATTCAGAGAATTAGGCCAAGCCTCGTTCTCAACGTCCATTGCGTGGTTGTCCATCATTCGAGAATGATCTGCTCTCTCCATGGGCCATAATCAGTGGGTAGGAAGCTTGCCCCTAGTCCTCTCCAAAAGCCCCTGTCCTGGTTGGGTCTGTCACAATGAACGTATGAAATATGTCAACATGGTGTTTATTTTTTTATGTCTGTTTCCTCTGTGGGAAGATTCACCCACACAGATAGTTTCAAACATTTTGCAGATGTCACTGAAACTGGAATAAAGGGAAAATTATCCAGCGAGGTCACCTGTTTTGCTGACAGCTTTCTAAGGGGATTTTTCCTTACTCTGTGGAGATTTCTCCTCACTTCCTCTTGTTGTCTTCATAACAGAAAATAAGAAAGCAAAGGAAAATTTCACCAACAGGACACAGATAGGAAAAAACTGACAGATCTAACTATTCCCTACTCTATACAAAACTAAACAAAAAAGAAAAATAGCATTATGGTTTTCATATACCTTAACCGTGACTCTATCCCCTAGGAGTAAGTTAATAAAATATAGTGGATTGTTTAATAAAACTTTGGCTAAATTAGCCAGTGAGATGAGAACATCTGAGGTACAGCGTGTCCTCCTGCATGACAGAGTTCCTTCAAATTCTCCTCATCCTTGCTGCAGGCTTCTTGCGCTGCCGCCAGGATGAATTAATCATACCTCCTCTGTAAAGCTCCTGTTTTTCCACATTATATATTCCTTTGTAAACATTATGACCCACAGTTAACCCTTTATTTGCTTCCAGCTATATATAGTAAATTAAGCTGCGGTTACATCAGCGGTAGGTGACATACAAGCCCCGAGGGCCAATCCCAGTATCACGCAGCATCGCGAACTTGACAAACAGCATAATTCCCCGCCTCCCTCAGCACGAAGAATTTATGACAGGTAAACAAGGGGTGGAAACCCTGTACATCTAGGTGTATAAATCTTTACTTAATACACATCGCTTTCAGGAGCTGTAGACGCAAACACTGGAAATGGCTAGCAGAGGACCCGTCAAAGATCTTCAGGCCGATTCATTGTGCCCCCTCTGCAGCTGTTACTTTAATGATCCTGTGACCACAGAGTGCGGGCACAGTTATTGCAGGGTGTGCCTGGTCGCCCACAGTGGAGGGAAGGAGAACACAGGGCAGCTGATGTGCCCCAGCTGCGGGCGAGCGATGGGATGGAGAGCGGTGACCACTGATGTTCGGCTTGGGGTCACCACACGCATTGCCCAGAGGCTCAACTTCCAGGCTGTGCCTCCCAGGAGGCGAAAGTTAGGAAGGGTATGTTTCTTTTCTTTTAAAACTTACTAGAGGCAAATTGGCTGTTCAATTTGCAAAGGAGCTCAGACTTCGCAACGGGATTTGCCCCAGAGCTAGACTTTCATCATCCAATCATGTACAAGCAAAAATGCTGTTTTTTATTTTTTTCTTCCACGTGATTGGATATTTTTTGCAAAACTTTACCACATTCACTACGCTCTGGGGCAAATTCCCTTGCAAAGTGCAACTTTCCTTGCAAGGCGAACAGCCTACATGCCTTTAGGAAATCAACCCTTGTTTGTTTCATAAATACAAAGACCGTTACTACATAGTGTCCTATTATCAGACAATTGCAGATTATTGCTTTGAGGCAGATTAGCAGGATACAGTTACCTGCCATTAGTGTCTTTTAAACTGGCTTTACATATAGAAGGTTATTAGTGTAATCCAACGTTCTATTCTAGTTTTTTTTCAAAGTTGCAAAGCAATCAAAGGCCACAGAAGATGGGTTGGAAATCAACTTGATTGAGGCCGGGTTCACACTGGTACGACAAACGCTCCGACATTGAGAGCTCATGTCGCATGACGTGTGAAAATCAATGTTTCCCTATGGGAGCCATCTTAAAGCGGGACGGTACCTGTTGGATTCAAAAAATTAAAAGCCAGCAGCTACAAATACTGCAGCTGCTGACTTTTAAGAAATGGACACTTACCTGTCACAGGTTCCAGCGATGTGGGCAGCAGAGGCCGATCAATCGATCGGCTCTCTGCTGCTGCCGGCGCCATTCTCAGTGAGGGAATCAGGAAGTGGCTTCACTTCCCGGTTCCCTACTGCGCATGGGCGAGTCGCACAGCGCAATGAGAATCGTCAGCGCTGTCTGCCGGGACACGTGTGTGTCCCGGCAGACAGCGCGCCAGGACAGGAAGTGGCGTAAACTCCCGTGGGAGTTTATGCCTGGAAGTGGGTGCAGATACCTTTTTTTGACTGTTATCGCCACCCCCCTCCCCCCTGAAAGGTGCCAAATGTGACACCAGAGGGGGGGAGGGTTCCGAAAAGCGGAAGTTCCACTTTAGGGTGGAATCCCGCTTTAACTGGTCCAACACAAGTCGGTCCGACTTTGAAAATGCTCCCTGTACTACTTTGGTCCGACTTTGATCCTACTTCAGCCCATAGCCCATACTATCATTGAAGTAGGATCAAAGTCGGATCCTTATCCTAACCATCCGACTTTGGCATCCGACATTGTGTTATTTCCTGCCCCCTGCTGTAGCCCCTCTCATTGTGTGTTAGTTTTGATTGGTCAAAAGACAAGTTGTACTATCTGAAAAGTCGGATCAAAGTAGTATCCTGTTCATGAAAGTCAGATGGATGTAGGACCAATGTAGGACTGATGTCACAGAGCAAAGTAGGATCAAAGTTGTACTACTGTCGTGTAGTATAGTGTAAACCCAGCCTGAACAGGGCAGAAAATATTGAACAGTTTACTGTAATTTTTCCCTTTTTTATTCTATTTCAGTTCAATCTTTTGATAAACTATATTCAAGCTGTCAAGTTATTGTCCAGTTTCTCCATCACACTCAATCAATTGTTCAGTTTTTAGCAATTGTATTTGCAATCTTGGTAGCCCAGAAGTGCCTGAAAGTTGCCAGATGTATGGCCAGCTTAACCACTTTAGGTCCATCCTATAGCAGTTTTACTGCTACAGGGCAGCACCTGTGTTCCGGATCACGTATATATACGTGAGCCGACACTTCCGGTTAGGGGGCTCGTATGCATACTCCCGGCAGCTCGCTTTCACTGTGATTACACACAGGGTGCCCGATGTCCTCTGGCACTCGCCGATCGTCAGGCAGAGAGACAGAACAAGGCAGATCGCTGTTCTGACAGGAGGGAAGGGATGGAGTTTGTGTCCCTGTTAAGCAGGGAATAAATTCCCTCTCTTTCTCTAGTAAAAGCACCCCACATAGTATAGTAAAACACTGGCTAGGCACGCCGTTAACCCTTTGATTGCCCCTGATGTTAACCCCTTCCCAGCCAGTGTCATTAGTACAGCGACAGTGCATATTTTTAGCACTGATCACTGTATTAGTGTCACTGGTCCACAAAAAGTGTCAGTTAGTGTCAGAATGTCCGTCGCAATATCGCAGTCCTGCCATAAGTCACTGATCGCGTAATTAATAGAAAATAATTATGAAAATATATCATAGTTTGTAGTCGCTATAACTTTTGCACAAACCAATCAATATACGCTTATTGTGATTTTGTTTACCAAAAATATTGGCCTACATTTATGAAGAAATTTGATTTTATACATTTTTTTATTGGATAGGTTTTATAGGAGAAAGTAAAAATTGTCAGTCTTGTTTATAGTACAGAAAATAAAAAAAAACACAGAGCTGATCAATAGCCACCAAAAGAAAGCTCTATTTGTGGGATAAAAAAAGGACATGAGCACGCAATTGTTAGTTAAAATAACACAGTGCAGTATCGCTTCCGGAAGTCAAGTTGTTATGACAGCAAGATATACTGATAATAAACTCCCCCAAATTTGTATGATATGTATACAAGCCTATGTGGGCTTAAGTGTTGTAACCCATAGCAACCAACCAGAATTCACTTTACTAAAGCCAGACCACAATAACATGGGTCCTGATTGGATGCTATAGGTTACTACACTTTGCCCCTTGCACTGTTTCAGTATACAATATTGTGTGATTCAGCCCATGAGTTTCTACCAAAACATTTATATCTACCAAAATCTTAAAGGCATTATTTACCTTTACCAAAAAACGGTCTATGCAGATAAGGGCACCTGTGGATAAAAGCAAACTGTGCAGCTTTGACCAAAGTTAAAGCGGTAGTAAACTTAAGGAGAATAAAAAAAATCCACCTGCAAGTTAGGAGCATAATGTGCTAGTAAGCATTGCATACTAGCACATTGTGAAAGTCTTGCCTTGAAACTGAGCCCTCCAGCGGGATGCTGTCACTGCTGACAGGGCTTCCATATTCCCCTGGTCTTCCTTCCAGGTTCGTGGGCTCTGGTCCTTTGAATGGCCAAATAGTGATGGTGTCCCTCCCGCGTGCATGGGCGGGAGTGACGACATTGTGGCTTGGCCATTCACGGCCACGTCACATCGGTCTGAAGGAACGGCACAGGTATGCCATTTCTTCGGAGCACATGTGTCGGTGACACGCAAAAGAGCGAATATCTCCTAGACGGTGAACGTTTAGAAGATATTCATTTTACCTACATGTAAGCTTTATTATAAGCTTACTTGTATGTAAAAATAACAAAGTGGTTAAAAATAATGCGTTTACTATAGGTGTAAGGCTATTTATGTACCTCCTGAATCCTGAGTGAACAACTCATCCCATCCTACCTTGTTGCTTTGACGTTGCTAAGAGACTCCTAGCTTTTGCTGTTTACATTCGCCATCACAGGCACGATCTCTGAACTGCGCTCTCTGAGCTCAGAGATACTGCATCAACGGAGAGAAAGCGCATGTGTAGGGGGTATGAATCAAAGTTAGAGCTCACTCCTGTGAGGATGGAGGTGAGCAATAAGAGCTAGAAGTCTCTTGGCAACGTCCTAGCAACAAGGCAAGATGGGGAGATGTGATGCCTGGGAGTTTTTCAATCAGGCTGCACAGTTTGTTTCTATTTACAGGCACCTCTTATCTGCATAGACATTTTTTGGTAAAGGTGAACTACCTCTTTAAATCATGCAGATCATGTGTACAGAAAGGTAATTGTATTCAATCTTTCAGTCTGTGCATGTGCCATTGCTGACTTTTGAAGTATTAGAGATATCTGCTTCGATATCAAGCAGCTGGGATTGGAGGTGTGAGTGCTACACTGGCCCCTAGATATGGTTCTCAAGGGAGTACTGCCAAGGGCTGTGAAACAATGTGGGTGGTTGGCAGTCACCCAGATTACCCATATCCTTCAGATCTGGTGATAGATATTCTGTCGATCCTGCTGCCAAGAAATAGAAGTTCCGGGTAGCCACATTTTTATGTTTTTAATCTTATTTCCTGCACTATAGCTCTCCCCTCCCCTATCCGAATAACTAACACTTAACCTAAAACTAGCCCTTCACACTCAACACTCCCCCATCTGCAACTCACACTACATGCAATTGTTTTCTATGTGCCCTGTATACACCACAACGCTGCCTTGAAATGGGCAGAAGTGGGTTGGATCTGTGCCGGGATAAGGTTATCTATCGCCCAGGGCGAACATACCAAATTCTACCCCCCCCCAAGATGTATGATCATCATCTGTCAGCAACCCCCCCCCCCCCCCCAAGCACTAATCTGCATGCTTATGCCCTAAGCATTAGTTCCCCCTCCTCCAAATGCAGAGATCCCTTTCCCAGCATAACATTTTGCCCCCCTCCCCAACCCCTCCCCAGCTCAAATCCTCTCGAACCCCATATGCCCCCAGCACAAATCCACCCCAGCCCCCCCCCCAAAAAAAATCTATTTCCTAGTACAAATCCTCTACCCCTCAAATTTCCCCTCCCAGCACAAATTCTCCCCAATCCCCCATCCTAACACAAATTCCCTCCCCAAAGTGACCCTTATGGCACAAATACCACCAATCATCCCTGCTAGCACAAATCCCCCCCCAAAAAATAACATTTTTTTTTAATAAATACCCCTCCTAACACAAATGCCCTCCCCCCCCACCACATTACCTTTTCTAGCACAACCCCCCCAAAATTCACCCTCTTAGTACCAATCTTCTTCCCCTATCCCAACACAAATCCCCTAAAATCACCACTCCTAGTACACCTCCCCAAATTTCCCCTCCTAGAACAATACAGCCCCTTCCGCCCCCAAATTACCTCTCCCAACACAAATCCCCTCCCACCAACCTCCTTGTGGTGCCCCACCTCACATGATATCACAGTGCCCAGGGCAGCCGCCCCCCCCCCCCTGCCCACTCCTTGTCCAAGGCCCTGTGTTGGATATTAATGCAGACATGCCACATTTTTTTTTTTGCAATGCATCTGTGCTCACCTGAAGTCACCATTGATTTTGTGCTGTGGTGTAGAGACATGAATTGAATAAGTTAAAACATTTTTAAGAAAAACTGTAAAAAGTGCCTTGTGCTATAGCAACACAGGGCACCATACCACCTTACTACCCATACATATTGCATACCAGCCTAGGAGTGCTAGGAACCAAGTGGCCCGAGATACAGGGCCCCAAAGTCGGGTCGGAAAATGTCATTCTCTGTACTTGACTCGAGTATAAGCCGAGGGGGGCATTTTCAGCACAAAAACATGTGCTGAAAAACTCAGCTTATACTTGAGTATATACAGTATTTCTTATGGGGAAATTTGTTTTGATATACAAGTGCTTTGGATTACAAGCATGTTTCTGGAGCGAATTACACTCCCAATCTCAAGCTAAAAGTTAGAGTTGCCAAGTGAAAGCCAAGAAACCAAAGAGTGGACCAAAATGCCTCCGGGGATGTGTGCAAACCTGGTAACCAATTACAAGAAACATCTAACCTCTGTGCTTGCCAACAAAGGTTTCTCTACTAAGGCTCCATTCACCCTAGTGCGTTTTTTGATGCATTTTGCATTTTGCAGAAATGCAGGGACATTTTTTAACATGGGTTCCTATGGAACATGTTCACATTAATGCATTTTTGTGCCTCTGCGTCTTTGGAAAGGGTCAGGGACTTTTTTCATGCAAAATGCAGCGTTTTGCATGTAATAGAAGTCAATGGGCCCGCATCCAAAACGCAAGTGCCACGTTTTTGCCCGTTTTTTTTTTATTTTTATTTTTTTATTTTTACACTGTATATAGCTGGTTGCTAAGCAACCACAGTGTAAAAAAAAAAATTTAAAAAAATAATAAAAAATACAAAAACGCAAAAACGCAAATCACAGTAAAAACGCGTGTCCAAAAACGCAGCAAGCACCACAAAAAGCACTGCAAAAACGCTCAAAAGCAAAATGCATAGATGTGAATTGAGCCTAAGGGTCCTTTCACACGGGGCGGATCCGTATTGATCCGCCCCGTGAAGATCCGTTGCTCAGCGGGGATCACACAGCTGTTCCCCGCTGAGCCGACTGATGACAGGGCGGTCCCTGCACAGTGTGCAGGGACCGCCCTGTCAGTTCTCCGCTCTCCTCTATGGAGGATCGGATGTCCGTGTTCATCCGATCCGCTCTGCAGACGGATGAAAAAATAGGATTTTCCTCCGTCTGCAGAACCGGACAATTGCGGAGGCGGACAATAGCGGGTGTCAGCGGATGCTCATCCGCTGACACCCGCTACCCCCGCTACCCCATAGACATGCATGTATGTCCGTTTTTCATCCAAAATACATACGGTCCGCATGTGTGAAAGGGGCCTAAGTCATGTTTTGCTTGGGGATCAAATGTTTATTTTACTCACTGAACTGCAACTCAATTTATAACATTTGTATCATGTGTTTTTTTTGGATTTTTGGTTGATATTCTGTCTCTATCATTTAAAATACACCTATGATAAAAAAATTATAGACCCTTCATTTCTTTGTAAGTGGACAAACTTACAAAATCTGCAGGGGTCTAAATATTTTTTTCCCCCCATTGTATGCATGTCGGATCCAATCTTTTAACAGATTACGGCATTGACATACAGTACATATTACATAGTACATAGTACATATATGGCTCATACTCAGCTCAATATCTGTATTCTGTCTCTCACCTTAAAAAAATCTTGTATTAAAATACAAGGGAAAAGATGCCAAACTGCGCCCCCCTTTCCCTTAGGGTTAGGGTCAGGGTGCCCCCCTCCCCTGCAATAAACCATTACGCCAGGGGCAGCCGCCCCTCCTGCCCACCCCTTGTCCCGGCCCTGCTGTATACTATACTGAAGGAAGAAAACGTGACAAGATAAATTGCTACATTTGTTAAAACGGTCTAAAAAGCTTGAAGTTGTAATCAATTGCTTTGATCTATTGCTATGACGAACACTTTACATCAGCATTCAGAGAACCGTCTAGGCAAGAAATTGTATGTTAGAGAACACCATATGCTAATATCTTAGATATACACATGTAACGTCATGTAGTATATCTCACTCACTATGCAAACATATGGATCTCTGGGTTGCATCAGAAAACTTGCTTTTGAGCTGAAGCCGCCCCAGGCACTAGATGTTCTTTAGATTAGTACTTGAGCTCCCCATAATCATGCTCCCTTGTATGCTAGTTGTATTTTGTAAAAGGGAAATAGGAAGACCATAGTACGAAAGCAAAAATATTGAATACAATTGTTCTAAAATAATTTTTATATCCATTGACTTTTATAGTAATACAATAGTGTTGCGTGATTGCAAGAGAACAAAAATTGTAATAATAGCCCCTCCAAGTCATACAATTGCCAGACCAGACTAAGCCCCCGTACACACGGTCGGAAATTCCGACCACAAAATCCGTCAGATTTTTTCCGACGGATTTTGTCCGACACTGGTATTGCATACACACGGTCGGACAAAGTTGTCGGAAAATCCGATCATTCTGAACGTGGTGACGTTCGTTGCGTATGACCGAACTACATAGAGGCTAGCAGCCAATAGTTTTGGTCTCGTAATTTGATCTGAGCATGCGTGGAATTCTCTACACACGATCGGAAAAAGTCTGATCGGATTTTGTTGTCGGAAAATTTGAGAGCAGGATCCGCTGGAGCCCACACACGGGCGGATTTTCCGACAGCATGGTCCGATAGGACATTTTCCGTCGGAATTTCCGACAGTGTGTACGGGGCATAAAAGCAGGTATAATCCCATAAAGAAAACTTTCAAAGAGCTATATTTTTTTGCAAAAGAGACATGTACCTTGCAATCCTTATTCAACTATGGGGGGGGGGTTACTAAAACTAGTGCACACAGAATCTGGTGCAGCTATGCATAGTATCCAATCTGCGTCTAGGTTTTATTTTATTATGTCAAAGATTAATTAAACAAGCTGAGGTTATAAGTTGATTGGTTACTATGCGCAGCTGCACCAGATTCTTTGTGCTCCAGGTTTTAGTAAATTAACCCTCCCCCACTGTGCATTGTATGGCCGGCTCATTCTCAGTATGCTGGGAATAAACTTAGGGTCCCGAGACAC
Organism: Lithobates sylvaticus; assembly: GCA_028564925.1. Taxonomy (NCBI): domain Eukaryota; kingdom Metazoa; phylum Chordata; class Amphibia; order Anura; family Ranidae; genus Lithobates; species Lithobates sylvaticus. Next base: position 187,024,690 of record CM053033.1, on the reverse strand, counting down.
TTGTGCATAGGAGTCACGTTATCAGTGCCCTTTTAATGGCTGGAGAGCTCCGCCGATCCCCACTGAGCAGGCACATGACAGGTCCGTCTCTGCACACTGTGCACAGACAGACCTGTCAGAGCGCTGCTCTCCCCTTATGGGGGATCGGATGAAGACGGACCGCAGAGTCTGTCGTCATCCGATCCGCAGACGGATGGAAAAGTAGGTTTTTCCTCCGTCACACTTTTTCGGATCGGAGCGGGTCGGATGTCAGCGGACATGTCACCGCTGACATCCGTCCCTCCATAGAGGTCTATGGAGCATCCGTTCAGGTCCGCCTAAAAAACTGACAGGCGGACCTGAACGGATCATATGTGTGAAAGAGGCCTTAATCCACAGATTAACAGATTGTTTTAGGCCACTTTCACACTGAGGCGCTTCTAAACTGCCAGTAAAAACACTGAGCGCTTTTAAAGAGCTTTCCATTCATTTCAATGGGGAGGGGAGTTTTTCACAGCCCTGCCAGCCCACTGCCCCAGTGTGAAAGCGTTCATTGATTTTAATGGAAATAAGTTTTCCTGAGCTTTTTAGGAGCTGTTTTTAGCGTGAAAGCGCCTGAAAAGCGCCTCAGTGTGAAAGTGGTCTTATATCACCTTTAATCCACAGGATAGTCTTATATCAGCTTTAATCCACAGATTAACAGATCTTCTTATATCACCTTTAATCCACAGATTAACAGATCATTTTATATCACCTTTAATCCACAGATTAAAGGTGATATACAGATACTGTTCCCTTGTTCTTCAGGGTACTTTCACACTGAGGCGCAGGGGGGCGTTGGTGGTAAAGTGCCGCTAGTTTTAGCAGGCGCCTTTCGGCCACTAGCGGGGTTTCTATCACCCGCAAAGTGGCACTGCCCATTGATTTTAATGGGCAGGGACGCTTTTGGAGCGGTGTGTACTTCGTCCTGAAGCGCCTCAAAGATACTGCTTGCAGGACTTTTTTTAACATCGCGCAAGCGCACCACTCCAGTGTAAAAGCACTCGGGCCTTAACACTGGAGTGACAGGAGAGACACTTTACAGGCGCTTTGCAGGGCTATTTGTAGCGCTATGGTGCCTTTAAAGCGACTCAGTGTGAAAGTAGACATACTGGAGCATGTCTGTGTGCACAAGGAAACACGTTTGAGGCTGGGTTCACACCTATGCAAATTGAATGTGGGTTTCCTCGCATTCAATTTGCGTGACCGACTCTCTATGAAGCCGGTTCACATTTCTCCATTGCGGCTGTGGAGCGGCTTGCACAGGAACGCTGAGGACAAACCCTGAGGACTACAACCACTACTATCCTGACATGCATGTTTGTCCCAGAAGTATTACTGGATCACCAAATCATATTTTCTAGAAGACAGAGAAGTATTGGAAGCCATATTTCTCCCAGCATCATTAAAGCGGAGTTCCACCCAAAAGTGGGGGGGGGGGTGGGTGACTACTTTAGAGAGGGACTTCCTGTCCCACTTCCTCCTTCCGCCCACGAACTACCTAGGCGACTCCTCCTCTCCCCTAGGCGGTCCCTCCCCGCAATCTTCTGGGACACGTTGCCTGTCCACTGGGAGAGCGCAGCGCAACTCGCACATGCGCAGTGCACGCCCGGCCGTGAAGCCGCAAGCTGCAATGGATGCACCGAAGAGAGGAGAGGGAGAGGAGCGGGGCTCTGTGCGGCCGCATCGCTGGACCATGGAACAGGTAAGTGTCTGTTTATTAAAAGTCAGCGGCTAAACTTTTTATAGCTGCTGACTTAATAAAAAAAAGTGCCTGGAACATATCATTAAGTACAAAATACTCTATATATTTATTTACAACCATTACATGCATTTTTAATTGCTGAAAGACCATAATTACTTGATATCTGCCTGTAATAGAACAGTACATTTCCAACAAAGGGTTAATACGACCACACACAATGCAGAAAACCAAAGTGAGAACAAAGGTGATTCCACAAAGCTTACACTTCCTAATGTGGAGTCAGCTGTGAGTAAAAGGAATTGACTTGTGCAGGAATCCGACACACAGGGTCAGGACAAAGAATAAGACCTCTCATGTTTTAGGCCCCCTGCACCCTCTGCTGGTTGTTTTACCTCTATGCATACCCTCATGGGACCAAATCTAAACATTAATTTGCTTATATTTTGTCTTCTCTGGATCCTCTTTTCCTCTCTAATCAACATGCTAATTACATTATTAAATAAAACATTTTTCATTTAAATATAACACCTTGTTTTAGACCCAAGGACATCACTGGATCTCTGTGCTTCTCCATGCAATTTAAACATGGATCAGACTTTTCTCGGTATCACCCATATGTGAATATGTGTAGCACTAACCCCCGAAGGAGCTGCTTCTTTTATTGGGCTTACCATTACCTTCTTCACCTCGTCTCCATCTAGGGTTTCCCGTGGTAGATGGCCCAAAGAAATGTAGAAACTGACACTTTATCTTCCTTTTTTGGGTTATTTATTCAAAAAGATAAAACAGTCTCTTAAATGTAGGGTAGAGGGTTAGGGTGAAAGTCCAGGTACTTTTGGATACTGCAAAGATAAGAAGTCTCTCACTATAGAAATCCAGAGAATTACTGTCTCACAGCTGGATTTCCACAACCACCGGATAGACCTCCTCCCACTAGGCCTAGCAGCCGGTGAAACGTTAGGTAAAGCAAATTCTCTTCCACAGACTTGAATGTAGAACAAATTTAGAAAGCTATCATATGGTACCAGTATCTTGCAGCCGGTCCGGCGATACCGTATGAGTGGAGATCCATTTAGTGTCCTTCAACTGAGCCTCCAGGCTCCTTCTGAGAAGCCAGCCTTAGCGCATGGCCTTCTCCCAAAGGGTCCTCCCCTGGATGCTTCTCCAGTTGCTGGGCCTCTCCTTAGATGAGACGGCACCGGACCACTTTTGGATACTTAGGCCCCGACTTCCTTTCAGGCCTGTCCCTGCAGTTGCTTCGCCTCGGGCTATCCAGCCCCGAAACTCGGAATTGCATGGATCCGCACCCCAGGCCAGGAGGGCCATGGGGGCTGGTTAGGAGGACCAGGACCAAACAGACAGAAAATATCTTCTGGACTGGACTGGAACCCCCCAAAACACGTGATCTCAGTACCTTAAATACCTTCTCCCAGAATTCACAGCAGGAATGACACTCCCACTGGGCTGGTTCCGAGAGAAAGAGGGGTATCCAATACACCTGACCAAACTGCATTCCCATACTTGCTGGCGGTGACAGCGACACCTGCGGCCAAGTAGGACTCAGTGCAGTACAGCCAGACTGGTACTGAAACCATAATTTGGCATAATTAGCCCTAAAACCCAACTGTGGTTTCAGGGATATTAACTTTTGAAAAATACATAGCGCATGCTCGTCAGGAGCCGGTGGTACATGTGATTTTGAGCTTCTATGACTAAAAGGGACATTCAGGCTGATGAGGAAAGTCTGGATGATGCTTGATGTCCTCCATCCAGGAAATTGAGGTGGCCAGTATCTGATGTGCTCCAGCTTCTAATGCACATTTTGAGAAGCTCACGGTGTGCAGTGAACTTAGAGTAAGCAATTTCAGTACAGGAGAGAGGTCTGCACAACTGCACAAGACTGAAGGAAAGGCTGGAGTTCAACTATGTAAAAAAAGAAAAATCAACATTTCAGGGGATCATAATGTCAAAGCACACACCTGAAGTCTGTAGGAACTGTTTGTGTTTCCTGTAGAAATAATTTCTAGTCCTCGTTTTCAAAAGAGCTTTGGATAAATGCATAGTTATTATTAGTCCTCTGTGTGAAAGGACAGTCCTGCTTTTGCAGCTAGATCTCTTTCCTGACAGACTCCATGGCAGCCTACGTGTGGGTTAACCCCGCCTCCTCTCCAATGCTATAGGACCCCTTTCAAATAAAAGAGAGCTCACCGGCAGGTACTGTGTTCCTTTTTTGTCCTCCTCCATGGACCTACATCACGTTTGTTCCTGTTGGCGTCCGGTCGGAATCTTTAGGATCGAGCATTCCATTCAGGCGGTGCAGCCAGGAGCCCAGCCATGAGCGGGCGAATAAGCTTTTAATAGCGCTGGATACCCCAGTAGTGGGGGGAAGGTTGCTTCGGTATGCCTGCAGGTGGACGCTTCAGATGGCTGGCAAGGTCTGCATCTTTTTCATATGTTATCTCTCCATGGCAGTCACTTCTTTGTTATGCATGTTTTTTGTTTGTCATTTATTTCCCCTGGTACTCCCTGTACCTCTGTGTACCCCTCATGGCGCCTGGAGCGCTTCTGCGTTCCAGGCCGCCGCGGTGCTTCCGGGTCGCGGCCGCCGCCGGCGTTCTGCGCATGCGCGAGGCCTCCGCGATTGCGAGGCTTGGCTCGCGCGTGCGCGGAGGGTCGGATGGTCCGGCGGCCGCGCAGGCGCCGTTCGGCTGTTCCCCACGGCGCAGGTGCCCGCTGGGGAGAGCGGTGACGTCACTCAGGCGGGGGATTCAAAGTTCTGCCATCTCCTGTCGGGATGGTATTCCACAGGCAGTGAGTGGCAGCTTTCCCCCGCCTGGTCTGCAGTGGCCTGGATCTCCCCCTAAGGGGAAATGTTAATGTATTAAGATAAAAAAAAAATAAAAATAAAATAAAAAAAAAAGAAGATATATGTTAAAAAAAAAAAAAAAAAAAAAAAAAGGAATTTGTAAATTAATTAAATTGATAAATGCATATATCTATGTGTGGTAAGAATCAAATCAGCTGTTGGTATTACCATGATGCTATTTATATAAATGTCTATATTTTAAAAAAAAAAAAAAAAAAAAGAAAGAAAGAGGGGGTATGTGCATATGTATATATATGTGTACATATGTGTAGATATGTATATATACACATAATGATTTTATAATCTTTCTGGTTGGCTCATTTTTTTGTGGGATTTTTTCCGGGTCAACTGCAGACCATCCGTGCATATATTGACATCTTGTCCAGAGATTATGGACAGGTCACTGCTTTCACATAGCCAGCCCTCACGCACAAGGTACGTGCAGGTGAGGGGAGGGGTCGAGGTTTGCCGTCTCCCCTTCCCCCCCCCCCCCCGTCTTTTTCAGCCCTTCCAGATTGGACCCTCAAGTGTGGTCCAAGATGCCAGGGACCTTGCCAGGCCACAACATCTACAAGAAGGAGGTGTTCCCATTCCTCCTCCGACTAGAGGAGATGTTGCCATTCCTCCTCCGACTAGAGGAGATGTTGCCATTCCTCCTCCGACTAGAGGAGATGTTGCCATTCCTCCTCCGACTAGAGGAGATGTTGCCATTCCTCCTCCGACTAGAGGAGATGTTGCCATTCCTCCTCCGACTAGAGGAGATGTTGCCATTCCTCCTCCGACGAGAGGAGATGTTGCCATTCCTCCTCCGACGAGAGGAGATGTTGCCATTCCTCCTCCGACGAGAGGAGATGTTGCCATTCCTCCCACGAACTAGAGGAGATGTTGCCATTCCTCCTCCGACTAGAGGAGACGTTGCCATTCCTCCTCCGACTAGAGGAGACGTTGCCATTCCTCCTCCGACTAGAGGAGACGTTGCCATTCCTCCTCCGACTAGAGGAGATGTTGCCATTCCTCCTCCGACTAAGAGGAGATGTTGCCATTCCTCCTCCGACTAGAGGAGACGTTGCCATTCCTCCTCCGACTAGAGGAGACGTTGCCATTCCTCCTCCGACTAGAGGAGACGTTGCCATTCCTCCTCCGACTAGAGGAGATGTTGCCATTCCTCCTCCGACTAGAGGAGACGTTGCCATTCCTCCTCCGACTAGAGGAGACGTTGCCATTCCTCCTCCGACTAGAGGAGACGTTGCCATTCCTCCTCCGACTAGAGGAGACGTTGCCATTCCTCCTCCGACTAGAGGAGACGTTGCCATTCCTCCTCCGACTAGAGGAGACGTTGCCATTCCTCCTCCGACTAGAGGAGACGTTGCCATTCCTCCTCCGACTAGAGGAGACGTTGCCATTCCACCTCCGACTAGAGGAGACGTTGCCATTCCTCCTCCGACTAGAGGAGACGTTGCCATTCCTCCTCCGACTAGAGGAGACGTTGCCATTCCTCCTCCGACTAGGGGAGATGTTGCCATTTCCTCCTCCAACTAGAGGAGATGTTGCCATTCCTCCTCCGACTAGAGGAGATGTCGTCGTTCCTCCTCCAACGAGAGGGGATGTTGCCGTTCCTTCTCCGAACTAGAGGAGACGTTGCCATTCCACCTCCGACTAGAGGAGACGTTGCCATTCCACCTCCGACTAGAGGAGATGTTGCCATTCCTCCTCCGAACTAGAGGAGATGTTGCCATTCCTCCTCCAAACTAGAGGGGATGTTGCCATTTCCTCCTCCATCAAGGATATGTTTCATTCCTCCTTTAAACTGAGGAGAGGTTCCCATTCCTCCTCCAACAAGGAGATGTTCCATTCCTGCTTAGACAGAGGAAACGTTGCCATTCCTCCCCCATCTAGAGGAGACGTTGCCATTTCTCCACTAGTCATCGCACCCACCGCCATGACAGCTGTTCGGATCACAGAGCCTGCTGGAGATGTGAGATATGAGTCCAGGAGGTCAAGTCCTTATGTGACCAGTATTACGCCTGGGCGGTTGGGTTTAAAATAAAGATAAAGAAAATATAAAGTAAAAGGAGACGGTTAACAAGGATGTGGAGTCTCTCGCGGAATATGTGATGCAGCAATTCCTAAAGGAGTTGGGGTACATATCACACATGGAGCCAGTTCTATATCTACCGGGCCCCTTGGCTGACGGGGCCTAAAGGATTCGGGTCCTTCCCGGCCCTACGCGGCATCTCCGGATCCCTATGTCAGCAAGTTGGAAGGTAACAAATATGTCGAAAGCCTTGTCGTCTCTCTACGAGTCAAAGCGGTCGTGGAAGCCCCTAATAGGGTAGACCATTCCACCCCCCGGCTATGAAAAGAAGGCAGAAGAAGTGTAGTGTCTGGGTAACCTTCCCCTCATTGATGCAGCTTTGTTGCATTTGGCAAAACAGGTTGTTCTGTCTTTAGAAGATGCTGTGTCATGGTCGGGCTTGAGAGGAAATGATTCAAGACCTCAAGAAAACGCACGTGTTTGCCGAGATGGCTTGTAAACCTGCTCTGGCTTTAGCAGCTATGACTAGGGCTATGGAAAGAGAAAGAAGTCTTGTACTCAGGGGAGTTTCGAAGAGTTCTACAAAAGGTTCAGCAGTTAAGGAGCTGGGGCGATCCTCGCATTGGCTTGGACTAAAATGGTCCGCAGGTGAGGTGCAACGAAGTTCAGATGACGGAGGAGTTGCTCAAATATCTCCTTTTTTTTTCTACAGTTTTGTAGAATTCCTCTGGCCATAATGGCCCTCATCAGAACGAGAAGATGGCATCTTTATCACGGTTTAGACATTCTCCTGTTCCAAGACAAAGTCCAGCTGTTGGTTCACAGGGAACAGGTATTCTACACCTTGACCAACTTTGGTGGTCTCTATTCTCTTCACGGCTGGAGGGCCTCATAGTGCCTAAAACTACCGGCTCAACGGTTTCTGCGACCCCTGCGGTCAAGTGGTCCCTGCAGAAGTTATATCCTGTCTAGTCAGGTTCTTTGCAGCAATGGATATCAAGGGGCAACAGTCAATCTACTCACATATCATCATTTACGTCGAGGAGCAGCCTCTTCTGGTGGTTTCAGCGCAAAACCTGCTCAGTTGCCACTCTGTTATCACATCTCATAGGTCATGGTCATGACATATGCCAGCAGTACCGGTTGGGGAGCCCTCTGCACATCGGTTCCTGTTCAAGGGTACATGTCTTCTCAACCCAGGCTAGAACATCCTGGATCCTCGGGCTGCCTGGTGGGCCCTTTTAGTCCTCCCATTCTCGGAAGGGAGAGTCAGTGTTTTAAGAATGGATGATACAACGGCGATCTCCTATGTGAAGATTCATAGAGGTACCCGAAGCTCCATACTATCCCGAAGGGTTGAACCCATTATGTCTTGGGCTCAGACATTTCATCCGTCTACTTCCCCGGAGTCCAGAGTGTCCGAGTGGTTCTCCTGTCACGCATCCTGGTGAAGATATTAACGAGTGGTCTCTTCATGGGCAAACATTCAAGTAGATTGTCCCTGGGAGTCGATCCCGAAGTAGATTGATTCTCTTCCCAGGCAACTTCAAGCTGGTGAGGTATTACACTCAAGGAGTGGTCCTGTACCCTTGGTCGACTCGGGTGCACTTCAAGGGTGTTTTCCACTTTCAGGAGCTCTATGGGGACAGGCACAAATTAGGTTGATGGAAGAAGATGGGCCAAGTCTGTCGAGTTCTCGTATTCTTCAGGCAGTTTGGGTAGAGATCCAAAGCTCAGGATATTTTCTAGCTTTCTTTATTCCGGCCTAGATTTATCTCTGTCCATCAGCTCTTTTAGAGTCCAAGTCTCAGCCTGGTTGACTTTCTCCGGTTCTTAGTGGGCTGTTCTCCCTTTAATCAGGCAGTTGTCCGGTAGGAAGTTAAAACTCAGCCCTCAAAGAAGACCAATATTCACCAATTGGGATCCTTTCTTTGTCTTCAACTCACTGTCTGATCTCGGTAATATGGGGTCCTCCCCGTTTTCTGTTTTGAGACCTTATCAACTAAAGTCGCTTTCCGTGTAGCCGTTACTTTGGACAAGAGGGCCTCGGAGGTTGTATCCCTAAATTACGGGGAACCTCTTCTGTCCTTTTTAATTCAGATGGTCCTTATCCCCATGCTCAGCTTAATTCCGAGAACTACTTCAGGGTTCCATAAGAACCAGAAGATCATCCTACCTACATTTAGGTCTAGGAGTCCACTAGGAGAATTCTTTCTCTGTACGTAGGCGGGTTTCGGAAGGTATACCTGCAAGCTACTTCAAGCTTCAACTAGAACGATTGCAGCCTGGATCATTCAGGTCATCCATCAGCCTTTTAGTACTAGAACTAGAACTCTGGAAGCATTGACGGCATGTTCTGACAGGGATGTAGCGGTTTCATGGGTAGCAGCCCAGACGTGATCTGCAGAACGGCCTTATGGGCCTTTATTAGAACTTTATCGTCAAGTTACTATATTGAGCCTGCTTCGCTATCTTCGGTGAACTTTGGTTATAAATCCTGTCGGTTGACGGGTCAAGTTAAAATTTACTGCTGTTCAGCATACCCACCCGTGTGGATTGGCTAGTTATTTCCCACACGTAGGCTGCCATGGAGTCTGTCAGGAAAAAGGAAAATTTATTATCAAATACTTACCGTAATTTTCCTTTCCTGATGGACTCCATGGCAGACGGAGTTCCCACCCATCAGTTATAGAGTAGGCTAGTTACGGAACACAGTACCTGCCGGTGAGCTCTCTTTTATTTGAAAGGGGTCCTATAGCATTGGAGAGGAGGCGGGGTTAACCCACACGTAGGCTGCCATGGAGTCCATCAGGAAAGGAAAATTACGGTAAGTATTTGATAATAAATTTTCCTTTTTCCTTCTTCCCTACATAGCTTTTTTCCCCTTTAGTTCTGATGTATAGATCTGCCAGATTACCCATAAAAACCTGTACAGGACAACTTCCCCTTTGGTTGTAAGCAATGTAAAAAGCAAATACAAATAAATATCTCCCCTACTCTAAGCTTATGAAAAAAGTGCTGTATAGTATATGTCAACAAAATAAAACGCAATATAAATCCAAAAAAATAACAATAATTAGATAAATCCGTGCCTACTATGCAGCACTCAAAAAAAAAAAAATATATATATATATATATATATACTGTATATAAATTAAACAATTAAAAAAAATAAAATTAAGTGCACTATACACTGAGTTAATATTAGATATGATAAACTAATTCCCAATTCATATATAAAATAAATATAAAACATTTATTAAATCAATATAAATACCACAAAGTGCTCTTATGCTGTGTTTTTTATGTTCTAAAAGTTCACATAAAGTTTATTTTTAGCACAAAAAAAACACAGCATGAGCGCACTCTGTGGTATTTTTTATTGATTTAATGAATGTATTGTGTATTTATTTTTATTTTATGAATTAGTTTATCATATTTAATATTCATTCAGTGTATACTGCACTAAATTATAGTATATTATATATAAATATAAGAAACCAAAACAAATACGTTCAAAAAAAAAGTTATGTGTAATCAAATGGAATGACGCAGGGAAAAGGTATTGAACACATTAACCACTTCAGCCCCGGACCATTTGGCAGCCAAAGGACCAGAGGTCTTTTTTCAATTTCGCACTGCACTACTTTAACTGGTAATTGCGCGGTCATGCAATTTTGTAACCAAACGAAATTTGCGTCCTTTTCTTCCCACAAATAGAGCTTTCTTTTGATGGTATTTGATTGCCTCTGTGATTTTTATTTTTGAGATATAAACGGAAAAAGAGCGAAAATTTTGAAAAAAAAAGAGATTTTCTACTTTTTGTTATAAAAAAAATCTAATAAACTCAATTTTAGTCAAACATTTGGGCCAAAATGTATTCAGCCACATGTCTTTAGTAAAAAAATGCCAATAAGCGTATATTATTGGTTTGCGCAAAAGTTATAGCGTCTACAAACTAGAGTACATTTTCTGGAATTTACACCGCTTTTAATTTATGACTGCCTATTTCATTTCTTGAGGTGCTAAAATGGCAGAGAAGTACAAAACCCCCCCAAATGACCCCATTTTGGAAAGTAGACACCCCAAGCTATTTGCTGAGAGGCATGTTGAGCCCATTGAATATTTTTTTTTTTAGTCCCAAGTGATTGAATAAAGACAAAAATAAAAAAGATTTTTTTTTTTTTCAAAAAGTTGTCACTAAATGATATATTGCTCACACATGCCATAGTTATATGTGGAATTGCACCCCAAAATACATTTTGCTGCTTCTCCTGAGTATGGGGATACCACATGTGTGGGACTTTTTGGGAGCCTAGCCGCGTACGGGGCCCCGAAACCCAAGCACCGCCTTCAGGATTTCTAAGGGTGCAAATTTTTGATTTCACTCCTCACTACCTATCACCGTTTCGAAGGCCATAAAATGCCAAAATAGCACAAAACCCCCCCAAATGACCCCATTTTGGAAAGTAGACACCCCAAGCTATTTGTTGAGAGGCATGGTGAGTATTTTACAGCTCTCATTTGTTTTTGAAAATGAAGAAAGTAAAGAAAAAAAAAAATTTTTTTTTTTCTTTTTTCAATTTTCAAAACTTTGTGACAAAAAGAGACATCTGCAAAATACTCACAATACCTCTCAGCAAATAGCTTGGGGTGTCTACTTTCCAAAATGGGGTCATTTTGGGGGGTTTTATGCCATCTGGGCATTCCATGGCCTCCGAAACTGTGATTGGCAGTGAGAAGTGAAATAAAAAAATTACACCCTTAGAAAGCCTGAAGGCGGTGATTGGTTTTTGGGGTTCCGTACGCAGCTAGGCTCCCAAAAAGTCCCACACATGTGGTATCCCCGTACTCAGGAGAAGCAACAGAATGTATTTTGGGGTGTATTTCCACATATGCCCATGACATGTTTGAGCAATATATCATTTAGTGACAACTTTTTGTAAAAAAAAAATATATATATTTTTTTTTTTTTCATTATTCAATCTCTTGGGACAAAAAAAAAAAAATATTAATGGGCTCAACATTGCTCTCATCAAATAGCTTGGGGTGTCTACTTTCCAAAATGGGGTCATTTGGGGGGGTTTGAACTGTCCTGGCATTTTATGCACAACATTTAGAAGCCTATGTCACACGTCACCCACTCTTCTAACCACTTGTAGACAAAGCCCTTTCTGACACTTTTTGTTTACATGAAAACATATTTTTTTTTTTGCAAGAAAATTACGTTGAACCCCCAAACACTATATATAATGTTAAAGCAAAGGCCCTACAGATTAAAATGGTGGGTGTTGCATTTTTTTTTTCCACACAGTATTTGCGCAGCGATTTTTCAAACGCATTTTTTGTGGAAAAAATACACTTTTTTTTATTTTAATGCACTAAAACACACTATATTGCTCAAATTTTTGATGAAATAAAAAATATGATCTTAGGCCGAGTACATGGATACCAAACACGACATGCTTTAAAATTGCGCACAAACACGCAGTGGCGACAAACTACATACATTTTTAAAAGCCTTTAAAAGCCTTTACATGATACCACATTAGATTCACGGAGGAGGTCTACTGCTAAAATTACTGCCCTCGATCTGACCTTCGCGGTGATACCTCACATGCATGGTGCAATTGCTGTTTACATATGACGCCAGACCAACGCTTGTGTACGCCTTTGCGCAAGAGAAGGGGGGGCAGGGGTGCTTTTTTTTTTTTTTTTTGTTTTTTTTTTTATTTATTTAGCTTTTTTATTTTATTTTTAAACTGTTCCTTCCATTTTTTTTCTTTGTTATGATTTTTATTGTTATCTCAGGGAATGTAAATATCCCCTATGATAGCAATAGGCAGTGACAGGTACTCTTTTTTTGAAAAAATTGGGGTCTATTAGACCCTAGATCTTTCCTCTGCCCTCAAAGCATCTGACCACACCAAGATTGGTGTGATAAAATGCTTTCCCAATTTCCCAATGGCGCGGTTTATATCCGGGAGGGGGGACATTCCCTCCCACTGCTTGTAAAAGCAGTCTAGAGGCTAATTACCCGCTAGAATTGCTTTTACATGAAAGCCGATCACTGGCTGAAAAGAATGATACCAAGATGATACCTAAACCTGCAGGCATCATTCTGGTATAACCATTCAAAGTCCAGCAACATACTGGACATATATTGTAATCTTTTTTTTTTCATGCAGCCTCTTGGCTGAACGAAAAAAAGAGATTGATTGGTGGGTATGCCCACCATTAGAATACCTCCCTTCATCCACCCACTTCTAATGATGGGCATACATGCACCATTTATATATGCCGATGCATGGGGGCATCCTCCCGCAAAAGTTATGCCGTGTACACACGGTCGGAATTTCGACCGTATGTACGTGGCATTAGGAGCCAATCGCTCCTCCCCCCCCCTGCTGCCCCCATGCTTCGGCATATATGCTCTTTTTTTTAACTGTGGTGGTGAAATCACCTCCTACAGTGTTGGAGTCGCGTCTTTATGTATCGTGGGAGCAAACGCTGTTGCTGTCAAGATAAATAAATCCGCGTTGCAACTGAATGGCGCACCTGAAAACAAAAAAATGCTTAACACTAAAACACAGTAAACAAAATTACATACCTGAAAAGCAAGCATGATAAAACATGATAAAACATAATAAAACATTGCAGAATAGAATGGAGTAAAAAAAGAGCAACAATAGAGAGAGAATAGAGTGAGAGAGAGAACAATAAAACGACAACTATTTTATTTTTTTTTATTTTTTTGAGATTCACAGGTAAAAAAGCTCCTGACTGAAGCGACTGAATCAAAACGCTACCACAAAAAAACTGTTAGCGATCGCAGGGATCAGGCCTGACTCTGCGAACGCTGCAGTTATGTGTGCTTAGTGTTTTGTAAGTGACAGTGATCGATCGATACTGCACTTGGGTGGGCTGGGCTGGGCGGAGGGGGAAAACGCAGGTGCTAGCAGGTATCTGGGCTGATCCCGCTAACAATGCGGTTTTTTTTGGAACCCTAAACTGCTGGGACGCTAGTATAGATCTGATCAGATCAGATATTGATCTGTTCAGATACTGTGCCACTAAGGGAGGTGTATGCTTTGTGCGTGGGTGTTTGCGGTACTGGCACTAACCTGGGCGACGCAGACCTTATTTGACCCTAAAACCTAATTGATATCACCCGCCGGGCGATCAGGGGGTTAAACCGTTATTGGGTAATAAATGGCGGGTGCCCTGACAGTATAAAAAACAAGCTAACTAACCAGCGTCACCCGTAACAGTAATACAAAAAAAAACTGGTTACCTAGCGACACTAATGCAGCGATCAGAAAAACGATCGCTTAGTGACACTGGCAAAAGGGGGTGAAAGGGTTAACTAGGGGCAATCAGGGGGTAAAACCTTTATTAGGTAATATATGGGGGTACCTGACGCTATATAAAAACCTGACGGGGAACCTAAATAACGAAATAACTAACTGGCTAACCAGCGTCACCAGTGACAGTTATACAGTGATCACTGGTGAAAGGGTTAACTCTAGGGGCAATCAGGGGGTTAAAACCTTTATTTAGGTTGTAATATGGGGGTACCTGACCTATAAACCTATTTATGAACCTATATAAACATGGCGGTTACCTAAAAAAAAAAAATGGTTACCTAGCGACACTAATGCAGCGATCAGAAAAACGATCGCTTAGTGACACTGGCAAAAGGGGGTGAAAGGGTTAACTAGGGGCAATCAGGGGGTTAAAACCTTTATTAGGTAATATATGGGGGTACCTGACGCTATATAAAAACCTGACGGGGAACCTAAATAACGAAATAACTAACTGGCTAACCAGCGTCACCAGTGACAGTTATACAGTGATCACTGGTGAAAGGGTTAACTCTAGGGGCAATCAGGGGGTTAAAACCTTTATTTAGGTTGTAATATGGGGGTACCTGACCTATAAACCTATTTATGAACCTATATAAACATGGCGGTTACCTAAAAAAAAAAAATGGTTACCTAGCGACAGCAGTGACACTAATACAGCGATCAGAAAAACGATCGCTTAGTGACACTGGCAAAAGGGGGTGAAAGGGTTACCTGGGGGGCAATCAAGGGGTTAAACCTTTATTAGGGGGGGGTAGGGGGCTACCTTGGACCTAAAACTAACTGCCCTGACAGTTATTACAGTCACACTGACACTAAATGCAGTGATCAGTAAATAAATGATCACTGCAATTAGTGACACTGTGACTGGGGGGGGAGGGGGTGATCTGGGGGGTGATCAGGGGGTGACAGGGGGTGTTTTGTGTGCCTAACTGTACTGGTGTCAGTGTAGTGTTGTGCACTAACCTGTACATGTTCGCCGCTCGGCGTCTCCGGTCACATAGACCGGCGCACCGAGCGTGACATCACTTCCGCCTTCCTGTCTATACAATAGACAGGAAGGGGAAGCTTTTCATTGGCCAGGAGCGATCGCGAGGGGGTGGCCAGAAACCACTGGCCGTCCCCTCGTCCCGGATCGCTCCTGAAGCGATCCCGACCGTCCCCGCCGGCGGAGGGGGGTCCGATCGGACCCCCCAACCGCCGGAAGAATGTCACGTACAGGTACGTGATTCTGCCTGTACGTGCCATTCTGCCGACGTATATATACAGGGGGCGGTCGGGAAGTGGTTAACTGAAATTTATTTAGTACTTTGTACAAAATCCTTTGTTGGTGATGAGTCCATTGTTGGTGATGACAGCTTCAAGATGCCTCCTGTATGGAGAAACTAGTCGCATACATTGCTCAGGTGTGATTTTGGCCCATTCTTCCACTCCAAACAGTCTTCAAATCTTAAAGGTATTCCGTACGCCTCTTCTATGTACTCTGATCTTTAGTTCTTTCAATAGATTTTATATTGGATTCATTGGGCCATTCTAGCAGCTTTATTTTCTTTCTTTGAAAACAATTGAAAGTTTCCTTGGCTTTGTGTTTGGGATCATTGGGTTTCATTTACTGGAGAGTGCAAAATATGGTGCAGCTCTGCATAGAAACCAATCAGCTTCTATGTTTTATTGTCAAAGCTTAATTGATCAAGCTGAAGTTAGAAGCTGATTGGCTACCATGCACAGCTGCACCAGATTCTGAGCGCTCCAGTTTTAGTAAATCTATCCTTCTGTCTTGCTGAAATGTTCACCCTTGTTTCATCTTTATCATCCTGGTAGATGGCAGTAGATTTTTATCAAAAATATGTCTTGGTACATTTTTACATTCATCCTTCCTTCAACGACATGAAGTTTGCCAGTACCGTTTGGTTAAAAACAGCCCCACACCATGATGTTCCCACCTCCAGACTTCACTGCTGGTATGGGGTGTTTTTGGGGTGATGTGCAGTGCCATTTGAACTACAAAACAGTTCAATATTGGTCTCATCGGACCAGACTCCCAGTATTTCACAGGCTTGTCTAAATGTTGTGCAGCAATCTTTAAACAAGCTTCAACGTGCTTTTTCTTCAGCAGTGGAGTCTTGCATGGTGAGCGTCCATACAGGCCATAGCGGTTGAGTGCATTATTTATTGTTTTCTGTGAAACAATTGCACCTGCTAATTCCAGGTCTTTGTGAAGCTCTCCACAAGTGATCCTTGGCTCTTGGACAACTCTTCTGATAAATATTTTCACTCCTCTGTCAGAAATCTTGCGGGAAGCACCTGGTCATGGCCGGTTTAGGGTGAAATGATGTTATTTACACTTCCAGATTATGGCCCCAACAGTGCTCACTGGAACATTCAGAAGTTTAGAAATCCTTCTGTAACCAATGCCATCAGTATGTTTTGCAACAATAAGGTTGCGAAGGTCTTGAGAGATTTCTTTCTTTTACCCATCATGAGATGTTTCTTGTGTGACACCTTGGTAATGAGAAACCTTTTTATAGGCCATCAATTGAGACTGAACCAACTGATATTAATTTGCACTGACAAGGGGCATGATTGCTGGTGTCTTGACTTCCCATGCCTTTTTGCATCTCCCTTTCTTCATGTGTTCAATACTATTTCCCTGTGTCATTCCATTATATTACACATGACTTAATTTCTGAACTTATTTGTTTTGGTTTATTTTGTATGTAGGGATTGCATGGGCTGTTACCCACATGTTGGGAATATTCAATGTCAATAGCATTCGAAATATATTTACCTAGTAAATGATGACATGTTCAGTACTTATTTTACCTGCTGTATATATATTTACTGTATATATATTTATGCACTGCATAGTAGGCATGGTTTTCTCAAATATTGTCAATAAGCAAATACAGCTGTCTCCATGTATATATACGTACACGTGTGTAATTGTTATTTCATCTTCATGCCATCCCTAAGCATCACTACAAAAGCATTGCTCATACACCTACTCAGCGCGGCCGGAATCTACATCAAATTACACTCCCAACATCATCACAGTGGATAGCAAAATGAATTGAATTGGGGTCATGGAAAACCTTACTTACTCATTCAGAAAAACAAAGCATTATTTTTTTAATGTACTTTATTTATTCTTTAAATATACAATGCTGTGAAAAAGTATTTGTCCCCTTTCTAATTTTTTATTTTATTGCATATTCGATACACTTAAATGACTCAGATCATCAAACTAATTTTATTATTACACAAGATAACCAGAGCAAATACAAAATGCAGTTTTAAATGATGGTTTAATTTATTAAGGCAAAAAAGCTGTCCAAACCTGCCTGGCTTTATGTGAAAAAGTAATTGCCCCCTAAACCTAATAACTGGTTGTATATACAACAAACAACGCTCAATGGGACCAGACGAAAATAAATTAATGATGAAAGTTCATTTAATAAAATACACAGAAAAAGTTCACAACAGTCCGACGAAAAGGTGTAAAAACAATTAGTAATCAGTCCGATGTAATGAACTTCATCATTGGATAATTGCAAAAATAATAATAAAAGTACCGCCTTAGGTACTTTTTGGTTAGCAGTGTCTTTGGCCTTGGAACTCTCCCATGGATGCCATTTTTGCCCAGTCTCTTTCTTATTGTTGAATCATGAACACTGATCTTACCTGAGGCAAGTGAGTCCTGAAGTTCTTTTAGATGTTGTTCTCTGTTCTTTTATGACCTCCTGGATGAGTCGTCATCATGCTCTTGGAGTAATTTTTATAGGCCGGCCACTCCTGGGAAGGTTCACCACTGTTCCAAGTTATCTCTATTTGTGGATAATGGCTCTCCCCGTGGTTCACTGGAGTTCTAAAGCCTTAGAAACGGCTTTGAAACCCTTTCTAGACCAGTACATGTACATTACTTTGCTTCTAATCTCTTTTTAGATTGTGGCATGATGTGTGGCTTTTTTGTGATCTGTTAGCATGCTTCACTTTGTCAGACAGCTTCTATTTATGTGTTTTCTTGATTCAACAGGTCTGACAGTAATCAGGCCTGGGTTTGGCAAGTGAAATTTAACTCAGCTTTACAAAAAAATGTGGTTAATCACAGTTCATTCATGGTTCAGCATTGGAGGGGGCAATTACTTTTTCACATAAGGCCAGGCAGGTTTGAACAGCTTTTTTCCCTTAATGAATGAAGAAATAATTTAAAAACTGCATGTTGGATTACTCAGGTTTTACTCAGGTTATCTTTGTGTAATATTAAAATTTGTTTGATGACCTGAATCATTTAAGAGTGAAAAATATGCAAAAAAATAAAAATTAGGAAGGGGGCAAATACTTTTTCACAGCACTGTATAAAAAACAAATGTACCAACTACTCTTTACAGAGATGCAGCACATGACTACACCACATAACAATACAATACAATCGCTGAATAAATTACATTCACTCAGCAATATGAGGCCTAACAAGCAAAATCTTCCCAGTGCCATCACATCTTGCAGTATCAATATTCCCATTGCGTAAATTCCTAGAGTAAGCTAAGGGATAGAGGGGGCTGCAGCAACAGCCAGCTGGAGCTTGGAAACCATACAGATCAATATACATATTGGCCAGTAGGCCATGGATCTTAAAATAATGCCCAGAGGTTTTATTCAATATGATCAAATTGCAGCGAAAGTGTGCAATCTTTCAGGGCTATGGAGGAACTCTTCATCAGACATGCCTGACGAAGGTGTCCTGAGTGGCCCTGAAACGTTGCACTCTACACTGTGATGCCATCACATTGAATAAAACCTTTGGACATTATTTGAAGATCCATGGTGCACTGGCAAATATGTACATTGGCCACTTCACCAAAACACAGCAAAACATAGCACCAGTTGAGGTCCTCCTGGATGGTACGGGGAGACAAAATTCCCCCTTCCCCCACCTCCCCCACAAAACACACGCACAAACACATTTTCCTTGCTTTCAATGCAATTGACGGATAGCAAACACATCGGCTAATCAAATTAAATCTTGTACACACTTCAACGAAGACCAAAACACCTTTTTCACCTTTTTTTTGGTTTCCCATTGTGTTTCTCTACACAATATCAATTTCTTCAATGTCAATATTGCAAAGTACCTCTGGTATAATTACACTTGGACCAGCTGTGCCGTGTCCATATTTGTACTTTATTATATAAAGTACATGGAAATATCTTAAATAAGGATTTTATTTAAAAAATAAAATAAAAAAAAAAGTCAATCTGCTGTTGATTGAACAAAAAAAGGAAAGTGTTACTACAAACCACAACACAATTGAGACTGGAAACATTTTAAGTCCATTGACTCACTGTGAAGAGGTGTAGATCAAGTACCTCAAATTTCTAACAAAACAATGCCTAGGGAAAGAACCTAGCAAAAGCAGTACTTATATAATATATAAAAGTATAATGCTTTATTAGGACATGATGCAGCAACTAAACAATTTATACAGCATACAAAAATTAGGTAATTGGAAAAGACCTCTATCCAACACCCATGGGTGCTCAACCTGTGGTCCTCCAGCTGTTGCGGAAATACGAGTCCCAACATGCCTCTGCCTTTGGGAATCATGCTTGTAACCGTCAGCCTTGCAATGCCTCATGGGACTTGTAGTTCCGCAACAGCTGGAGGATCAAAGGTTGAGCACGCCTGATGGTAATGATAAGGTTGTCAGTGATTGTAGACTGCTGTAAATATCTAAAACTGGATAGAAAGAATAGTTTGAAGCATCGGAAATCTTCCTGAAATTCATTAACTCTGCCCAACCATGTGGTAAGGGCATACCTTTTGCCTAAAATGTTAATTAACAATAAAAGATGTGCACTAAGAAAGCAGTTAAGTTTGATAAATTATTGCTATGGGCATTGCTACATGAAACTAGTTAAAATAAGACTTTTTATAGGTAGCAACTGTGCCAAGAGCATCTCTCGGGAAGGGTTCAGATCCTCTACCCAAACTCTCTTTGGGGGAGATTTTTGCAACAATGATACTGTTGAAAGGGTAGGTAGTGACAGGAACATTTTCCAGTGGGGGTCAGAGACAGTAACAAAACACTGGAGTTCAGCTTAATTGTGGCATTTACACACTTGCTCTAATTTTTAAACAGCACTGGAAACATGACAACTTAGATCTGATTGGTTTCCTTGGGAACCTGCCATTGAAGATTAGCAAAATTAAAGATCAAATGTGATTGGTTGATTCCACGTGCAGTTAGCTGAGATTGAGTAATAAAAACCAAATGTAAGAAAAGAGTTCCTATAGCATTTATACAAATTTTGGATACCATCTAGTAGTCTACAGCACTTCAGAAAAAAAAAAAAAAGATTACACCTGATTGGTTGATATGAGCAACACAAACATTTTCTTTTACTTTTAATATATTTGCCACATTGTGCACTGTTTAGATGGGGGGATATTCAACTGTAGCCAATAAAATGTGTTGTATGCCAATGATACCTGTACATACTTAATTGCCAACAGGAAGTGAGAACAACAAAGAAGCCGGACCTGAATTATGACTGCTTTGATTGTTCTGGTTTTATCAAATGGGCAGTCTGACAAGTTACCTTCTTCCTTGTGCGCTCCTCTGCATAGTTGCCATAGAAATCAGTTCCAGTTTTGAAAGATTTGTCACTGTAAAAATGTGGTCTTGAAAGTTTTGAGTTAAATATAGTTCAGGTTTACAAAGAAAGATAATAACATTCTTGTATATATAAGGTAACAGGCAATTGTAATGCATCACATAGGCAATCATGTTATGAAAAGTAACACACAATATATCTTATGCCGCGTACACACGGTCGGAATTTCCGATGGAAACAGTCCGATGGGAGCTTTTCATCGGATTTTCCGACCGTGTGTATGCCCATCGGTCTTTTTCTGTTGGCATTTCCGACGGACTTTGGATTGAGAACCTGTTCTTAATTTTTTTGACGGAAAACCTTTCTATCAGATTTTCCGATCGTGTGTATGCAATTCCGACACGCAAAATTCCGATGCATGCTCGGAAACAATTCGATGCATGCTGGGAAGCATTAAACTTCCCTTTTATAGTGCTGTCGAATGTGTTTTATGCCGTGGTGATATTGACCGTCGGAATTTGATGTGACCGTGTGTAGGCAAGACAGTTTGAGCGAAATTCCATCGGAATTCCGACGGGAAAACCATCAGAGCTTTTTCCGACGAGAATTCCGACCGTGTGCACGCGGCATTAAAAGTTTATCACATAAAGTGAATACAGAAAACAAGAATTATACAAATTAAAGGTAAAGTATAGAAGGTATGAGGATGGAATAAGTTTATTAAGAAGTGTGGGGAAAAGTAAGGAAAGTGCTGTTTTTCACAAGGTAAATTCAATTATCTCTAGTAATGGTAGCTTCCATAGTCTCAGTACTGCTTTGTTATACTGCTACCACTTGACAGCTATGAGATTTATATAAGCTGTCTGGCTAACAGGGCATGCTGGGAGGTATGATTCCATAGATTGCAAAAAAAAATAAAACTTGCTCTCAGGCAGTCTGTATCTCATAACAACAATCAGATTTGAAATTACATTGGAAAATAGCAATCCATGTAAAAGCGTTTGAATCAAATCCCTTTGAAGCAAATATTGTCAACTCTTATGCTGCTTTTAGTTTCAACCATTTCTACATTTAAATTCCCAGACAATAAGATTTTGGTAGAAATTTATCAAAATAAAGGTGAAGGGCGAGGCATGAAATGTCCCCGCCCCACCACCTGTGGGATTATGGCAGACCAATAATTTAATTAATTAAAGTCAGTTAAGTCATTTAATTAAAAAAAATAAAAAAAAGAATACTTACCCAGGGATTGGTAGATAAGTTGACAGTTGCCCCAAAAACGGTCCTCTGGCATGAGTCTCAACCTATAAAAGGAATAGAGGATGCGTCATTGGTGGGCAGAATATGACGAGGATCAGAAAGGAGCACATCCCACCCTCCCTCCCTGTCGTGGCCCAATTTTATGACGTTTGTCCCTTCCTTTGGAAAGGGGATGTTATAGTTGATGTTAAAATTATAGCTCGAGCTTAAAGCGGAGCTACACTGCCCCTGACGTTTTTTTTTTTAATGGTGATTAATAAAGAAATTAATTTGTAAATTAGTAACTCACCTGTCCTTTATCTATCACTTGTGCCTTTCGTTTTTTATCTCCTAAAAAGACTTTATAAAAATTTCCGGTTCGTTCTTCATCTTGCCTGTGGGCATTTGAAACCTCCAGGCATTCTCTTCCTGGATTTCATTGACGCCTCTCATTGTAATCTCGCGCATGCGCAGTACAAACTGCATAGGAGCGCCGTCAGCAGCTCCTGTTGCCATCACAACGGCGGCGGCGTCGAAAGTCCCGCCCCGTTGTGATAGCAGAGACCGAACGTGACTGTCGTGATGACGTCACGTTCGGTTTCAAGTCTCACGCTATCTCGGGCCAGGCCGCCGCACTGACTCCTGGGAGCTATCACACAAGCTCCCAGGAGACAGTGTGGGCTAGGGGATATTAGGAAATAGCCGTAATATCCCCGCCCATATCCGAGGGAAGGAGAACCGGAAGCGATGGAAGAAGAAAACAACTAAAGGTAAGTTAAAAAAAAAAAACTACCGTTTCGGATCGAGGAAGGTAAGTATAATTTTTTCGATCTAGGTCTTAAAAACGGGTGGAGCTCCGCTTTAACTGGCTGAGCTCTCTCTCTCTATATAAGAAGATGTTAAATACATGCTTGAAATTGATATAAAATAGATTTAATATTCATACCTATAAATAAAGGGCCAAAGCCAATTTAATCCACAGGTAGTGTTTTTATTACTTAACTAATGGAATATTTTGTTTAAATAGCATTGTTAAGAAGTTCTGACTATGTTTTGTTAAAAAAAAAAAAAAGAAGTTCTGACTACGATCCCACTATCCCAACACATGTGAAATAGCATTTTTTTATTGATTTGCACCACAACTGTTGACTATACAGCCATTGAAACTATAGGGGGGGGGGGGTAGATTGCTGGTGATCCTTTAGTTTTAAAAAAATTGAATGTTCAATCAAAAAGCTGATTGGAAACATTCAAAACAGCCATGTGTATGGCCAACATTAGTAAGAAGTCAATGAAATGAAGAGAAGAACTGTCTCAGATAGTATGTTGCCTATAGCTTCCTGTTAGAATCACCCCTTATTGAAGTCTAGTAACTACGATATTGACGAATATATAAAGGATTTGTATGTTTGAGACCCTGTGTGCTGGTGGGTGCTTGTGGTTACTGCTCTACTATACTCAATGCACTCAATTCTGCACACCTAAAATAGTAGAGAAGCTCCAATACTATAGCAGTGATGACAATCAGGACCAGAGTTAGCCATTCTGCCTTCCAGGTCAACTGTCTTATACTGCCCCCATTCTAACCTAGTTGACCTGCGGACCTTGGTATCCCACTAATGCCAAGACATGCCAAGACTAGGGGTGGAGAGGCCAAAAGAGGAAGCTTGCCAACTTGGCTTCCATGCAACCAAACCTGATGACTAGACAAGTAAAAAAAAAAGCAAAGCCTATTAATAAGGGACTTTTCAGGAGTCATCAACCTTCAAAAAGACTCAGAATGTTGTTTCCATAAATTACACAAGTTTGTAATGCCATATAAAATTCTATGTCTAAATTACATGTTCCCATATATAGAACAGAGGCACGGTTCATACAACATATTTTATCACCCATATAGACTACCCTTTACCAAAGTACTACTAGAAGAATAAGGCAAGTAAATGGTCACACTTATATTCTATGAGTTTTAGATGTACAAACCTAGAATGGGTGATCTGTAAGTAAAGTATACACTGTATTGCCAAATGCCAATACAAATGCCCAAAACTGTGCAGCAATTAGGACTGGGCCTGCACCTGTAGGATATGGTATTGACAGCGTTAAGACACGTGGGTACCTGTGTGCCGCTCCTGGCAGCTCTTTTTGAGAAAAAAAAAAAACATATATTATACCTGAGCTGAGCTTAGCAAGCTTTGGTTACATATTGTATGTAGATGTCAGCGATTCTGCTTTAGATGCCAGTGCTGTTTTAGCTCTGCTATGGAATGGCTTCTGGAGCATTATTGAGAAACGGAGAAATTTGCCTATCAGTGGCTCATCATGCTGTATTCTATAGGGTGATCGTTAAGTAAAACATATCAAACTACACATCCTACATTGTACTCATCATAATCATAACTATTTTATGTTATTTTCCTAGGAGATCCAAATACCTGAAGATGATGTCTGAAGAAGATGGCAACTCTTGGTTATATTGTCTCGATGTCCGTTCTGATCTGAAAAGCTTCCTGTCTTGGCTGATGGGCAGATCGTTGTTCAATGTGTGCCTATTTATGTCTATATAGTATATTTATGTGAATTTTACTGGGCCTTTTATATTAAATGTGTGTAAAGTTGTTTCTAAAAAGTAACCATTTTGTATATAGATGATGATGAGTGTTGGTACACTGTTAATAAATATATATGTTGATTTTTAAAAATGAGTCCTGTTAGTTTTTCTCACCCCTGTCCCTTTGTTGCCTGCCCCAAGTACATGGGTGTCCAAAAAAATAGTAAAAAAAAAGTGGCCAAAAGTTGTGCAACGCATGCTATTGTGCTTAAAATTCCGAATGAACCCTCTGCACATTGCTATACACCCTTACATATTCTTTAGAAAACATAAAAACAATGACTTTTAATTCACATCTATTGCAATACATGTTCAAGCCGGCCAACTGTTTTACCATGATGCACAACAAAAGAGGGGGAATCCCTGTAGCCGCACATCCCTGTAGTCCCTAGAATCATTGTAAGAGTGGCAACCTCAGCCTGGACCCCAAGGCCACACCCCTATGACTAAGCTCCAAGAGACAGAGTGAAACGCGTTGGGGCATTGCCTGGCTGGAGTTCAGGCTGAGATTGGCACTCTTATGCCCCGTACACACGGTCGGAAATTTCGACCACAAAATCCTCCGTATTTTTTCTGACGGATTTTGTCCGACACTGGTGTTGCATACACACGGTCAGACAAAGTTGTCGGAAAATCCAATCATCCTGAACGTGGTGACGTTCGTTGCGTACAACGGGACTACGTAGAGGCTAGTAGCCAATAGCTTTGGTCTTGTAATGTGATCTAAGCATGCGTGGCACTTTGTCCGTCGGAATTCGCTACACACGATCGGAAAAAGTCTGATAGGACTTTGTTGTCAGAAAAATTTTAGAGCAGGATCTCAAACTTTTTCCTTCGGAAATTCCGACGGAAAAAGTCCAATGGAGCCCACACACGGTCGGAATTTCCGACAACATGGTCCGATAGAACATTTTCCGTCGGAAAATCTGACCGTGTGTACGGGGCATTACACTGATTCTAGGGATTCCCGCTCTTTTGTTCTGGGCCACAGCAGGATCCGGGACAAGCTCCATCCTTTGCCAGCACTCCCAGTGGTGGATGCTTGAGAATTTATACACCCGGATTTTCCGATGGATTCTGTCCTATCGGACAATGTTGTCGGAAATTCCGACCGTGTGTAGGCACCATCGGACAGTTTCCATCGGATTGTCCGACGGACAAAGTTCTATCTCCTGCTCTATAAATATTCCGACAACAAAGTCCGATCATACCAATTCCGATCGTGTGTAGCGAATTCCGACGGACAAAGTGCCACGCATGCTCAGATCACATTACAAGACCAAAGCTATTGGCTACTAGCCTCTACGTAGTCCCGTCGTAGGCAACAAACGTCACCACGTTCAGAATGATCGGATTTTCCGACAACTTTGTCCGACCGTGTGTATGCAACACCAGTGTCGGACTAAATCCGTCGGACCAAATCAGATGGATTTGGTGGTCGGATTGTCCGACCGTGTGTATGGGGCTTAAGTTGCAATGGGTCGCTGTGTCACAATGATCTTTCTCTGTCCAGTCCAGTCCCTGCTCTACTGTGCAAAAAATGCCAAATACCCTCTTTTTTAACAATGTACTTTAATGGACATATAGTGCCAGTGTGGTTCTCCTCCAACTGTGTCTGTCTACCCCATATTAACACGAAATAGTAGGGCTGTTACTGATTTAAATTTTCGCGATCGATTAATTGGTTTTTTTTTAAATCGATTAATCAACTAATTTTGATTAATTATAACGCACAGTAAAGTCAGTTTATATAGTGAAATGCAGTACTTGCAACTCTTTCTGACTACTTAGATCTTGAATTTTAAAAGCAGCGGCAACCCTGGTCATCTCACAGGTTTTCTAATTTGACAGAAGTTCGCTGCCTTTAAAATTCAACATCTAAGCAGTCAGAATTCAGAAAAGTTCTAAGTACTGTATTTCACTATAGAAAGTGACTTTACAGTTATAAATACGTCTAAAATGCAAAACTCCGTTGGGTGTAAGAAAATGTGCACTTTCCCCCTTCTTAGTGTATCCTTACTGTGGACGAGTGTGGTGTGTAGCAAGATGGAGGCGACGGAACGTCACTTCCGTAGCAAACTGCGATCGGTCGCCGAATATGTCGTTACAGAGGCTCTTGGGGAAGGGGGGAGGAGTCCGGTGACGTCGATGTCCGTGACATCACCGGATCTCCGACAGAACTCCCTGAAGACCCGGAAGCCGGCAGAGAGATGAGTACCGATCAAAAAAATTAACGATAAATCAAGGAATTAATCTTTAAATTCCCCAGCCCTACTAAATAGCATTATATATGTGAGCTATTTGGATTTTTAAAATTACGCAACCTTTTTTTTGTAATACAATGCATGGTAACACCTGTACGTTGACCTTTAAGAAGCATTTTCCCATTCTGCCTAATGACACTGTCACTGATCACAGCTCCCTGTAATCGGGAGCGGTGTTCAGTGTTGTGTCACACATAGCCCCTCCCCCACAGTTAGAATCACTCCCTAGGACACACTTAACCCCTACAGCGCCCCCTAGTGGTTAACCCCTTCACTGCCAGTCACATTTACACAGTAAATCAATGCATTTGTAATCGCACTGATCGCTGTATAAATGTGAATGGTCCCAAAATAGCGCCAAAAGTGTCCGATCTGTCCACCATAATGTCGCAGTCACGATAATAATTGCTGATCGCTGCCATTACTAGTAAAAAAAAATGATTAATAAAAATGCCATAAAACTATCCCCTATTTTGTAAACGTTATAACTTTTGTGCAAACCAATCAATAAACGCTTATTGCGATTTTTTTTTTACCAAAAATATGTAGAAGAATACGTATCGGCCTAAACTACGGAAAAAAAACTTTTTTTATATTTTTTGGGGATATTTATTATAGCAAAAAGTTAAAAAATAATGATTTTTTTTCAAAATTGTCAAATTTTTTTGTTTATAGTGCAAAAAATAAAAACCGCAGAGGTGATCAAATACCACGTCAATTTTGTTTGGGTGCCACGCCGCACAACCGCGCAATTGTCAGTTAAAGCGAATGCAGTGCCGAATCGCAAAAAGTGCTCTGGTCTTTGGCCAACCAAATGGTTCGGGGCTTAAGTGGTTAAAAATAAGTGGCTCATTACGACAAAGGCAACAAAGCTCACTCCCTCCTGGCCAGGAAGCTGCGAGACAGCACACAAGCATCCACCCCACACCAGATCAGGAACAGCGCAGGCTGCCTGGTCTCTCATCCAGAGGACATTGTGCAGTCCTTTGCGGAATTCTATAAGGCCCTCTCTAATAACCCAGATATCCCCAGCAACCCTCCCTCACCGACCTTTCCCAACAAATTCAACATTACCTAGAGCACAGTGGGATAGCCCAGCTTCAGTCCACGGATCTAGAATCCCTGAATGAACCAATCACATTAGAGGAACTAGAACAGACAATTAAATCCCTACCTAACCACAAGGCCCCGGGTCCGGATGGGCTCCCCTATGAATATTATAAAGAATTCCTTCCCCATTTACTCCCTTACATGTGCAAACTATTTAATGCCTTTCTGAAAGACACCCCAATTCCAGGGGACATGCAACGCTCCTTTATTACTGTAATTCCCAAACCAGAAAAAGACCCCTCCCTATGTGCCAACTATAGGCCGATCGCCCTCATAAATTCAGACTTGAAAACTTCACCAAGCTACTCTCCATCCGTCTGAACACGGTTCTACCATCCCTCATCCATAAGGACCAGGTGGGCTTTGTCCCACTCCGACAAGCAGGGGACAACACTAGGAAAATAATCGATCTGGTGGAGGTGGCGAACAGGGAGGGCAAGCAATCCTTACTACTCAGTTTAGACGCTGAGAAGGCGTTTGACCGCTTAGGTTGGCCCTTCCTGTTCGCCACGCTCCGTCACATTGGATTCAGGGGACCATTTTATAGGGCAATCCAACACATCTACTCGAACCCCTCATCCCAGGTCAAAACCTCCTTTGCGCTTTCAACCCCACTGCCGATACAGAATGGCACCAGGCAGGGGTGCCCACTCTCACCCCTGCTCTTCGCACTATGCGTAGAAACACTCGCAGCCACAATCCGTAAGAACCCAGATATTAAGGGCATAAGAGTTAGGGATAGAGAGTTTAAAGTCTCCCTATTCGCGGATGATATTATCCTCTCGTTATCCCAGCCCAGGACCTCCCTCCCAAATTTACATGTGGAGCTAGAACGGTACGGAGCCCTCTCGGGCTACAAAATTAACGCGTCCAAGTCAGAAGCCCTGCCCATCAACACGTCGGACGGGGAGATAGAACACCTAAAGACCAACTTCCCCTACACCTGGAAAACCATATCCATCAAATACCTGGGGATCAATATTACACTGAAATTCTCTACCCTCTACCAAGAAATTTCCCCCCCCCCTCTTCCACAAGATCAGGACCCTCCTCCAGCAATGGAAAACACATCATATCTCCCTATTAGGACGAATTGCCTCAGTAAAGATGACAATCCTCCCGAAGCTTTTATACCTCTTTCAAACCCTGCCCATTCCGGTTCCCTATGGCCAATTAAGAAAACTACAAACCGACCTACTCCAATATACCTGGAATTACAAGAGACATAGAATCCCACGCTCGGTACTACAATCGGCACGATCAGATGGAGGCCTAGCTTTCCCTAATCTTATCAAGTACTATCAAGCAGCACAACTGAAAGCGGTAGCCTCCTGGTTCACTTTACGCTCCTACAATAAATGGACAGAAATAGAGAAATTATGGCTGGCCCCAGTACACCCAAACAGCTTACTGTGGAACGCAAATGCAGAGGTAGACCCCGCACGGCTATTGGACCCAATGTTGCAACTCCGGAGGCTGTGGCGTAAACTGACACAGCTCCATAAGTTATCTTCGGACAGCTCGCTCCTGACCTCATTTGCCTGCAATCCTAAAATGCCAGACAGCCTTACCCATCAAATGTCCTCTCCCTGGACCACGAGAAACCTCTTTCACTTTGGAAACTTGGTGGATCCCCGGACTCGTAGGCTACACACGTTTGCAGATCTACGGGCTAAGTTTGATTTACCGAAACAGGTGTTCTATGGGTACCTCCAAATCCGCCACTATGCCTTGTCATTTGCACCAAATCTGCAATTCTCCCCTCCAACCCCCTTTGAAAATATTGTACTTGCAGGATCAGCCCAAAAAGGCCAAATCTCTGATATATACAAAATATTGAACGCAAGAGCCTTTGATACGATGGGCAAACATAATTATATGCTAAAGTGGGAAAAGGTCCTAGGAGAGGAGATACCCATAGAACAGTGGGGGACCATTTGGGTCCAGTCGGCCAAGAGCTCGATCTGCACCCTTTATAAAGAAAATGCATACAAAATGTTGTACTTTTGGTACATGACCCCAGATGTGCTACATGCAATATTCCCAACCAGCTCAGATCGCTGCTGGCGTTGCATGGGGGCTAGAGGGACACTCATCCACATTTATTGGGACTGTCCACAGATTGTTCCTTTCTGGAACTCAGTCCAGCAATTACTTGCCCGCCTACTTGATAAGGTAATACCCGCCACCCCTACATTTTTTCTACTGGGCCTCTCCTCATTGAAAGCCCCAGCCCCACAGAAGAAATTAACTAGGCACATCCTCACAGCGGCAGTGCCTAGTGGTGCTAAACTGGAAACGTAGCATCCCCCCCCTCCACTGAAGCCCTCTATGCAAGGATTAAAGATGTTGAGTTGATGGAGAAGATGACAGCAAGAATACAAGACTGCTTAGAAGCACATGATAAGGTCTGGGAGCTCTGGCACCGCCGGGAGGAACAACGTGGTCCGAACACTGACCCAGGATGATGATGACCTACTATTCCCCCCCCCCCCCCTTTTCTCCTCTTTTCTCCCTTTTCTTCCTTCTTTACTAGGAGTTGCTCTAAAACTCCTGTTTACCACTTGTTATGCAAATTACAATGTTTAGTTAATAGCTACTCTTTATGCAAAAGTAGAGTTGCCTTGTTATAAAAGGAAGAAAAATGGCTATCGGAAAGCCAGAGGCTACAAGTTTCAGAAGTAGACTAGCCATGTAAGTTAAGATAGCAAATTACTCGTGTGTTGTTGACTAAGTATTGCATTTCAAATGTATCTGATAAATCCTTGAATAAAACTGTTATTGATAAAAAATAAGTGGCTCAACCATGCCTGTTACATGCCATTACCACAATGTAAAAGTGTAAACGAGCCTTGAAACGAATCTAATCTATCCAAAACAAATCAAAATGTGGCTAAAGCTAGGCTATAAAAAAGCCATAAATTATTATTAAACTATTATAGCCCAAAAATATGCAAATATTGATTTTGAAACGTGGCATGTTGAGTATCAATTTACTCGGCATAACATTATTTTTCACAATATGAAAAAAAATTGGGCTAATTTTACAGTTTTTTATTCAAAAACGTGTATTTTTTTCCAAAAAAAGTGCGCTTGTAAGACCGCTATGTAAATTCGGTGTGACAGAAAGTATTTCAACTACCGCCATTTTATTCTCTAGGTGTTAGAATTTTTTTTTATAAATGATTGAGCATTCTAAGTAATTTTCTAGCAAAAAAATGTTTTAAACTTGTAAACAACAAATCTCAAAAAGAGGCTCGGTCCTTAAGTGGTTAATATACTGTATGTGATGATGTTTTGCTAGAGTTCACATTTGATAACGAATTAGCGGCTGTCTGAATGGGGTCACAATATTCACTAATAGGGTGACAGATCTGTCATGCTCACTGCATGCTGCAGAATATTAGTCATCATTTCCCTTCTTCGAAAATAGGCAAAGTTATTTTAGAATTTATTTGGACATAGAGTATGTCCTGCTAGTCAACATTTTTACGGTCCCTGCCCTGAGGATTTTACACCTTGACAAACAGTATCAGGAATCATAACATAACAAATTATGTAATGAATGTATTATTCACTGCCAGCATAAAGCTCATTAGAGTATGTGCTGTACTGCCCTAAAGCCTGATAGTGTTGGATATAACACAGGTGCAATAAAAAAATTTAATTAAATATAAGCCAAGTGTATTAATTTTTTACTGTACTTCAGTCAGATCAATCAAAGTCAGTGAGCCAGTGGGATGACTGCATTTCTTGATTAGCAGTGGACAGAACCAATAAGTGGGGGGTACTGAAAGTGACTTCTTATCTTAAAGCGGTTGTATACCCGCACTTTTTTTTTTTAAACAAAAAAAACTGCAAGGCAAAGGCATAATGAGCTAATATGCGGCGCATACCAACTCATTCTGAAATACTCACCTTAGAACGAGGCCTCGTCATCTGATACCGGTCCACGTCTGCCAGACCTTCAGCCGGGCCTTCACAGCGCATTCGCCGCTCACGTCAGCGGCTGCATGCAAAGTAAATATCTCCTAAACCATACAGGTTTACGAGATATTAATTTTACCTACAGGTAAGCCTTATTACAGTATAGGCTTACCTGAAGGTAGAGGTAAAAAAAAAAAGGTATACAACCACTTTAAAGAAAGCTAAATATACCATATTTGTAACAGGAAAATATCCAGGAAATTCTATGTTTCCAAGGCTATAGCTTACGAATATAATAAAATAGCAGCAGCTAAAATATGTTATTAGGTGTATGTAAAGTCAAGTGAAAAATTAACTAATGATAGGCTTCTTTTTTTTAATTGTTATGTATCGTTTTATCTGGTCATCCTGCCAGCAAATCTGCTTCCTGCCAAAGGGTGACAATGCTGCTTCTGCCGGCTGTACACGCATAGCTATGGATCTCTCTCAGTAGATGCTGTGTGCCATAGCCTTGGCAATGAACACTTCTATCAACTGCTCTCTGTTGAAAACAAGAAAGTTTAAAGAGACCTCTCAAATAACACAGCAAATTGACATACATCAATACAATAGACTGTTCCGACATCTTGGCCCCTACTATAACACATCTAGTAAATCAGTCGTTCAAAGAAGGGATTGTTCCAATCGCCCTCAAGCAAGGCATCGTCAAACCACTCCTAAAGAAACCCAACCTCGACCCCAAAGATCCTAACTATCGCAGACCGGTAACAAGCCTGAACACCATCTCCAAGATTATGGAGAAAGCAGTAGTACAACAGCTACAACTCCACCTGGACACACACAAACTCTTGGACCCTCTGCAATCAGGCTTCCGCCCAGGTCATGGATCAGAAACTGCACTTCTAAAAATATGGGACGACGTCCTTGAAGCAGCTGACAACGGAGAATGTTGTCTCTTGGTACTACTGGACCTTAGTGCAGCGTTCGACACAGTGGACCACAATACTCTTCTCATCCACCTCAAAGAAGTGGCAGTAGTTACAGATTCAGATCTTCCATGGTTCGCTTCCTTCTTAGGAAATCGTTCGCAGACAGTGAAACTAGGAGCCTTCACTTCTGAAACTGGGGCAATTTCTTATGGGGTCCCTCGAGGATTACCCTTGTCACCAGTACTCTTCAACATTTACATCCGTTCACTCTTCAAAATCATCAGAAAATTGGATCTATGCTTCCATTCATACGCTGACGACACTCAACTTTACTTCCGCATCACCAGACAAAAAGACCAATATCAGAAACTAGAAAAATGTCTTGCATTGATAGATGACTGGATGACCACTCGCTCCCTCAAACTCAATGGATTGAAAACAGAGCTTCTGCTCCTCAACGAAAACCGAAATAAAAAAACTAAGACCCCATGGACACCACCCACCATCCTTGGACAGACCATCCTTCTAAGCACCAAAGCCAAAAGTCTCTGAGTCATCTTTGACTCAGAGATGACAATGGATGCACAAATAGGATCAGTAGTCAGTGGATCCCACCATCTTCGCCTGCTACGCAGACTCATCCCCTTCATTCCAGAAAAAGAGAAAGCAGTAGTAGTTGGAACAATCATCAATTCGTGACTCGACTACGCAAATTCCCTCTACATAGGACTACCTAATTACCAGATTGCACGCCTACAAGTCGTTCAAAACACAGCAGCAAGACTAGTCACTAGTCATCTCCCCATCCCTAAAGAACGGTAAAGGATAGGATCACATTCAAGACCCTCTGCCTCACCCACAAATGCACTCAAGGAAAGGCTCCTCAATACCTATGTGAGAAAATAAAACACTACATACCTAATCGCAGTCTCCGATCAACAAACCAAAACCGCCTCCCCATTCCCATCCTACAAATCTAAGGGAGACCGAAGATTCGCTGTCCAAGGACCACGGCTATGGAACGCTCTACCCACCAACATCCGCATGAAAGAAAACCATCGGGCCTTTGGAAAAAAAATCAAGACCCACCTCTTCTAAGAAGCAGAACAACACAGGACGGACCAAGCGCCTTGAGGCGATTCAGTTCGCATTTGCAGCGCTATACAAATCATTCATTCATACAGT
The DNA here is from genome assembly GCA_028564925.1 of Lithobates sylvaticus. Lineage (NCBI taxonomy): Eukaryota > Metazoa > Chordata > Amphibia > Anura > Ranidae > Lithobates > Lithobates sylvaticus. Next base: position 186,990,822 of record CM053033.1, on the reverse strand, counting down.
ATACAGTACATTTATTTCCTTAAAGCCCAACTCTGGGAAAAACTACCCTTGCAGTGGCAGATGAGGAAAAGTACCGCCGTACCTTAATCCTTACTCCAGCGGGCTCTCCAGCAAGCCTTTCTCCTTTTTTTGGATATCCAAAAGGCCTTCAACAGTGTGTCTTGGCCAAGCCTCACATTTCTCTTAAGCCGGCCATAGATGGTTTGAAATTTCTGGCTGAATTTCGATATGTCTATGGGCGGGCTGATTGTACTAAAATCGATCCATGGATCGACTTCAGTAAAACCAGCCTGTCAGGTTTTTTTTGCCCAATCACTGCTGGCGGCTATAGCCACCAGCAGTGATCATTCTATTCTGTCGGAGGGGACGGTTCCCTGTGCTCAATTGCACTGCAGGAGGGTTTCCCAAATAAAAAAATGACCGTGGTTGAAGGAAAAAAAAATGGAAAATGTAAGACCTGCGTTAACACCGTCCTGCCCGGCCTATAGCAGAATGACGGCCGGGTGGTGGCTTTACTGTTCAGAATGGAAGTGATATGATGTGGGGACCGGACAAAGCTGATGACTGATCAGTGTACTGGCGCACTGCTGGTACCATGTGACCGCTGTGACCAATCACAGCAGATCACATGACAGTTGTAAACAATGGATGGCTTCCTTTCATGCCATCAATTGTGTTGCTAGCTGTGATTGGTCAATGTGGTCACATGGTATAGACAAGGCCAATGACAGCCCATCTGTACCATATGATTAGCTTTGACCAATCACAGCTAATCACAAGAAAAAAAATTATGAATTTGTTTCATTCAGTAAAATGCTTGCTTATAGCAATGTATTTAACTGCTATAAGCATTTATAATGTAAAAAAAAAAAAAAAAAAATCCTGATCACTTCCCCAGAGTAATACAATGTTACTATGGTAACATTATATTGCTCTGGTCATGGTGTGTTAAAAAAAAAAATCGTAAAAAAAAAATGTAATAAAAATGAAAACATTAAAAAATATATATTTTCGTACTGTTACCAGTCAGTGTCCCTGATTACCACCACACCAGTTAGATGATGATACTGTATTGCATTGGTGACAGTATGTAAAAAAAATAAAAAAAGTGATTTTATTTTTTCATTTCTTAATTTTCCAAAAAAAATGATAGAAAATTACAACTTCAAAAAACCCTGCCATGTCTCTTACTAAATACCTTGGACTGTCTACTTTCCAAAAAGGGGTCATTTGGGGGCTATTTGTACTATCCTGGCATTTAAGGGCCTTAATGATGTGCGTCAGTACATCAGGATTGATCAATTTTGCGCAAACTGTTGGCGCTATATAAATCCTGTTTAATAATAATATTAAGAATATATATATATATATATATATATATATATATATATATATATATATATATATATATATATATATTAGGGCTGTGGAAATTAAAGATTAATTCCTCGATTAATTGTTAATTTTTTTTTGATCGATCAAAATTCTTTTGATCGGTACTCACCTCTCCACCGGCTCCCGGGTCTTCAGGGAGTTCCGTCGGAGGTCCGGTGACATCACGGACATCGACGTCACCGGACTCCTCCCCCTTCCCCAAGTGCCTATTTTGTAGATGCTCTAACTTTTGCGCAAACCAATCAATATAGGCTTAGTGCGATTTTTTTACCAAAAATATGTAGAAGAATACATATCAGCCTAAACTGAGGGAAAAAATTTTTTTTTTATATATTATATATTATAGCAAAAAGTTAAAAATATTATGTTTTTTTCAAAATTGTTTCTCTGCAAAAAATAAAAAACGCAGAGGCAATCAAATACCACCAAAAGAAAGCTCTATTTGTGGGAAAAAAAGGACGTCAATTTTGTTTGGGTGCAACGTCGCACGAACGCGCAATTGTTAAAGCAGTTAAAGCGACGCAGTGCCGAATCGCGAAAAGTGCTCTGGTCGGGAAGGGGGTAAAATCTTCTAGGGCTGGTTAAAAGAGTGTAAATAATTGCTACACACAGTGTACCACTCATCTGTAAGCCAGTGTATCACCATAATGTTTGATTTTCACATGAACGCCTGCCTTGTCCTAAACATTGGTCAGCGTGTACTCGTGAAAGGTACCCTCACGTGCAGGGAGAAGTGGCCCCGCCCACAACTGGACTGCAATGTATGCCTATGGGCGATCAGATGCACCTCTGATATAGGCACTTGCCTACGTGTTTTTAATCTGTGTACTCACTGCCCATGTGATAAAGGCTTTACAATTAACTTTTCTTATTTGCTCCCTTTTTGGTCTCGTTCACACTTGCGTCCACCAACAACTCCCCCTTATCTGCCCCCATTCTGGTTCATTCAGGTCTGCTTTTACTGACCTGACTAAATGTGGCTGGATACATGTGGATGTGGATCTCTTTACATCCGGCCACCTATAGGGATTAAATGGGTCTCTTTTTTACTCTAACACAAGATATGGGAAAAATTGAAATGGACGTAGAAATGGACGTAGTAGTCACACGTACCTCCCAACTTTTTGAGATGGGAATGAGGGACACCTATCAGCAAAAGTATCCAGAAAAGTCCCCACATGACTTCAGCATGCCAAATCATGCTGAGGTTTGGAACAGCCAATCCTTGCAGAGCAACAGAAGAAAGGAGTGGGAGATAATTCAAAAATAATGCATGTTTCTTAGGCTAGTGCACGAGATATGTAAATCATCTGTCACTCACAGCAAGGGGGAGGATTTGACAAAGTTTTTCTCTGTTTGTCAAGATTTATCTCACTGAACAATAAAAGAGGATTGCTCAGAGCTGGATTAACTCTTTGTGGCAAGACTGGGCTCAAATGATAGGAAATCTTATACTCTACATTATGACATCAAAAAAAAAAAAAAAAAATGGGTTTACATCCACTTTAAGTGCATGTGGGCTGAGGAGATAGAGGGGAGTGGTCTGACATAGTTCTATTAAGTGCCAGTCCCCTGCTTCTCTGCTGCCTGTTCACATAGGCCTCAAGGATCTAAAGGGATTGCCTTTGCACTTCTTTTGTATTACTAAGTAGAAGGCTTTAGATTGCACAATCACATTGCATACTAGTGACTACCTTCATGACGTATAGTCTTATGTTATGCTTTTCTATGTGCCACTTTTGCCTCAGTAATCAAATCTAAATAGTTTCACCTGCATTGTGGCAGTTCATTATTTTTGGTGATAGTTGGTTAAAAATGGCTGTACCCAGGGTGTCAGAGGTGTCAGAGGACTTACAGAGTCGGGGCAACCAGTGGGGTACAGATTCTACCAGTGGCCCTCACAAGGGTAGCGCTACAAACTATAATAAATAAATAAAGAATATATATATATACAAAGCCCCCCTTCAATGTACACATTGCGTTAATGTTGGAGCTATTAGAGGAGCAGGGTTTCTGTTAAAGTGGATGTAAACCCCAATTTTTTTTTTTTTTTATGTCATAATGTAGAGAATAAGATTTCCTTTCATTTGAGCCCAGTCTTGCCACACAGATTTACTCGAGGCCTGAGCAATCCTCTTTTATTGTTCAGTTAGAGAAATCTTGACAAAGTCTTGAAAACTTTGTCAAAAACGCCCCCTTGCTGTGAGTGACAGGTGATTTACATATCATGCACTAGCCTGAGACAGGTTATCATCAGATCACTGGATGTTCTACTCTGCCCAGCTCTGACTACATACATGTCCCCTAAATCACTTGTCTGTCTATAGTCTGCTGACTGTTCACTGCATCCCATGATGAGAAACATCCAGTCAAAACACAGTAAAGCTGGGAGAGCTGGAGGGGAGGGGCATATGAATTGTGAACTTTTTACACAGGATGTGCCTGTCTCAGGCTAGTGCATGAGATATGTAAATCACCTGTCACTCACAGCAAGGGGGCGTTTTTGACAAAGTTTTCAAGACTTTGTCAAGATTTCTTTAACTGAACAATAAAAGAGGATTGCTCAGGCCTCGAGTAAATCTGTGTGGCAAGACTGGGCTCAATGAAAGGAAATCTTATTCTCTACATTATGACATTAAAAAAAATTGGGGTTTACATCCACTTTAAAGCTTCAGCTGCTACAACCACGCTCCTACAAAAATGTACAGGAGATTGTTTTACCAGCTTTAGAAGCTACAGATGTCTTACCCAGTTGAAATGTTTCCTGGCAACTTACAGATTTATTTTACCAAAATTGAGTTGTCCCTTAAAACAGCAAAACTGAGAAATCTATTACAATTATTTGTTTAAACGCAAGGATCTGTAATTCCTAGTGATAATGGGTGTGTGTGTAGGATATAAAAATAAACCACACTACCTGTATCTGAGGACACGGCACGTTCCTGACACTCCCACCCTAACCCATGTATCAGGTTAGGCTAGAATAGTTTTAGTGAAGTGTACAGGAGGTGTTCTGAATTATTTCTCGGAATTCTTGACAAACATGTAAGAATATGAATCACTCACATTGCTCAATGGATAAAGCGGCTAAATACATAAATGCCTGTCAACTCAAAACACGCAAAATCTACGCTAACACGAAATTCTCTTCCTGTGACGAGTGTTTTGTATACTTCTCAGTTTTAACATCATTTTTAGGCACCCTATGTTACTCAGCTTGTAAGATGATGTTCATCATTATACAGAATAGGTGTCATTGCAAAGAACCAGTGAATCATTAGATTTACAGATAGAACGTTATCTTTTTTTTTTTTAATTGCATGAAGCTACTTTTGTGTATTTTAAATGCTGTTGTTCAATAATGACTTGTGAAGCCTTGAGAAGGCTGGAAGACATTTAGGGGGTTATTTACTAAAGGCAAATCCACTTTGCACTACAAGTGCAAAGTGCACTTGAAATTGCACTGAAAGTGCACTTGAAAGTGCAGTCGTTGTAGATCCGAGGGGGAAATGCAAGGAAAATAAAAAACAGCATTTTAGCTTGCACATGATTGGATGATAAAATCAGCAGAGCTTCCCTTCATTTCAGATGTACCCCTCAGATTTACAGCGACTGCACTTCCAAGTGCACTTTCAGTTCAATTTCAAGTGCACTTTGCACTTGTAGTTTGCGCTTGTAGTGCAAAGTGGATTAGCCTTTCGTAAATAACCCCCAATGACATAAGAATACAAGGTCAGTTGCAAAAAAAGGAAAATTTACAGGAAAAGTTTGTTGTTTTCCAAAAGCTGGGCCTAACATAATTTATATACGATATATACAGTGGAGTAGTGGGTAACACTCTCACATAACAGTAAAAAGGGTCGCTGGTTGGTATCACTACCTGCCTGGAGTTTGCATGTTCTCCCTGTGCCTGCGTGGGTTTCCTCTGGTACTCTGGTTTCCTCCTACACTCCAAAGACATGCTGGTAGGTTAACCACTTCAGCCCCGGACCAATTTGCAGCCAAAGGACCAGGCCCCTTTTTGCGATTCAGCACTGCGCCGGTTTAACTGACAATTGCGCGGTCGGGCGACGTGGCTCCCAAACAAAATTGGCGTCCTTTTTTCCCACAAATAGAGCTTTCCTTTGGTGGTATTTGATCACCTATGCGGTTTTTATTTTTTGCGCTATAAACAAAAATAGAGCGACAATTTTGAAAGAAATGCAATATTTTTTACTTTTTGCTATAATAAATATCCCAAAAAATATATAAAAAAAACATTATTTTTTCCTCAGTTTAGGCCGATACATATTCTTCTACATATTTTTAGTAAAAAAAAATCGCAATTAGCGATTATTGATTGGTTTGCGCAAAAGTTATAGCGTTTACAAAATAGGGGATAGTTTTATAGCATTTTTATTAATATTTTTTTTTTTTTACTAGTAATGGCGGCGATCAGCGATTTTTATTGTGACTGTGACATTATGGCGGACACATCGGACATTTTTGACACATTTTTGGGACCATTGTCATTTACACAGAAATCAGTGCTATTTAAATGCACTGATTCCTAAGTAAATGACACTGGCAGTGAAGGAGTTAACCACTAGGGGGCGGGGAGGGGTTACGTCAGTGTGTGTGTTTTTTTTTACAGTAGGGGGCGTGGCTTTACGTCTGACGTCACTGATCGGCTTTCCCGATGACAGGGAACAGCCGATCAGTGACAGGCAGTGTAGGAAGCACGGGGAGAGGTTCGTTTACACAGACCTCTCCCCGTTCTTCAGCTCTGTGACCCGATCGCGGGTCCGCTGGTCCCGCGGCCGCGGTCACGGAGCTCAGGACTGGGTCGCGAGCGCGCCGTCGCGACCCACGGCTGGGCTCTTTAAGGGCAACGTACCTGTACGTTGATCTGCCCAGCCGTGCCATTCTGCTGACGTAAATGTGCAGGAGGCGGTCCTTAAGCGGTTAATTGGCTTCTGTATAAATTGGCCCTAGTATGTGAATGTGAGTAAGGGACCTTAGATTGTAAGCTCCTTGAGGGTAGGGACCGAATGTGAATGTACAATGTATATGTAAAGCGCTGCTTAATTTGACGGTGCTATATAAGTACCTTAAATATTAATAACATACAATGCTTAAAATAAAAGTATGCCTGGGTAGGGAGGAAAGCAAGAGATCTCTTGGGAAGGGCAAATCTGCCAAGGTTTGTTTTGCAAAGGCTTTGGCAAATCTTCTTTAAAATGTAGCAAATGTGCAAATGTGCTAAGTGACAAATCTGATTGATGTCCAAGGGAGGTGAATCCTCTTATTAAATTCTCAACATTTATAGGGATGATTTGCAAACTACTGTCAAAAAGGTATAGGAAGTTGGGAAAACATGTAGCAATGCATTTTTTTAAAATACAATACAGCAGGGAGAGGGTCTTAACGTGGGGCTTTGAGGGTTAACATTGAAAATATTCCTTTAAATAACATGCTTGGGGTATGCCTAAGCTGTACGATGTTTTACAGAACAGTACGATTTACAGTGAGAGCCTCAGCGACAGCATACACTAGTGGCAGCACATCTTTGGCTGTGGAATAAAAAACATTTTTTAGCTTGTCTAAAGCAGCAGCATCTATGTCTCATTTTTCGCTAAGGCAAATCTGTCCTGCTGCTGGCTTATTTCTAGCAAACTCTCATTAAGACCCCTTTCGCACTGGGTCTTAAAGCGCTGCTTGCTTTAGTGGCGCTTTAGCGCTGTTTAAGTAATGCTTTTCAGCTGCTAACGGGGTGCTTTTAACCCCAAAGAAGGGGTTAGCCAGCGGAGCCGAGTCCTGCTGTCTGTGTCAATAACCGCAGCAGCAGGACTCGGGAGCACATCTGCACGAGTGCCCCATTGAAAGCGCCTCTCCGTGTGGGCATTTGAGAAGAGGAGGGGCCTGGAGCGCCGCTGAGGGACCCCAGAGGAGGAGGATCAGGGGCGCTCTGTGCAAAACCCTTGCACAGAGGAGGTAAGTAGGACACGTTTGTTATTTAAAAAAAAAAAAAATAACCTTTACAACCTGTCAGAAACCACAAAATCAGGCTGAGACAGAAGTACAGTTAAATCCCACTTGTTTAATAATAAAAGTAAAAAGAACAAACAGTCAAAACATAGCCAAAGTTCAGTAACCGGAATGGATAGTCAGCCAAGCCAGAAGTCAGGGATCAATGCAGCAAGCAGGATCTGGAGCCAGAAGGGATGTGAGCAAAGCAAGTCTTGAACAGGTTCGCTGGAGAGCGTCTCAGTTTCTGTGATGTTGACCAAGGCAAAGGCAGAGCTCCTCTGGACTGGACGGCTTAAGTAGGCAGGACTGACGAGCAGGATATCATCAACAGCTAAGTCGCCTGACAAGTCGCCCCTATGTGAACCGGCTCTTAAAGTAATGCAGGGCCGTAGCGCAAGAAATGGCCTTGTCAGGCAGTGGGATAAATCTTCCGGAGGTCAAGTGGTTAATAACCCTTTTATTGTCTATTCAAAGTCAGCTGGCCACATTTCAAAGACTATGCAGTGCATTATGGTTAAAAAAAATAAAAAATAAATCTCCTCTGATTGGATAAGATAAATACAGATTATACAAAAAAATTCTCCAGGGCAAATCTGCTTATAAATTCGCCAGGACCCCGCAGATTGCAAACTCATAGTAGTGGCCCAAACCCCATCCCTTGTGATTACTACAAGTTGGGACAGCCTGTGTGTAGGAATATCTATAAAAATAACTGTGTGTATGTTGAGATGAGGGGTGTTTTGGTGTAAACATGTTGTGCTCTATACAATATACCAGTGCTATGCAGTTTTGTCAAAAACTGATCTCCAGGCAAACAGTACTATTACAGTATTTACAGTACACCAATGTCATATACTGTATATTTGGAACAATAAACCAAATGAAAACTTTCAAAATGCCACATCCAAATATTTTAAAGTCAAAAGAAAAATGTGAGATGTATTCAGGACAGTTTTACTGGAGCAATCTTTCCTAAACAATGGATCAAGACCCAAACTGGGTCATCGATGTGTTTGTGATAGGCAGGGGCGGACTGACAACTCATGGGGCCCCTGGGCAATCAGAGGTTATGGGGCCATACAGTATACACACACACAGTATACAATCACACAGTATACACAGATATGTTTCTATTGGCTGAGAAGGTACTGGAGAGGTGGGGCAGCTATAATCTCTGGATTTTTAGACCAAAAGGATGTCGGTAAGGGAAATTTCAGAAACAGATGTAAAAAAAAACTGATTTTTACATACTGTCCCTGGTTTTACTGAGGCTGGCAACCCTGATGGGGCCCCCTCGGGAAGTGCCCGAGTGGCCCGAATGGTCAGTCCACCCCTGGTGATAGGTCTGCATGATTGTGTAGCCAAGTCTGTCTAGTATGGTCTAGCATGTCTAGTATAGTAAGTATGAAATCAGTGGTGAGTGATAAAACAAACTTGATTAATCAATGTTTTTAATCATCTACTAATGTAAGCTGAGGAGTGGCGTATAAACATTTCAGTTAATGTATCACAGGAAGTATTTGTTTCTGTTGGAAGAAAACATAATAAATATTCCCGCCCATGACACCTCCACTACCCCTCTTAGCCCCCGTACACACGCTCGGAAATTCCGACCACAAAATCCTTCGGATTTTTTCTCCGATGGATTTTGTCCGACACTGGTGTTGCATACACACGGTCGGACAAAGTTGTCGGAAAATCTGATCATTCTGAACGGGGTGATGTTCGTTGCGTACGACGGAACTACGTAGAGGCTAGTAGCCAATAGCTTTGGTCTCGTAATTTGATCTGAGCATGCGTGGAACTTTGTCTGTCGGAATTCTCGACACACGATCGGAAAAAGTCTGATCAGATTTTGTTGTCGGAAAATTTGAGATCCTGCTCTCAAATTTTTTTCCGTCAGAAATTCCGACGGAAAAAGTCAGATGGAGCCCACACACGGGCGGATTTTCCGACAACATGGTCCGATCGGACATTTTCCATCGGAATTTCCGACCGTGTGTACGGGGCATTAAACAATTGAACTAATTTGATTGACAGCACAGACACGTATGGGACACTACAGCACATACAAGGTGGGAGCAGACGGAAATAATCAGGCAAGGTTGTGAGGTGAATAGACCATCAGTGCTAGCTGAAATTTTCAGAAAGAAAAAAAAAACAAGGAATTTGTTTACTAAAGCTTACAGAAATGGATGCAATGTCTGCAATGCTCAATACGGCCATCATTATTTTTTTTGGCTTTGCTGACATGTTGGTAATATTTTTCTTCTTGGGTCCCAGTATGGTAACAATTTTCTCACTAGGATCCTCAAATTTAAACGTTTAAGGACCCTCATGTCAAAAGATTTGCATTATATCATCCAGTCCTGAGATCTACACAGCCATGGAACTAGGGTGACCATGTGTCCCGAATTGACCGGGACAGTCCCGCTTTTTGCAGGTCTGTCCCGGGTACCAGTACAGTGTCCCGGAATGAAACTGACACAGCAGCTCCACCGTCAGGGCAGCCACATTGTGGTTTTACTCACTGACAGTACTTGTCCTGGCCAGAAATATCTGGAGAGGCACAACCCCCGCCCCCTGCTTGTGATTGGAGAAATCATAAATCCCGAAATCCCGCCTCTTGTGTCAGTGTAGAGTCAGCATTGGAACAAGGTAAAACGGGTCTCGGCCAGTCAGGACAAGTACTGTCTAGGGTGACCACATTTCCAAACTGCCATTCAGGGACACCCCCATCCTTTTCCCAAAAAAGCTGATCGCTGACGATGGAATCGGTCACTCCTTTCCCTCCTGCATGACTATGTCTATCATAGAGTGCTAGGAGGAAGTGATGTCACTTTAGCATGGGGTACCCGGTTTCGTGGAAGAAATTTTGACAAGGACGGGGGGGGGGGGGGGTTTGGGGCAGGGTTGGGGGTTCTGGGGCTAATGTAGTCTCGGGGTTGACAGGGAATTCGGGTGTGGGTGATTTGTTGGGCGAATGGCTGGTGTTAGCAATTAAATCATCCTGACACCATGCTTAATGTGATTTCATTACCCTGACACCATATAATTTCTATGACTACGTTATAATATATAATGAAATTGTTCAACTCACCTTAATGCAGAATCAGTGGGAACCCTGAACTTGTCACTTGCTACCAGACACAGCACGCTACCGTCGCCTGCCACCAGATGCAGCGTATGACTTGCCGCCGTCCGTGGTGGAGGTGGAGCCGGCCCGCTGAGAGCACTGGGCGCGGAGGAGGAGGATGTTAACTCCTCCTCCGCTTTGAAAGCTGGCAGTCACATTCATGACGTCACTGGTTGATAGACGCCAGTTGGCTCTAGCAACCGGTGGCCTAGCCAGTAAAAGTAGAGAAGAGTCTCTCAGGTGGAGGTGGGGAGGCAGAGCCAGTGCCATGGCGATAGCAGGATTTTGCTCCTCTGTCAGTTTCATTCCGGGACATTATATTGTCCCGGAATGAAGGTGCCCGGGACCTGGGACAGACCTGCTAATTGCGGGACTGTCCCGGGCAATCCGGGACACATGGGCACCCTAGTACTGTCAGTGAATAAAGCGGCGATGCGGCAGCATTTTTTGGGGGCATGGTCAGTGCTTCTGGGTAGAGGATGCACCCGCTGCCCTGGCTGTGCTGTAAATCGTTACAGCACAAGATTATTTTTGGGAAGGGGGGGGTGTCCCTGAATGGCAGTTTGGAAATGTGGTCACTCTACATGGAACACAGAACAATCCTGTCTAGCATGGAAAGAGACCTGATTTTCTCGTGTGCGGTTGTGTAATCAAATCCAGTTGGATCACCCTGGTCTGTGAATGAGCAGGGCATAAAGCAGCAGACTGATGAGATCTTCTCTCTGTCGCTCTGTGCTTGCCTCCTATCAGCATGTTCCCTCTTAACAAAGAGTTCCATTTGAATGTTTCGAGAAAATGAACAAGTTGAAATCACATTTCCCCGTTCTCCCCAAAATGAAAGCATTCATATCATTGAGTGGCCATTGCAATTATAAGGAGACAGGGGATTTTCATGTGTTCCCTCTGATACAGCTGTACCAAGTAGTTGTAAGGTTGTCTGACAGATTGGGGTTTGAATTGGGAAGTAAATATAAAATGCTTTAAAGTGAACCTGTGGTCAAGATAAGGACATTCAAGTATTTCATATTTTTTTAAGGCTGTAAATAAGTTTTAAAACACGCGTTCACACACCCCTGTAGGTGCAGGCACAGCAAAGCAATTCAGCCTCAAAGTGCACAGCAGAAGCACTGAAATTCATTAAAGTAGTTGTAAACCTCAGACATGAAATGTGAACAAAGCATATCCCTCTATAGTGTATACCTGTGTAGCACCCTGATGTTTAGGCATGGTTGCTACCAAGTTACCTGCCAAATGATAGTTTCCCTGGCCGATTGATAAGAGGTCAATTGATTTCACCCTAATTCTGGAATTGCTGCACATCTCTTTTCTGTCACTAGATGGCCGGGTATCTGGTGGCATTTGATAAGACAAGGGCATTGCAAGGACAGATTAGGAATAGATGGGGTGTCTCAGCCAATGGGCAGGGATTTTCTTGGGTCCCTTAACCAGCTGGGAGAGCCTATTTATTTGGGTGAGGTCAGGTGATCAGGGTTCTGTGCCACCTTGACGGCTGTCTGGGTGAACGTGTGTTCTGCTGCCCTGGGCTGCTAGGCCAGAGCATGAGGCCTATCCCAGGGACATCTGGCTGCTAGGCTGTTTGAGGGCCTATCCAGAAGCAAGAGTGCAGCATAGGGTTAGGATTGGGGCTTACAGTCCAACCAGAAGTACCGATTCTGCTGGCCGGAGAACCTGACGTTGTTCGGGGGTAGAGGGGAAGCTGTCGCCATTAAGGGACCATCCATCTTATTACCGGGGACCACTGTGAGTAGCTGAAGCAAGTACAAGAGAAGTATTCTCACCAACCGGGGAGGGTGAAGAATTGGGAAACTTCAGCAGATGTCAAGCCAGGGACCCAGACATTGGAGGTGACGCTTGCAGAGCAATATTGTGTGCCAAGCCAGGGACCAAGCAGGCCAGTGGGGTGATGCTTGAGGAGTATCTGTGAGTGCTAAGCTAGGGACCCAGCAGGGACGCGGGGATGACGTTTGAGGAAGATACCACCGTGAGAAGATTGGAAGAGCTCAGGAGATCCAGTGGCAGTGGATCAGCGGGTCTAGTGAAAGATTGGTGGGAGCTCAGTGAAAATCTACAATAGGAGATTGTAGAAGAAGTGAAAGAGTTCATTACAACCTTTGTTAGAAACTGTTCAAGATTGTTGCCATAGGAGACAGCACATAGGAGACTACACATGCAGATGTGGTGTCCGGCTGGGTGCCTTTCCCTGCATGTCTGTCTGCCTATAGAAGTCTCCTAGTCTGCTAATTAACACTGCAACTACCAAAGGGTGTCCTAACACTAACCCTCACTGTTTAAGAGAAAATAAATCTCTTTGCATTCAAGAAGTATCTAGTGCCAATAAATTTACCCTGCATTACACCCACCATGCCTCGTAACCCACTCTACACAGAAGGATGTCGGCTGTTCCTAGCTCTGGAGGTCACCATTAGGCCTGGAGAGGCTCGGGACTTGGCTACACTTGTCTTATTTAAGAGCACTACAAACAAATAAAATTATATGGCGCACTCTGGATAAGGCTATGAAATTATATGGTTAAATTATTGTGACTGAGTCACTCAGTAGGGCAATATTATCAAGTCTGTTATAATAAGTCAGTGTAATGCCGCGTACACACGTGCGGACTTTTGCCGGCGGACCTAGTCCAGCGGACAATCCCGCGGGACTTTCCAGCTGGGTCCGCTGGACTTTCCGAGCGTGTGGACTTGCCCACACACGCACGGACTTCTCCAGCGGATAATCCGCCGGCCAAAAGTCCGCGGGACTTTTGAAAATGAACGGACTTGCCCACACACGGAGCAGTCCGTTCATTTCGAACGTAACTTCAGGTTACGTAGCTAGCGTAGGCAGTAAATGCCGCCGCGCTAGCTCCGCAAGCTGGCATGGATTTAAAGGGAATCCCCACGCCGAAAAACGGCGTGGGGGTTCCCCCCCAAATCCATGTCAGACCCTCATCCGAGCACGCAGCCTGGCAGGCCAGGAAAGGGGTGGGGACGAACGAGCGCCCCCCCCCCCTCCTGAGCCGTACCAGGCCGCGTGCCCTCAACATGGGGGGTGCCCTGGGGAAAGGGGGGCCGTGCGGCCCCCCCACCCCAAAGCACCTTGTCCCCATGTTGATGAGGACAAGGGCCTCTTCCCGACAACCCTGGCCGTTGGTTGTCGGGGTCTGCGGGCGGGGGCTTATCGGAATCTGGGAGCCCCCTTTAATAAGGGGGCCCCCAGATCCCGCCCCCCCACCCTATGTGAATGAGTATGGGGTACGATGTACCCCTACCCATTCACCTAAGGTGTAAAATGTAAAGTACAAAAACACACACACTTTTGAAAAAATATTTTATTGCACTGCTCCGGGGGTCTTCTTCCGTCTTGGGGGTCTTCTCGCCGGACTCCTCCGCTCTCTTCTGCTCTTTTACCTAGCTCTTTCACGAGGGGAGGAGTCCGGCTACCTTCTTCATCGTCGCCGCCGTCGTCTGGGGGTCTCGATCCGCCTTCGGGGGTCTTCCGGGGGTCTCTTCTGTTCTTGCGGCGGTCGTCGTCTTCCGCGCCGCCGGCGCCTTCTTCTTCTTGTCCTTCTTCTTGTCCTTCTTGTTCTTCTTCTTCTTCCGATGTTGACCCGACGCTCTCTCTGCCCGGAATGCCTGTGCCGCTCTGCGCTCGGACTTATATAGGGACATGGGGGACAGGGTCACATGCACATGTCACATGGTGACCCCGCCCCCTTGTGTTGTCACAGTCCCGGAGGATGCTGGGACTGTGACATCGCAAGGGGGCGGGGTCACCATGTGACATGAACATGTGACCCTGTCCCCCATGTCCCTATATAAGTCCGAACGCAGAGCGGCACAGGCATTCCGGGCAGAGAGAGCGTCGGGTCAACATCGGAAGAAGAAGAAGAACAAGAAGGACAAGAAGAAGGAGAAGGCGCCGGCGGCGCGGAAGACGACGACCGCCGCAAGAACAGAAGAGACCCCCGGAAGACCCCCGAAGGCGGATCGAGACCCCCAGACGACGGCGGCGACGACGAAGAAGGTAGCCGGACTCCCCTCGCTCGTGAAAGAGCTAGGTAAAAGAGCAGAAGAGAGCGGAGGAGTCCGGCGAGAAGACCCCCAAGACGGAAGAAGACCCCCGAAGGCGGATCGAGACCCCCAGACGGCGGCGACGACGAAGAAGGTAGCCGGACTTCCCCCGCTCGGTAAAAGAGCTTGGTAAATGGCGGGGGAGTCCGGCGAGAAGACCCCCAAGACGGAAGAAGACCCCCGGAGCAGTGCAATAAACTATTTTTTCAAAAGTGTGGGTGTTTTTTTTTACTTTACATTTTACACCTTAGGTGAATGGGTAGGGGTACATCGTACCCCATACTCATTCACATAGGGTGGGGGGCCGGTATCTGGGGGGCCCCTTATTAAAGGGGGCTCCCAGATTCCGATAAGCCCCCGCCCGCAGACCCCGACAACCAACGGCCAGGGTTGTCGGGAAGAGGCCCTTGTCCTCATCAACATGGGGACAAGGTGCTTTGGGGTGGGGGGGCCGCACGGCCCCCCTTTCCCCAGGGCACCCCCCATGTTGAGGGCACGCGGCCTGGTACGGCTCAGGAGGGGGGGGGGGCGCTCGTTCGTCCCCACCCCTTTCCTGGCCTGCCAGGCTGCGTGCTCGGATGAGGGTCTGACATGGATTTGGGGGGAACCCCCACGCCGTTTTTTTCGGCGTGGGGAGTCCCTTTAAATCCATGCCAGGTCACGGAGCTAGCGCGGCGGCATTTACTGCCTACGCTAGCTACGTAACCTGAAGTCACGTGCTAAATGAACGGACTTGCCGATGAGCGGCAAGTCCGTTCATTTCAAAAGTCCCGCGGACTTGCCCACTAACGGCGGGATTATCCGCTGGACTGCCAAGTCCAGCGGATAATTTGAAAACAAAACTTCAAACTTTAGTCCGCCGTACTTTGGCGCCAAAAAGTCCGCCGGCGCCCACACACGAGGGGATTATCCGCTGGACTTCAGTCCAGAGGATAATCCCGCGGGATTGTCCCTTCGTGTGTACGCGGCATAAGAATGACAAAGAAGTTGTCCTTAGAGGCTGCCGGCTGAGAAAGGCTAGACAAGACTCTAAAACATGAAAGGAACAGGAAGCAGCACCTTCTAAGTGTAGCAGTATTTACAATTTAACGTGAACGTGGGCTCAAAGCATGAATAACAGCACAGTGCTTGTGCTATGTAATTTGGACACCTGTATCACCTAAAATACCTGGCTGATCATGCCTGGTTCTTCCCTCCCTCCTGTAAACTGACCACGGTTTATCATGGCTGCTGAGCCCTGACATTGTGGTCAGTTTACGTGCCTCCGTCATCTGTAGCTCTCCTCTGTTCTCCTCTGTCCTCTCCTCCGTTATCTCCCCCTCTCCTCCCTGCCTGTCAGCTCATACCAGCGCCGCTCTGCTCCCCTCCCCGCTGCTATAAAACGATGCTATGTTTATACCTATTAGATAACAACATGTGTCCTAGTGTCTGTGCTTTATTAAAAAAAATGCAGCTTTCTACCTGATTTCACAACGCCTCCCAGCAGTCACGTGACTCCTTGGCTCTCTCCTCCTTTCCTCCTGGCTGACGTCAGCAGGAGTTCTCAGCCCCTTCCTCAGGAGCTGTCAGACGGGGAGAGAGAGCAGAGGAGTCATGTGAGGTGCTGTGAAATCAGGTAGAAATCTGCATTTTTTTAAATAAAGCACAGACACTAGGACACATTTTGTTATCTAACAGAGGGGATGACGGATGTCAGTGGCGGTCCATCCATAGGGGGTGCACGGGCACTGCCCCCCCTATCCATGAGCCTAATCTACATGCAGGGCGCCGGACGCATGAATTTCAATAGGGTTTTTTTTATTTTAGAAGCACAGAGCCCCCCAGGCCCACCCAGTTGTTTGACATTAGCAAATTAATATTCGCTAATGTCTTCCTGTTACTCCTACTTCTTATTGGACGGGAGTCCAAAGACCCGACTGACCGGGAGGAGAAGACGGAGGGAGGACATGGAGGCCGGGAGACGGATTCAAACACGGGGGGGGGGGAGCTGCTCTCTTCCTCCCTGCTCTGCTCGGCTCCTTTCATTCTCCACCAACAGCAGGGTAAGTGAGCCGGCGACCGGGGGATGGGGGTGGATATGGTGCGTGGTGGCGGGCTGGAGCAATGGGGGGGGTCTGTGGTCAGGTCCGTCTGCCGCCCCCCGTGACCGATGGAGCACCAGCTGCCACTGAGTATTGGTATAAACATAACATAGTGACTTAACAGCCACTTTAATTTATATGTTGAGGGGCCCCTGAACTTGAAACGCCCCCAAGGTCTAAATCCGACACTGTATATAATAAAACCTTTTTAATGGTATATTTAACAGCCCAAATTGGAGCAAATAAGAGAAGTGCATTGTTAGGGTTTATGTACGTTATAAATCTGAATTCCAGGATTTAGAGAAAATCTACCCTTGCAGGGATAGAGGTTGCTGCGACAAAGTCACCCAGAGGTTTGTCCTTCTTTCCCCCGTCACCGGGCCGATCCCAAAGTGCAGCGTGCTTTACGCAGTAGGGAGCTGGCAGTGAAGCCGTAAGGCTATAAAGGGATATGGTGGCAGTAGCATCGCCGGATTTCAGGGCAGGTAAGTGTCCTAATATTAAAAGTCAACAGCTACCTTATTTGTAGGTGCTGACTTTTTTTCTGAAGGAGTCTGGAGCTCCTCTTTAACCTCTTGGTGCTGGTGCCTCCCGGTCCTTCAAGGGGTTTATGATGCTGTGAGGCGAGGCATGGCGGAAATCACGTGACCACCGTGATTGGCTGTCATGGCAGTCACGTGGTTCGAAAACGATTGGGAGCTTTCAGTTAGTCTACAGTAACTGTGCTGGGACATGCTCTCAGCACAAGTGCATAGGCAGCAATTAACGCAAATATGCAGCCTTTCGGCGCTAAAGCATTGAAAATACACGTTTATTGAAGCATATTTAAAATCCTGGACAAGACATGCAGAAACACAGCTCCTAAGAGCAACAGCAAATGCGTTTCACACTACTGTGCTTAATCATTACTAATTCCTATAGGGACCAGCACTCATCTAAAAACACAGGGCTGCAGGTGGAACAAATTACAAAACAGTATCTGTGCTGGATCTCAGCACAAGTGCATAAGCAGCAATTAATGAAAATATGCAGCCCCTCTGCACTAAGGACCAGGCGCTGAGAGGCCGCATATTTGCATACGGCTGGCACCAAAGGTTAAGGAGCTTTCACTTCTCTATTTGTTCTGTTTGCCATTATCATTGAAAGTGAATGTAAAAGAAAATCCCAAATTTTGGGTTGTCCCCAAAAAAGTAAGAGAGGAAATCCTCCAAAGGGGACACTAGTTCCTGGACCTGGAGGTCCCCAAGGAATCCCCTTAATTTGCAGGGATTTCCTCTCACTTCCTGTTTGGCTATGGGACAGGAAGTGAAGGGAAATCTCTGCAATGGGACACAGATGGCGAAAAAAAAAATCTGACAGAGGTTATAACCCTCCCTTACTCTAACATTAAAAAAAATGTTTGCTTATAGTTCTACTTTAACCGTTTGCCCACCAGCCACCGTCATTATACTGCAGCAGGTTGGCTCGGCTGCGCGAATAGCCGTAGGTGTACATACCTCCCAACTTTTTGAGATGGGAATGAGGGACACCTATCAGCAAAAGAATGCAGGCATAGGACACACCCCCTTGCCACGCCCCCTTAAAGGACAATTGTCCAAAAAAACAGGATTAGTTAAACCCACAAGTGCTTTTTTTACCACTATCATTCCTTTATAATGGCTTTTGGAATTTACAAATGCAGCAATTTAAGAATCAGATGAAAGGTTTAGCACTGGAAAACACTTTTTGATAGATTAAAAGTGCATTTTATATACATCTATATAGATCAGACCAAAATGAGGGACAAATGAGGAGGAATGAGGGACAGAGGGACATTTCTCCAAATCAGGGACAGTCCCTCGAAATCAGGGACAGTTGGGAGCTATGAGAGAGTAATGTGCATTGTGGCAAACAGCGGGTGTGGGCAAACTGCTCTTGCTGACATCATCGTCCCACCCCCCCAGCGATGCCAAACCTGCAGCTCCCGGCTGCAACAGATTTGTGTGTTACTATCTCGGTTACTTGGGGAGCCACAGCCCAGGTTCAATAATGTGTCCGGGTTTCAGGCAGACTGAAACCCGGACTCCAAACCCCTTCTATACTTCCCACTGTTTCGTGAGATCAGCAGGCTTGCTGCTGCTTTTAAAATTCAACATCTAACCAGTCAGACGTAGTTCTAAGTACTGTATGTCACTATATAACCTCAGTTTACTGTTAAAAATAAGTGTAAAATGCAAAACTCCGGTGGGTGTAACAAGATGTCCGCTTTCCCCGTCTCATGTATGTAGGAGTGCGGGGTGTAGCAAGATGGCGGCGACGGAACGTCATTTACGTTACACATTCTGACGGGTCGCCTAATCTGACTGACCAGCTGGAAAAAAGGGAGAGCTATCAACACAGGAAGGGTGGAAATCCCCCTTGAGCACACTGTTGCAGTTAGCAGTTTTAGGCTCTAGATGGCGCTGCGACCCGAACCCACGTCTCTATGGTATACCCATTAATGTGTACTGTGCCATTAGTGTGAGTGGTGGAGGAGGGGGACAGGGTGGAGCAGACGCAGAACAGGAAAACACTGAGAGGAAGACATTGAGGAATAATCATCAGAGGACCCAGAAATCTGCTAAGAGGGTGCAGAGCTCAGCAAGGTGCAGTGTGGGGTGTATATATATGTGGGTGTGATTGGATGGCAGCCATGTGCCTGTGTACTATAATGTATGCAGGGCTGTGTCTGGGTGTATGACCTATACTGGGTGTGTGTTTACTAAACATTCATGTGCTATTTGTGTG
Organism: Lithobates sylvaticus; assembly: GCA_028564925.1. Taxonomy (NCBI): domain Eukaryota; kingdom Metazoa; phylum Chordata; class Amphibia; order Anura; family Ranidae; genus Lithobates; species Lithobates sylvaticus. The sequence continues at coordinate 186,971,344 of CM053033.1, read as the reverse complement.
TTTTATATATATATTATATAATATGTAGTTATATATATAAGTAAACTCATTAACAGTACAAAATATATTGATTAAAATAATACAATTAAGATCCATATTTACAGGAACACGTAAGGACATTTTTATTTATATATATATATATATATATATATATATATATATATATATATATATATATATATATATATATATATATCTCCTTCTGTAAATATGGATCTTAATTGTTATTTTAATAAAAATAATATTATATTTATATTTTTTTGCTTTACTCATCGGCTTAGCACAGAGCTCCTTATCAGCAGTTAATTTGATCTAGACAGTTGGGCGGATATCCAGGCACATTCAGATTTTTTATTATGTGTAAATTTAGAAAAATATCTATTGTTGTTTGCCATTTATTGAGGGGAGAGGAGACATCCAGTGATGGATAATGTGAAGGGGAGGGATGAACGCTTGTTTACACCATCTACATCAGGGGTCTCAAACACAGGCAGAGGCATGATGGGACTTGTAGTTTCGGAACAGCTGGAGGGCTGCCGGTGTCCTGCCGAGAAAGTTCCCCTGCCGTATAAGGACCCCCCCTCTACTGTGTAGGCGCGGCGCTTGCGCAGTACGAAGGACTAGGCATCTTCCGAAAATTGACGAAGCTAAACAGCTGGGAGTGAAGTGTACATCGCGCAGGCGCACTTAACATGTCGGTGTACGAGGCGATGCCGCACGCTCCCGATGCTCGCGCTACTCTGCAAGGCGCGTCTAAGTAAGGGGCGGGTCTGTAACCAAGGGCCAGATTTGTCATTATTCTTACTGTAACCAAGGGCCACATTTTTTATTAATAAATATATATATATCTATCATGTAAGCTGAAAACTTAAGGTTTCCTTTTAAAAATAAAATACACGCGTTTGCACGCTATTTTTAAAGAAATGAATGCCTTTTTTTACAACAAAAAAATTTCCAGTACTATCGACTGCGCCTGCGCGGTATACACTTCACTCCCAGCTGTTTAGCTTCAGCAATTTTCGGAAGATCCCTAGTCCTTCGTACTGCGCAACCGCTGCGCCTGCGCAGTACAGGGGGGTCCTTATCCGCCGGGCGGACCTGATGGTCACATGACCGTTCTCCTCCTCGATTGTAGCTTTTGATTGGAGGAGGAGAGCTTGCATGTGACCCTCATTGAGACCGGGTCCACGAGAGAGCAGCTTTAATTGAGGCACACAGAAGCCCCCATCTACAATGACCGTGACACAGGAGGAGCTTCTCAACCCCTAAAGGTATGCTGGCAGCTCTGTCCCAGGAGGCCTGTTCTGTGCAGGGATGCTGTGCAGTGGGTCCGTGTGCTTGTGCTGTGCAGGGGGCTGTGGAAAGTTTTTTTTCCTGAAACGCCCCTCTTAAAATTTATACGCCGATAAATACGGTGTGTGTGTGTATATATATATATGTGTGTGTGTGTGTGTGTGTGTATATGTATGTATATATATATATATATATATATATATATATATATATATATATATATATATATATATATATATATATATATATATATATATATATATATATATATATATATATATAATTTTGTATGTACGTACGTGGACTGACCACTCGGGCACTTCCCGAGGGCTTCGGGCCACTAGGGGTCCCCATCAGGGTTGCCAGCCTAAAACCAGGGACAGTATGTAAAAATCTTTTTTTTTTTACATCTGTTTCTGAAATGTCCCTTATCAACATCCTTTTGGTCTAAAAATCCAGAGATTATAGCTGCCCCACCTCTCCAGTACCTTCTCAGCCAATAGAAACATGTCTGTGTATACTGTGTGATTGTATACTGTGTGTGTGTGTGTGTGTGTGTGTGTGTATACTGTGTGGCCCCATAATCTCTGATTGCCTGGGGGCCACATAATCTCCAATTTCCTGGGGGCCCCATGAGTTGTCAGTCCACCCCTACATATATATATATGCATTTTTCTGCAGCGCAGTTCACTGTACCACAGAGCATTGCAATGAACGAAATGTCAGTTTATGACACTACAAGTAAAAAAAATAAACAGTGTAAAAAGTTGTAAAAACTCATCTCACTGATCTTACGTAATTAGCTGGTGTGAATGAGCCCCATATAATGATGGAAAATAATTGCACAATATGGCCAATTATGATATTTTTTTTCTTCAGGGTTGGTAGTCTAGGGGTTGTGAGATTTTTTTTCTTTTGCTTGTAAACATCCATAAGTGTAAACCGATATTTTGGTTTTCTTCAAAAAAGTGAGGAATTCTTTGCATGTTGCACATTTTTTTTAAAGGGTGTGTAAACACTAACAACAATGTCTTAAAGTGGAACTTCACTCAAAAAGTGACATAGTGGTGGTTCACTTCCCTCCCTCAGCATGTATCTGAATTGCTGGGTTTTTTTTTTTTGGGGGGGGAGAGTGAGTACAGATTTTAATAGGTACCTGCCCCCACTTGCACAATTCTCGCCTAGGCAAGGTAGACGCTGCTTGCTGCGCCCCCTCCTGCAGCCTCCCAGGATATGTCACGTGTCCCAGGAGGCTGTGGCACCATTCACAGAGCCGCTTGTGGTTCCTCAAGAATCCACAGCCGGCTTCCATGGCCAAGATGGCTGGACCTACGGCATTAAGAAGAGCTGGTAGTTTTTGCACAGAGCAGCCCCGATCCTCCTCTTCTCAGGTCCTCTGCCATCCCTCCTGGCCCCTCCTTCCCCCCACAGCAAGCAGGCTCGCTCCTGAGCCTCTGCTCTGTGTGTCCATTCACACGCAGAGCTTGGCTCGGCCCTGCCCCCGCTCTCTCCTCATTGGCTCCTGGGCTGTGTTAGCAGTAGTGGGAGCTGCTGCTGTCTCAGCCAATCAGGAGGAAGGGACCCGGGAGAGCTGCTGCACTCGTGCACATTACTGGAACGAGATGGGGCTCAGGTAAGTATTAAGAGGGGCTGTGGGGGAGGTTTGCACACAAGGTATTTTACCTTCATGCATAGAATGTAACCTTGGGCCTTTACAACCACTTGAAATTCCTCCTTAAATATACCATGGAAAGCATTTTGTCTTATCGATAACTGCGAAAGAAAAAAGAAAAAAAACTTTCCCACAGTTAATGCTGCCCTGTGCACTCTGCAGTGTTATATTAAACACTGTAATCAGGAAAAGAGTTAGGACTACAGAGCTCCCTCATGTTATGTAGAAGAGGAGGGGGTGTTTTCCTAGGGTGACAACGATGCTCCTCTGTAGGTACAATAAGTGTGTGTTGTCATTCTAGCACATAAAGTTACCTTATTCATCACCCCATGGGCAAAACAAGCAGCTAACCCATGCAGTGGGAAGGGGGCACTAAATCTTTCTTTTACCCCAGAATTCCGATTTACGGTACCCTTGGGTACGAGGTGGTCATCTGATCTGGATGTTTTCTTTTGTAGCCGGTAACGCTTAGGCCACTTTCACACGGGGCGGATCTGATTGATGGACTCTGCTTGCTCGGGGGTGGGGTCGCTCTGTTGATCGGCGGATGACAGGTCCGTCTCTGCTCACTGTGCAGAGACAGACCTTTCGGAGTCCCGCTCTGCTCTTTGAGGAGATCGGATGAAAACAGACCACCTGTCCATTTTCATCCGATCTGCCAGACAGATGGTAAATGGGACCACCATCCGTCTGGATTTGGTGGACAGGATCGGATATCGGCGGATATCAGCCGATATCCGATCCTGTCTCCCAAATCCAGATGGATGGTGGTCCTATTTACCATCTGCCTATCCGATCTGATGAAAATGGACAGGCGGTCTGTTTTCATCCGATCTCCTCATAGAGGATAGTGGGACTCCGACAGGTTGTTTCATTTTCCAACATGTGTCCGCTGACATCCGCCGCTTCATATGGGTGGTCTGATCAGGTCTGCCTGAAAATAGAGAGGCGGACCTGATTGGACAGCCCATGTGAAAGGGGCCTTAGGCCCCTTTCACACGGGCGGGTCCGTTCAGGACCGCCTGTCCGGTTTTTTTTTTTTTTTGGCGGACCTGAACGGACGCTCCATAGACCCCTATGGAGAGACGGATGTCAGCGGTGACATGTCCGCTGACATCCGACCCGCTCCGATCCGAAAAAGTGTGTCGGAGGAAAACCCAATTTTTCCATCCGTCTGCGGATCGGGTGACGACGGACTCTATGGTCCGTCGTCATCCGATTCCCCCATAGGGGAGAGCGGCGCTCTGACAGGTCCGTCCCTGCACAGAGTGCAGAGACAGACCTGTCATCTGCCTGCTCAGCGGGGGATCGACGGAGCGATCCCCCACTGTGCAGAGCAGGCTCCGTACACGGACACGTCCGTGTGAAAGAGCCCTTAGTGTCTTTAGGAGTGTTTGATCTCCTCCAGTTGCTGTTTGCAGGAACATTGACCAGGCAACTCAAAACTCTTCCCATCTCTCTTCACCATGTAAACAAACATGGCAGATTGAATAATCTGAGCTATCATGATGAGAGCCCAGCGATCTTTCTATTCGCGGGCAGCTGGACATGGGAGATCTGTTGGCGACTTTACATTTTGACACTGCTTTTATTAAACTAGTCATCAGTATTTAAAAAGGAAGTGTGCAAAGTCCAACTGCAGAAAAATTGTGTTTGCCCCGTTCACACTATGAACTGCATGTGAATTGCACAGGAACTGTACCGCGTTTCTGTTCAATTCACATGTGATTCAGTGCGGTGCAATTTGAACCCATTCATTTTGGATTGGCTGAAATCATACATCCTCGCACGAAAGTCGCGCATGCACCAATTTTGGAACCACACTGCTAATAGAGCACATGGTATTTTTGTGCCAAGTGATCTGATGAAGGCAAATGCACTGTGTTTGGGGTGTCGTTAAGATTATGCTGACGCCCGCTGCAGATCGCAAGAATAGTTCGATTTTAAATGCAGTGCGGGAAGTGCACACTGATCGTGGGGTTTCCTGCACCACATTAGTGTGAACCTAGGCTTAAGAAGAACCTGTCAGGTCTTTAAAAATATCCAGTATAATCCACTTTTTGGTGGCTTGTGCCTCCTACCTTCCGTCGATTTCGGCGTTCTACCCTTCATCAGTCTCGTTTGCAGCAGACATATCCAGGAGTGTTGGATGTCTATGCCCCAAATGCACGCTGTGATTGCTTCCTTCTACCCCATCAGCCCTACTGGACTCGGCAGTGACATGGCATGCAAATATGTTTGTATTGTCTGAATATGCAGAGAGTCTGTGCAGACATCCATAGCGCTACAGGAACAGCAGCAATTAAGAATAGGAAATGTAAATCTTTGGCTTCCATGTGTTGCCCGGAGACAGTGTGACATTAACATTATTTTTTGTTTGCATGCGGCCACATTAATGTATACGTTGCAGAAACATGTTGTAACTGCACAGTACCATAGTTTAAGGCTGCATTCCCATGCTATGCATTTTCCATTGAAATTCATAAAAATTAGACAATGCACTTCTCCATTTTTACTGTTAGATGTCTTTCCCAGTATTAAGCATGAGAGTGAGAGGCAAGGCTTAATGGCAATGACTTGTTGCTGGATCTGCTGGGCAGGAAGCCAGTAGTAAATGCAGGCTGGAGCCAGTTCGTCATTGCAGAATCGGGTATAATTGGATTGCAAGGCATCTCCGTGCTAGATGACAGTTAGGTGCAGTGTAAGTATGAAAAAATCTGTTGCATAATCTTCAATACATTCTGGGACATTCCACTATTTCTTCATATGGTGGCTGTAAACAGACAGATGTACAGTCTGAGAGTGTCAGACAAAGGGTCTAGGAGTCCATTTTATATAATTGATAATTATTCATAACTGGAAAACATAAAACAGCCAAAACATTTTGGGGGCTAAAAAATCCTGCCGCCTTCAGAGCTATGAAACAAATCTAAATATGGTTTATAATAAATATTCAATATCTATGTAAATTAATTTCAAATCAAGGCCCATCAATTCATATGTATAGATTAAAAAAAAAAAAAAAATTACTAAGCCATTGCAGTCAGAACATACTTATGAAAATGTAGAGAAGACGAAAGGAACGGCTGCACTCCCAATGTGATGCAATACATTTATTTCCAGGAGATCATAAAAACATATGTACAGGCATATAACAAAGGCAGAAAAGGGTAACGCATTTCACACGACTAGCGTGCTTCGTCAAAACCACAAAGAATACAATTACCAGCATACTAATATACAAAAAATCACATGATGCAAATTAGCAGAAAAACAGGTGTAATCAAAGCAATTGGGTTCATGCTTTTTGTTCTCTGCTCTCACTAGAGCTCATACAGCAATTAATATTGATGTGATCCCGAAATATAAATAAAATAGTATCTAAAAAAGAGAAAACACGAAACATTGTTATGATGCATATTGTGATAATACTAGGGGGAAAAAAGGGAAAACAAAAGGGAAAAAAAATCAAAACAAAAAATTTGTAAAAACAGATGAACTTTAAAAGATGCAGCACTTCCCTCTATCAAAAGAAGGAACATATCCTGGGTATGACAGCTCCATTCCAATGTATTTACTAAGTTGTCATGATCAATGAATACACAGATGATAAATAGCTCAGGACATTTACTCAGTCATAGAAATTAGTCAAATCTCATCCAAAATTCAACCCTCTTGGTATTCTTGTCTGTAGGGAAAATATCCAGAATACCTCTCACGTTTAAAAGTATCTTAAAATTATTTCCACCTTTCCTAGGTGTGTAAACTTTTTTTCTATACCCTGTATTTGCAAGAGAGGGGTATCAACCCCACATACCTCATTAACCCCTTCCTGACCAGCCGCCACACTTTTACTGCGGCAGGTTGGCTCCCCTGGGTGAAACGACGTTGCCTTAAGTGGATGTAAACACTAGCCTGAGACAGGCACATCCTGTGTAATTTATAAAAAGTGAGAAATCCACCCCTCCCCCACATAACATTCCTTTCCATCACCAGGATTTGTTATCTGTGATCAGGTGACCTCAGACACACACACTGCACTATAACAATCATCAGATCACTGGATGTTCTACTCTGCCCAGCTCTGACTACATACATCTCCCCTATATTCTTCTTGAGAATACATTTTATTTCACTCTGGTCTGTGGATCTGTGATCTGTGTCTGTCTCAGGCTAGTGCATGAGATATGTAAATCACCTGTCACTCACAGCAAGGGGGCGTTTTTGACAAAGATTTCAGCACTTTGTCAAGATTTTTCTAACTGAACAATAAAAGACGATTGCCCAGGCCACGAGTAAATCTGTGTGGCAAGACTGGGCTCAAATGAAAGGAAATCTTATTCTCTACATTATGACATAAAAAAAAAAAAAAAAAAACACTTTTTTTATACACCTGTAAGGGAAAAGGCATAATGAGCTAGAATGCACTGCATAATAGCTCATTATGAAATACTTACCTTAGAACGAAGCGTTAGTAACTCACCTGGTCCACGCCGAGGTAGCCGACATGTTGCCTCGGCGTGTCTTCCGAGTATCGCGACTCCAGCGTTGTGAGTGGCTGGAGTCGCAATATCGTCATTCCCGCGCAAGCGCACAGGAGATTTCTTCCCGGCAAGGTCCGGATTCTGCCGGCCTTTCAGTCGCGAATCCCCCGTGCGCATGCGCCGCTGCAGTCAGCGGCTCATTGCACGGGGAATATCTCCTAAACCATATAGGTTTAGGAGATATATATATTTTTTTTTACCTACAGGTAAGCCTTATTATAGGCTTACCTGTAGGTAAAAGTTAACTTATTTTTTTAACTATACAACCGATTTAAGTTGGTTCGCCTTTTGGCCACTAGGGGGCGCTGGCCAAAAGGTAACTTCATTTCGCCCAGGGGAGCCAACCTGCCGCAGTACAACTGAAGCTGATGCGCGTGCCCGGTAGTCGCGATCGATCCACACAGAGACAGAACGGAGATCTGTCAATGTAAACAGACAGATCTCCGTGCTGTCAGGGGTGAGGAGAGCGATTTGTTGTTCATACTAAGTATGAACAACGATCGCTCCTCACACAGGCAGTCCCATCCCCCCACAGTTAGTCACTCCCTAGGAGATACAATTAACCCCTTGATCGCCCCCTAGTGTTAACCCTTCCCAGCCAGTGACATTTACACATTATTCAGTGCATTTTTATAGCACTGATCGCTGTATAAATGACAATGGTCCCAAAAATGTGCCAAAAGTATCCGATCTGTCCGCCATAATGTCGCAGTCCCGATTTATAAATCGCTGATCACTGCCATTACTAGTAAAAAAAAAAAAAATAATAAAAATGCCATAAATCTTTCCCCTATTTTGTAGATGCTATAACATTTGTGCAAACCAATCAATATACGCTTATTGTGATTTTTTTTTTTTTTTTTATTACCAAAAATATGTAGAAGAATACATTTCGGCCTAAACTGAGGAAAAAATTAGCTTTTTTAAAAAAAAGAAATTGGATGTTTATTATAGCAAAAAGTACAAAATATTGTGTTTTTTTTTTTTTTTTTTTAAAAATTGTTGCTTTTCTTTTCTTTTTTTATTTAAAGCGCAAAAAAATAAAAACAGAGATGATCAAATACCACCAAAAGAAAGCTCTATTTGTGGGAAAAAAAAGGACGTCAATTTTGTTTGGGTACAACATCGCACGACCACGCAGTTGTCAGTTAAAGCGACGCAGTGCCGTATCGCAAAAAATGGCCTGGTCATTGAGCAGCCAAGTCTTTCGGGGCTGAAGTGGTTAAAGTGTCTTGCTACATTGGTCCCATGTTTTTTCTCAATATCGCAAACTTGATCATATAAACGATCACGAAGCCTCCTGGTATTGCGACCAACATATTGTATTGCACATACCTTGCAAGTGATCCAATAAATAATATTTCTGGTATTGCAAATGCTCCAGCTGTATTAATTGAATTCACTTGATTGCTCCTCTCCGGTGATGAATCTGATCCCGTGTCCCCTAGTGTGTAATCCAGGACTTCCGTTTCTGTGTCAGAAAAACTGACATGCTTGCTTTTGATACTTGATGTAGACGGTTTCCTGGATTTATACTGAAACGGGTTTGCTCCAAATGTATACCATATTGGACTCATAATCAAAACGGTCACGTAACAATTTTTCTTTATTTCTAGTATAGCTTTTTCAACACGATCCATTTTTTCACTTAATTTGAGATCCTGTTCTTTAAACAAAGGGGTGTCTTGTCGTGCACCCCATCTGATCATTTTGCTTCATGGTTTGCAGCCTGGTTGGATCGCCTAGATCAGCTATAGTTTGGTTTAGGTGGATACTTAGAACCAAATATTTTCATAACAAGCGGGCTGATTCCCACAGGAGCAGAGGCCTGTACAGTATGAAAGACCCATTTTCTAAGCTGCATGCTGGCCTGGTAGCCTGTGTTAATCAATGTTGATGCAACGACTGTATGGACTCATGTGCAAATCCTGAGTTTTCCATGAGGAATTCCTGAACCGTCCTTGCGCGCCTGTCAAACAGATTTCCTCTGATCGTCGGCGCCATCTAGTGGCCATAATTCAGTATTTTTCTGCCCATTGCAGGCACTAAGGTACCTATCGCAGACACAAAAAATGTCATTCTCAGACACCAGTCAGATTCAAGCCTGCCTTGGAAGTTCAAATGTGATTGGTGACAAAGCCTGTGCTGCGTAGCTTTGTAACCAATGACCCATGAGGTGCTTTCTATATTCTTGCTTCATTAGCGAACAGAAACTCAGATTTAGGTATGCCAAGTGGACTTTCTGACTTTAGCAGAGTTGCTTTGTTCTCTGGATAGTACTCTGACTTATTACCTTCAACAATTTAAAGTGGTAGTAAACTCTGTTACACCACTTGTACCTACAGGTAAGCCTAATAATATAGGCTTACCTGTAGGTACTGTGAATATCTCCTAAACTTGCACAGTTTAGGAAATATTCAGAGTGCATGCAGCCGATGACATTACCCGTGCATTCGCTCTGAAGGTCCGGTTTACAGTGCCGGACCTTTAGAGCCTGTGCCGTAAACGGTGGGAATGACGCCATTGCAGAGGCTTTGAACCCGGGATGAAGACTAGGGAAGATGTCAGCCCTCTCAGAGGTGACATTGCGGCGCTGGAGGGCTTTGTTCTAAGGCAAGTCTCTCATAATGTGCTAGTATGCAATGCTGGGACTGCAGGGGAGGCTTTCACACTGGGTCGATGCGCTGGCAGGACATTAAAAAATGTCCTGCAAGCAGCATCTTCGGGGCGATGAAAGAGTGGTGTATACAACGCGCCTGCCCATTGAAATGAATGGGCACCGCTGCCGAAGTGCCTGCAAAACACTTTGGTGCCACACGGGTGCATTTAATCCTTTATTCGGCTGCTAGCGGGAGTTAAAAGTGCCCCGCTAGCGGCCGAATAGCACCACTAAAATGATGGTAAAGTGCCGCTAAAACTTAGGGTTGCATCGATTACCACTTTTTTAAGACAGTACAAGACACAATACTTTTTTAATGTCATGTGACAGTGGCACTAATGTGCGGTGTGTCTGTTTTTTTTATTTATATATTTTAGAGGGGGGGGTGTTTGGTGGGATATCAGGGGTCTAAACGGTGACCCCTGACATCTCCCCTTTGAGACAGGGAAAGAGACTCGGGACACAGATTCCCCAGTCCCTTTCTCAGCAGCCTCAGCTTCACTGAAGATGAATGGAGAGAGAGAGAGAGAGGCTCCTGTTCATTCATAAACTGACGCATCATAAACACAGGTTACGATGCTCAATTATGAATGGACAGAGTCGGTGATCACTGACTCTTCATTCAGAAAAGGAAGGAGCCGGTAAATGACAGATTTACCAGAATCCTTCCTATGCTCTCCATCCTGACAGATCTGGGAGGGGGGGACAAAGTAGCGCACGAAGGGGGACTGGATGAGGAGCGCACAGAGGGGGACTTAAGGAGCATGGAGGAGGATACAGGGGACAGTCAGTGGGCATCGGTGTGGTGGTGAGGGGAGTTAAAGCACTGGAGGGGAGGGGGGGGGGGGGAGAGAAGAGGAGAAGTGTCTCTCAGCTGCTTTTTTAAAATGTATGCAGGGAGATCGGTGCTTGTAACTCCCCTCACCACCGCACCGATCACCCCTGACTGCCCAGGTATCAGAGCATTTGCACGAGTACAAGTACTCGTACAAATGCTTGATATCAGCACCAGTACTAGTATCGGTATTGGTGCAACCCAAACTAGTATGTGTACTTTACACTTAGCCATATAGTATTTTTCATTGTGCATTTATTTATTTTTCAGGATTTATGTGAAGTTCCCTTTTAGTTTTATGCTGTTGTAAATTGTATATTTATGAAAGACAACCAGGCAAGTGTAGCTGTAAAGCTGTAAATCATTAGCATTGGTAAAATGAACAAAAGAGCGTAGTAACAGCTTGACTCTAAAACCCCACGTGTCTGTGTGTTTCCTTTAACTGCAAAATATACAAATGTTTGTACATCAAGCAGTCATTGTAACACGAAGGAGGTTGTGAGATAAGAAGTCACGTTGGGTGTAGGTCTTGTGATTGTCACAAAGCACAGAGAGAGAAGTGTAAACTGAAACGAAACTCTTCTGACCCTTAAAGGGGTGTTCCGGGGAAAAAAAAAATTAAAAGCCAGCAGCTACATATACTGCAGCTGCTGGCTTTTAATAAATGGACACTTACCTGTCCTGCAGTCCCTCGATGTCGGCACCGCAGCTGATGTCTCCATCAGCTGTCGGGTACTGCCGCCGCCATTGCGGGTAAGGTAACCCGACAGTGTAGCCTTTCGGCTTCACGTCGGGAACCCTACTGCGCATGCGCGAGGCCCCGCTCCTCTCTCCTATTAGCCCGGCGGCCGAGGGGGGAGGAGGAGGAGGGAGCACAGCGGTGACGTCACTGCCGCACCGCGGCCGGACTTCTGGAAGTGGGAAAGGATACCTGTCAAAGACAGGTATCCTGTCCCCCCCTCCCCCCCGAAAGGTGCCAATCGTGACACCGGAAGGGGGGAGTAATCCGATAAGTGGAAGTTCCACTTTAGGATGGAGCTCCGCTTTAAAGTGGAAGTAAACCCCCCTATCGTTTTCAGCCAAGGAAGCTGCCATCTTTGCCTCTGTTTAATCTTCAACTGCCACAGTGCTGCACATGTGATCCGTTATGACACCAGCCATTGGATGGTTTGACTGTTTGGTTGAGAGCACAGCCAATGTGCAGTTAGCATTCACGGCATGCCTTTTTTTTTTTTTTAGACTGTTAAATCGATGGGTTTACTTCCGCTTTAAGGTTGCTCACTTCAATTGTGATAGGGAAAGTTTTGTCATGTACCTTAGACCAGTGGTCTAGGGTCCATTAACAGGCCAGGCTTTATGTATTACCTTTGGGAGATGCAGACTAGAATACTGCAATCACTGAGCAGCCAATTATATCATCTGTGATATATTTCAGTTCTTGCAAACCTGGCCTGTTAGTGGGCCCTAAGGACAGGATTGATGCCCACTGCCTTAGACTGTCCCTCGCTCATCTACCTTAGACTGGGCTCAAATCGTACCGCATTGCACCAAAGTCGTGTATGCACCAATTTTGGGACCACACTGCAACTGGATAACATGGTATTTTTGTGCCAAGCGATCTGATGAAGGCAAATGCACTGTGTTTGGGGTGTTGTAAGATTGTACTGACACCCGCTGCAGATCGCATGGGCGGTGCAATTTAATGTAGTGTGGGGAAACACGCAAAGAATGCAGGGTTTCCCACACCACGGGAAGGCTTAAAGAGAACCTGTCAGATCTTTAATTTATATCCAAAAGCAGAATAATCCCCTTTCTGGTGGCCTGTGCCTCCTACCTTCCCTCCATTCCAGCACTCTACCTTTCATCAGTCTCTTTTGTAGCTGACATATCCAGAAGTGTTGGATGTCTATGCCCCAAATGAATGCTGTGATTCCTTTATTCTATCCCTTCAGCCCTACAAGACTCTGCATGACATGGTCTCTAATATATTTGGCGTGCAAACACACGTGTTTGTATTGTCTTAATATGTGAGTGTATGCAGACACCCAAGGTGCTACAGGAACAGTAGCAATCAAGATTAGGACATTTCAAGCTTTGGGTTCCTTGTGTTGCCCAGAGACAATGTGACATTAACATTTATTTATTAATTTTGTTTGCCTGCAGCCTCATTATTGCATACGTTACAGGAACTTTGGATAGTTGTAACTGCATTGTGCCTTAGTTTAAGGCTGCATTCCCATGCTATGCATTTTTCCATTGAAATTCATAAAAATTAAACATTGCACTTCTGCGTTTTTACTGTTAGATGTCTTTCCCTTTGTTAAGCATGAGAGAGTGAAAGGCAAGCCTTATTAGTGGCACTGACTTGTTGCTGGATCTGCTGGGCAGGAAACCAGTGGTAAATGCTGACTGGAGCCAGTTCATCATTGCAGAACAGGGTATAGTTGGATTAGAAATCATCTCCGTTCTAAATGACCGGTGCAGTGTGGTTGTCATTTTCCAACTGTAAATATGAAAAAATCCTCTGTTGCATAAACTGGGGCAGAGCAGTCTTTGAATACATTCTGGGACCTTCCACTATTTGTTCTTGTGTCTTAAGGTGGCCATAACCAGGCAGATGTACAACGTCTAATGAGGGCTTCAGACAAAGTCTAGGAGTCCAATTTGTTACTGAACTTATTCATAACAGAAAAATCCAAAACGTTTTGGGGGCTTAAAAATCCCACTTCTTCAGAGCTATGAAGCAAATCTAAATATGCTTTATAAATATTCCATATCTATGGAAATTCATTTCAGATTAAGGTCCATCAATTTATATGTATAGATGATAAAAAAAAAATCCAAATCCATTGCAGTCAGAACATACTTGTGAAAATATTTGGTTCAAACAAGCAGGGGCTCATTCACACAGCAATGACAGCCTTTCATTTACCTCTAAATTGGGGGTTGGCAACCCCTGGCATCCTTCTTTTTTTTTTTTTTTTTTAGTGGCCAAGCTGCCATTGCCTCCTGCTGCTTCTGCACCGTAGACACTTCTGCCATGATCGGGGCTTTGGCTAAGCCCTGGGTCTCTGGAAGATTGTCCAGGCGCAATGCTGTGGCCATAACTGTGGCAGCCCGAAAGCATCTGAGCAGTCATGGAATTGCGGGAGCTACAGACCAGTAGTAAGAGGAGAATTTCTATTGCAGGGGAGCACAGTGATATTTGAAAGACGTCAAGCAGATGCTGGTGGTTTGCAACACTTATCCCGAGGTAGGTTAATTACATCTCGGGAACTAAATCATCATTATTTACTATAGCGCTGCACATAGCAGTCAATAAGATTGTAGGTGTCATTGTCCTAGTGCAGATCAGGAGATGAGAGGAAATGGCTGGTTACCATGGGCAGCACCCCACATCTCACCTTTTTTTTTACTAAGATGTTCTTTATATTACTGTATGATAAATGTATGGGAAGAAAATTTCAGCTGGGCTTTTTTTTTATTTTATTTTAGTAGTTCAATTGTGTATTATTATTATTATTATTATTATTATTATTATTATTTTATTACAGGATTTATATAGTGCCAACAGTTTATGCAGCGCTTTACAATATAAAAGGGAGACAATACAGTTATAATACAATAAAATACAAGAAGATTAAGAGGGCCCTGCTCAGAAGAGCTTACAATCTAATAGGGTGGGGGAGGTGGTACAAAAGGTTGTAACTCTGGGGAATGAGCTGATGAAAGTGGTAAAAGATTAGTTGGAGACGTGATAGGCTTCCCGAAGAGATGAGTTTTCAGGGATCGCTTGAAGGTAGCTAGAGTAGGGGATAGCCGGACAGGTTGAGTTCCAGACGATGGGAGAGGCTGTGGAGAAATCCTGGAGATGAGCATTGGAGAAGATGTGCCTCTTGGCTCCTAAAAGGAAAACTCCACTGTCACAAAAATATATGATCTAAATTGACAGCTCACGAGGCTGTCAATTACAAAGCTTTATCCATAGCCCAACCCTCTGACATTACTGAAAGCAATTTGCAGTCCGAGGCTAAAGATGTAGATGAGTAAAAACAGAAGCCCACCAGCATGCTTACACCCATCTTCCTTCTGTTTAAACTCGCCTTGCATCAGGTATGATCTGATGTCTGAAAGTACAAGATATGGGGATTGTCTGAAGGTGCTGGAATTGGAGCAGATCTGGGGTCTGAAGGTGTAGAAATTTAGAATGATCAGAGGTCTGAAGTTCATGCATTTGTTCCTGCTGTCCTCATATCTTCGTTCTGCAACCCCCTAGACCAGGGATATACAATTAGCGGACCTCCAGCTGTTGCAGAACTACAACTCCCATGAGGCATAGCAAGACTGACAGCCACAAGCATGACACCCAGAGGCATGATGGGACTTGGGTTTTGCAACAGCTGGAGGTCTGCTAATTGCATATCCCTGCCCTAGACCATAAAACACTGTTAACCCATGCAATGCTGGCACATCTCCTCTGGAGGATGCGGCTGTGAGGAGAAGCCAGTGTGACACCCTGCAGTTTTACATTGTTTGGCCGTTTATTCCCTACATACATATCCGGGAGCGGCCTTCCTTTTGGAGGTTTGCTGCCAATTGATAGTTTTTTTTTTATTTAAAGTGGAACTTTTCTATCGAACCAGAGACAGGGTGTCTATAGACCATCCATCTGATACAGCTGAACAAGGTTGAGGTATTACCTCATACGTGCTTGGTTGACTCATTACAAACCAGTATATACTTTCTGGTAAGCGTGCCCATTTTACTCCTTGGTGGTGGATTGCACAAACCAGTGACAGGTATTCTCTCTATTGTGCCTTCACATGGGTATCTTCATCTCAAGGATTTCAATTTCTTGGTGGATTATCCTTCATTGAGTTTTTATCCATTCATCATTTTTGCATTATTGATCACAGCATGGAATTCACCATTTTATTTTGTTGTTGGACTTTACGTTTTGTCTTTTTTTTTTGCATATTCACAGTTTTATGACTTTATTGTCATACCTATTGATTTAATACTTGTTCATTGCATGGTATTATTTTTTTTCACTTTTTACACTGAGTGCGGCACTATTTATATTTTAACTCTGGAGGAGCTGCAGAGATCCACAGCTCAGGTGGGAGAATCTGTTCACAGGACAACTATTAGTCATACACTCCACAAATCTGGCCTTTTATAGAAGAGTGGCAAAAAGAAAGCCATTGTTGAATGAAAGCCATAAAAAGTCCAGTTTGCGAGAATCCATATGGTCAGAGGAGACCAACATTGAACTTTTTGGCCTAAAAGCAAAACGCTATATGTGGCAGAAAACTAACACTCCACATCACCCTGAACACACCATCCACACCGTGAAACATGGTGGTGGCAGCATTATGTTGTGGGGATGCTTTTCATCAGCAGGGAAAAGGAAGCTGGTCAGAGTTGATGGGTAGATGGATGGAGCCAAATACAGGGCAATCTTAAAAGAAGACTTGTTGGAGTTTGCAAAAGACTTGAGACTGGGGTGGAGATTCACCTTCCAGCAGGACAACAGCCTTAAACATACAGCCAGAGCTACAATGGAATGGTTTAGATCAAAGCATATTCATGTGTTAGAATGGCCCGGTCAAAGTCCAGACCTAAATCCAATTAAGAATCTGTGGCAAGACTTGAAAATTGCTGTTCAGACGCTCTCCATCCAATCTGACAGAGCTTGAGCTATTTTGCAACGAAGAATGGGCAAAAATTTCACTTTCAAGCTGGTAGCGACATGCCCAAAAAGACTTGCAGCTGTAATTGCAGCAAAAGGTAGTTCTAAACAGTATTACATAGTTACATAGTAGGTGAGGTTGAAAAAAGACAAGTCCATCAAGTCCAGCCTATGTGTGATTATATGTCAGTATTTCATTGTATATCCCTGTATGTTGTGGTCGTTCAGGTGCTTATCTAAAACCTGTAGAAGTGAATTCCATATCCTTGCCGCTCTTACAGTAAAGAACCCTCTACGTAGTTTAAGGAAATTGACTCAGGGGGGCTGAATACAAATGCAAGCCACACTTTTCACAGATTTATTTGTAAAGAAATACCACTTATTTTCCTTCCACTTCACAATTTATGTGCCACTTTGTGTTGGTCTATTACAAAAAATCCCAATAAAATACATTTTACGTTTTTGGTTGTAACATGACAAAATGTGGAAAATTTCAAGGGGTATGAATACTTTTTTAAGACACTGTAAATTGCTTCATACATATAAGATGTACTAATTTTATGTACCTGCTTTTCTTTTCCGTCTAGATGGTGTTTTACACGTGTGGACCTAATGAGGCCATGGTGGTATCAGGTACAGCTCTAAGGATAATGCTTTTTGTTCTGTTTGCTCATTTTCAGATTACTGTTTTCATATTGTGTAAATCGTATCAAAAGCCAAAACTTTACAAAAATGATTTGGATAAAATAAGCTGGTAAACTGCTGTCAATTTTTTTCCCCCCACCTGTGTTCCATTAGGGAGATTTTCCCTTACTCCCTGGGCTGTAGACTCAACAGGAAGTAAGATCTTTTTGGTATGTGAGGGAAATCCTGTCTGAAAGATGTCAGGAGAATGTATCTCCATAGGAAGATGGTTACATAGTAGGTGAGGTTGAAAAAAGACACAAGTCCATCCTATGTGTGTGATTATGTGTCAGTATTGCATTGTTGCGGTCGTTCAGGTGCTTATCTAATAGTATTTTTAAACTATCGATTCCCCGCGCTGAGACCACCGCCTGTGGAAGGAAATTCCACATCCTTGCCGCTCTTACAGTAAAGAACCCTCTACTGAGTTTAGGGTTAAACCTCTTTTCTTCTAATTTTAATGAGTGGCCACGTGTCTTGTTAAACTCCCTTCCGCAAAAAAGTTTTATCCCTATTGTGGGGTCACCAGTACGGTATTTATAAATTGAAATCATATCCCCTCTCAAGCGTCTCTTCTCCAGAGAGAATAAGTTCAGTGCTCACAACCTTTCCTCATAACTAATATCCTCCAGACCCTTTATTAGCTTAGTTGCCCTTCTTTGTACTCGCTCCATTTCCAGTACATCCTTCCTGAGGCCGTACACACGATCTGACTTTTTGACAACAAACATGCAAATTAGCTGTTTTGGAGCAACATCCGACCGTGTGTACGCTCCATCGGACAAACTTTTTCAGTTTTCATCTGACTTTTGTTGGCTGTGCGAACGGACAAACATTCTGCCAACAAAAGTCCGATGGAGCAAAGTCCGACCGTGTGTACACAAAACCCTCAGACTTTTGTACAAAGTACAAACACACATGCTCAGAACCAATACAAAAGATCAGACAATACAGAAGTTGACCAAAGGTGGCGCTGGAGTATTTGAACGTTCCTCTTTTGAAGTGTTGTCAGTATGTTGAAACGTCACTACATTCATGTTTGTTGCCTAAAAAGTCTAATCGTGTGTATGCAATACAAACTTGGGGCCATCGCCCTTTGTACAAAAATCCACTGGAAAGTTTGTACAAAGTCTGATCGTGTGTATGAGGCTTTAGTGTGCTGTCCACGGTAATCATTGCTGCAGATCCATGATACCGTCTTCAGTTTACGTGCCTCCATCATCCCACAGTCTCTCCCTCTCCACCTCCCTGCCTGTCAGCTCGGGAGTCTGTGTGCGTGTGAGCCATCTCCTCCCCACCCCTCCCCTATTCTGCTGTGGCTGTAAAATCACTAATCACAAATCCTGGTATGCCCTCTGTTGCAGGAAGATACACTGTGCAGTGTCGTTTTTTTTAAATTATTCAGCGAAATACCTTATTTCAGAGCGCCACTGTGCACTCACGTGTCCTCTCGCCGCTCTCCTCTCGGCTGACGTCAAAGGGACATTTTCAACCCCTCCCACTGTAGTCCTTCGATCGGCAAAAGAGAGCAACAGGAGATCACGTGACCGCACGGTGTCGCTGTAAAATAAGGTATTTCTCTGAATTTTTAAAGTGGTTGTACACCCTGTACAACCACTTTTACCTACAGTTAAGCCTATATTAAGACTTAACTGTAGGTGCTGGAAATACCTCTTAAACTTCCACGGTTTAGGAGATATTTACAATAAAGCTGTGCGCCGATGTCTACGCTGCATGCGCAGTTTAGAAAGGGCAGATTGTCTTGTTTCTAAACGGGGTCATGCCATTACTGGCGACTCCGGACAGTCACAGAGCCAGAGTTCATGGCTCTGAAAGGAAGATGGGTGAAGATGGACGCTCACTGCTAGTGGGGACAGCGGTGACATCGCAGGCTTCGGTTTCAGGTAAGTGACACATAATGGGCTACTATGCGATGCATAGTAATATGCTTCACCTTTGCAGGGAAATAGGAAATAAAACCCATCAGGGTTTACTTCCTCTTTAAAAACACATACACTGCACAGTATATCTTCCTGTAACAGAGAGGATTCCAGCATTTGTGATTAGTGACTTTACAACCGCTTTAATTCTACTTAAACAGCATCCAAACTTACTCCATAAGGCAGTGCTAAAGATGATATAAAGGGAGCAGTAACTCCTAGCAGACAAACGAGTTGAAGTTAGTTGAAATCTGACTGATTACTATATATGTGCTTGTATGTGCTTATTGCTATGTGCACTGAATAAGAGCGTCTTCTTGGAAGCAGATTTTGTGACCTGCTCAGATGAGACGGGTCTTATTTCCTGTGGTGTTGTGGTGCCAGAAGAAAATGACCCAGTTTAACATAGATCTGAGAAACATGTGCAAGAAATAATATTAAGTGCTTTAGATAACGGAAAATTGAATACTCACCTTTCCGTAATTTTCCTTTCCTGATGCCTACCAATGGCAGCATACCAATGGTTGGTTGCTCCGCCCATGACCAACCCACAGGACCACTTTAACTCTATAAATAAAAGAGTTGTTCCCCTCCACTGATATTCTTGTAACTAGACCTCTGAACATTAAGGATTATTGAAGGGAGGGTGTATGCTGCCATGGCACCAGGAAAGGAAAATTACGGAAAGGTGAGTATTCAATTTTCCGTTTTCCTGGTGCCTCCATGGCAGCATACCAATGGTAAATAACTCACTTACAGGGAGGGTACTGCAATAAGAAATTTAATGAAAACTGCAGCACAGATAATTGCAAGGTCTTTTCCCCAAATTCTCAGTTAGTAAGAACCGCTGGGTCTACACTATAGTGTGACATGAAAGTGTTCAAGGAAGACCAACTAGCCGCTCGGCAAATTGTCTCAGGGGTGTCTCAAAGCTGCCCAAGAGGAGTCCATTCCCCCGCGTTGAGTGTGCATTGACTGCATCTGGAACTGAAAGACCACTAGCCCGATATGCCCTTTGGATTAATCTCACGATACAGCTGGCCAAGGTTGCCTTGGATGCTGCCATTCCTTTTTTTGCGCCCTTTGGGATAATAAATAGCCGTTCTTTGCGGAACTGTTGTGTCAAATTCAAATAGTGCCTCAGGGACCTGGCTACATCCAACTCGTGCAGCCTTTAACCACTTTAAGACCAGCCTCGTTTTGGATTTTAGGTGTTTACATGTTTAAAACAGTTTTTTTGCTAGAAAATTACTTAGAACCCCCAAACATTATATATTGTTTTTTTCTAACACCCTAGAGAATAAAATGGCAGTCGTTGCAATACTTTTTTTCACACCCTATTTGCGCAGCGGTCTTACAAGCGCACTTTTTTTGGTAAAAATGCACTTTTTTGAATAAAAAAATAAGACAACAGTAAAGTTAGTCCATTTTTTTTATATATCGTGAAAGATAATGTTACGCTGAGTAAATTGATACCCAACATGTCACGCTTCAAAATTGGGCCCGCTCGTGGAATGGCGTCAAACTTTTACCCTCAAAAGTCTCCATAGGCGACGTTTAAAAAATTCTACAGGTTGCATGTTTTGCGTTACAGAGGAGGTCTATAGCTATAATTATTGCTCTCGCTTTACCGATCGCGGCGATACCTCACATGTGTGGTTTGACCACCGTTTTCATATGCGGGCGCTACTCACGTATGCGTTCGCTTCTGCACGCGAGCTCGTCGGGACACGGTGCTTTAAAAACATATTTTTTTTCTTATTTATTTTTCTTGATTTTATTTATTTTTACACTGTTTTAAAAAAAATAAAAAATTGGCTCACTTTTATTCCTATTACAAGGAATGTAAACATCCCTTGTAATAGAAAAAAAAGCATGGCAGGTCCTCTTAAATATGAGATCTGGGGTCAAAAAGTCCTCAGATCTCATATTTGGACTTAAATGCAAAAAAATATGACATTGAAAAAATGTGCCTTTAAGACGTATGGGCGTAAGTGACGTTTTGACGTTGCTTCCGCCCTGCTATGGTACAGAGACGGATGGGGGCCATCTTGGCCTCACTCGTCTCTATACCCAGCCAACGATGGGACCCGATCGCCTCTACCACTGCCGCCGGCTCCGATAAGCGGCGAAGGGCGCGGGAGAGCGGCGGGAGGGGAGGGGGCACCTCTCCCGCCGCCGATAACGGTGATCTCGTGGCGAATCCGCCGCAATTACCACCATTATCGGAATTACGACCGGCGCCTGAAGAGATGGATATCTCGGTTGTGGCAGCAGCTGCTGCCGTTACCGAGATATCCCTCTTCAAAATCAGGACATACATAGTCGTGCGCTGGTCGTAAAGTGGTTAAGAGGTTGGGTCCTCCCTGGATGCTGGAAGAACCCATTCCTGGTTGAGATGGTAGACTGAAGGCACCTTAGGAATGAACTGAGGAATGGGCTGCAAAACCACCCTGTCTGGGGAAAAAAGGTGATGTAGGGTTCCTGTGTTCCTAGCGCTTGGATCTGCGACCTGATGTGATGGCGATCAGGAAGACAGCCTTCAAGGTAATATCCTCCAAGGTGCATTCTTCTGTGGGAGCAAAAGGAGGATATGATGGAGCGTTAAGTCCCATTTTTGGTATAGCGATTTCCTGATAGGTCGCAATCTTAGGACTGCCTTCAAAAAGCATTCTACAAGAGGGTTTAATGCCCACCGTGTGTCCGTTAGGGCTGACACCTGGACTTTAAGTGTGTTCAGGCACAAACCACTCTGTAACAAGAGAAGTACATTCTGGACACTGGGTTCCAGGGGATTGAAATGGTTAAGCTCCGCCAGTTCTGTAAACTTTCTCCATACTCTTTTTTTGTAGGTGGAGTTAGTAGATGATTTTCTTGCCTGTAATGCCTCGTACACACAATGGGACATTTTCCGCCAACAAAACCGTGGATTTTTGTTCGAAGTTTGTTGGCTCAAACTTGTCTTGCATACACACGGTCACACAAATGTTGGCCAAGAATTCCGAACGTGGGAACGCGGTGACGTAGAAGATGTACAATGAGCCGAGAAAAAGAAAGTTCAATAGCCAGTGCGTCTCCTTCTGCTTGATTCAGAGCATGCATGAACTTCTGTGTGACAGACTTGTGTACACGCGATCAGACTTTCCGACAACAAGTTTTGTTGGCGGAAAATTTGAGAACCTGCTATCAAACATTTGTTGGCGGAAAGTCCGACAGCAAATGTCCGCTGGCGCATACACACGGTCGGACTTTCCGACAACAAGCTCACATCCAACATTTCCTGTCGGAAAGTCCGACCGTGTGTACGCGGCATTACAGTGTTTGGATAACACTATGCGAGCATCCTAACTCGCACTACTTCCAGGCCCTCAAGTCTAGGATCTCCTGGGTGCAGGTGGTTGTCCATACATGGAAGGGGGAAGCGGCTTGCACAGGGCCATCCTGACGAGGAGCGTGAACCACAGTCTTTTTTTGGCCAGTACAAGATCACCGCCCGATTTGGGACTTTCTCTGCAGTTAGACGTTGGAGAAACCTCAGTATCAGAGGGGTTGGAGGAAACGCATATCCCCTCTGAAAGTTCCATGGCTAGACTAAGGCACCCACCCCTACTAACCTCGGAGATGGTAACCATTTGAAAAATAGAGGCATCTTTGCATTGAGTGGGGAGGCAGAGAGGTTTATCTGGGGAGTGCCCCATTGCTGGCATATCCAGTGGAAGACCCTCGGATTCAGAGACCATTCGTTGTTGTTGCTGAATGATCTTGAAAGACAATCGGCTAACTGATTTTTGGGGCCTGGGATATAGGAGGCCCGTAGGTTGATTAAATTCTTCTCAGCCCATGTTAGAATGGGAGTTACTTCGCTGGATAAGGACCTGCTGTGTGTTCCCCCCCTGGTTCTGGACATAGGCCACTGCTGCCCTGTTGTCCATCTGAAGAAGTACGGACTGGCCTCTGAGAAAAGTGGCTAGATTTAAGATTGCCATCCATGCTGCCCTTAGCTCCAAGATGTTTGATACTACTTCTTCCGAATTGAATTGTCATATCCCTTGTACTAACTGGTTTTGGTAGTGTGCTCCCCAACCCAACCGACTTGCGTCAGACGTAAGAATGGTCCAGCAGGTGGGTCCAAGGGAGCAGTGAACCAGAAGGTTGGATGGCCTTGTCCACCACCAGAGGCTGGACTTCATTGCGAGAGTGATCAAAATCCTCTGCTCCATTTGATTCTTCCTCCACTGTGTCAGAAAACCCAGCTGGAACCACCGTAGATGCCACCTGGCCCATTTTACCATGGGTATACACAAATAAAGGGACCCCAAGCAGACTCAGTCAGTCTGATGCTGACATGGAATGGCTCGCCAGTGCCCTCTTCACTTTCCCTATCAGTATAGGGATCTTTTCTGATGGGAGTGAAACTGCTTTTTCCGTGTTGAATGCTCTCAGGTATGTCATCTCCTGCGTAGGTGTGAGCTGGCTCTTGGAATAATTGATCAGCCACCCGAACTTTATCAACGTGTCTAGGACCGTTTGGACATGTATTTCTAGGCTCTCTTGTGCTGGGATAGAATAAGAATATCGTCTAAATAATGTAGAACCCGTATCCCTTTCTCTCGAAGGGGAGCTAAGATTGCCGCTAGCACCTTGGTGAAGGTCCTGGGTGCCGTTGAGATCCCGAAGGGAAGGCATTGAAACTGGAGGTGTAAGTCGCCTACTTTGAACCGAAGGAACGGCTGAAACTGATGTTGGATAGGTATGTGAAGATATGCGTCTTGGAGGTCTATAGAGACCATCCAATCTCCTGGTTGTACTGATGGAATCCTTAAACACAGTGATTTTATCTTGAAATGCTCTGTGTCTCTCAAATGTCTGTTCAGTCTTCAGCATGGGCCTCCATTCCCCCCTGACTTCTTGGGCACTAAAAAGACTGGGGAATAGAATCCTGAGCCTTTTTCCAAGTCCGGAACTAGCACTACTGCCTGTTGAAGAAGAATTTGAACATACTGAAGAATGACCTCTTTCTTCTCCTTTTTTAAAGGTTGGAGTTTTGGTGGGCTGGAAGTACAAAGGGCAACTTCTAAACTTCCAGAAATGTCCTTGAAGGACCGTGGAGACTGCCCATTGGTCTATGCAATTTTCCACCCACCCAAATCGAGCTCTCACTGGATCGGTTTGGGTGAATAGGGAGTCAAAAAGACTTCTGGCTCTCAACCGTGGATGTTGAGGCTTTAGACTTTCCCATCTTCAGAAAGGTGGCCTGCAAGCCCTTCCTGCCTTTTCTGTACTCCCCTACCTGGGTGGTACGCCCTGGAATCCTTCGCTCTCTGTTGGACAACTGGGCGTGTTGCGAATCTCTTCCTCCTGCTTCTGTCCTGGGGAATAAAACTGCTTTTCCCCCCTGTGACTCTGGTAATTGCTGCATCCATCTTATCGCCAAACGGAGCTTTCCCATCATATGGAATACAACACCAAGATTGTTTTGACGTTGGGTCGGCCGACCATGGTTTTAGCCATAACGCTCTTCTGGCCCTTATGGAGTACAGCATTGCTCTGGAGGAACATTTTAGGACATCAATGGCCCTTCTGCCATGAAATCTGAGGCCAATTTCAATTCATCTAGTGCCTTGATTTCATATGAGCCCACGCCTTGTCTGAGGGCTGTTTCGATGTTATCTGACCACACCTTGGTAGCCCTAGAAATCAAGGTCAGAGCCACCGCTGGTTTGCATGCTCCTCCTGCCGACCTGATAAGTTTTCTTTAAGTCTGAATCTATCGTTCGGTCAAGGACATCCTTAAAGGAGACTGCGTCTTCTAATCGTGGTGTCGTGTTACTGGCTAACCTTTTATAATTGAGGCGTATACAGTTGGCACAGAGTCAAAAAGCTGTGCATTTGCCTCTGCCAGCGGATGTAGTTTGAGAAAACGATTGTAGGCGTTGGGCCTCTTGTCCACCTTTTAAGGTTGAAGGCTGATGGCTTTTTCTTTAGGTGTGGAAAATATCTCTGTTTTAGTTCAATCTTATTTTTATTGAGATAGGAAATTGAGGTAGAAAAATGACACAATAAACATATGTCTTTCAGTAACACATAAACAGATAAGTATAAAACTTTGCTACAGTGGTGTCATACCTTCTAATGGTTTAGGTAATTGTGAGCTTCAGTTGATTTAATGTGATATACGAGCCTGTGTACCGTCTATTCTGGGTTATTGTGGGTACGTGAGCACCACTATCTACTCAGTGAGTGGTGCCCACTCATTACAGGTAGGCTAGGGCTTTTGCGTCTATACTGGACACGCTCTTTTCGAGAGGGAAGCTCTGTGTGCGCCACCATTCCGGTCTGATGAGACTAGAGATTGTGGATTAAATATTTGGGTAATACTGCAACACTTAGAGGGGAAAGGAGAAAAGGAGAGAGAGGGTGGGGATAGAGGGGACAGGATAGTAAGGAATTTCAGGAATGAAGAGAGAGACATTCCACTCTGGTTACACAGGTGCGTCGGTGAAGTCAGTGAAGCCCATGGAATAAATTCTGAGGAGTATCGAAACATAGACCACGAGGTCCAGGTCTTGGAGAATTGTTCCTCTTTACCCGTTTCCTGCGACAACAGACGTTCCAGACTGTTGATTCGGTCCACTTCAATTGCCCAATCCCCCAGGGAAGGCATGCTCGTCGATTTCCAATGTCTGGGCAACACCGTTCTAGCAGCCGCCAAAAAGTGACGCAGAACGTCTTTCTTGACCGACTTAAGCGGTCCCGGGAGCAGAGATAGCAGAGCTACCTCAGGAGAGGGTGTGATTGATGTCGCCATGAGTCTGCAGTACAAGTCAAGGATCTTTTGCCAGAACTTCCTCACAGGGGGGCATTCCCACCAGATATGAAGTAAGGTTCCCTTGGCGGACAAGCAATGCCAGAAGGTATCTGGAAGCGCAGGGTTTATCCGGTGTAAAGTCGAGGGGCATCTGTACCAACGGGTCAACAACTTGAATCCCTTTTCTTGAGCTTTGGAGGCTAAATATATTTTGTAAGTCAGAATGAAGCACTTTTGCCAGTCTACAGGTGAAATGGAGTGACCCAAGTCTTCTTTCCAGGCCTGTGTGTATGGGGGGAGGTCAGGATTATAGGCCATTTGTATGAGAGACTATAGTTGAGAGACTACATGTGTAGGGGGGGCAGCCTGGAGCAGCATGCTCTCCAAGTCCGTTAAGTCGGTAAGTATATCAGGCAGGGATGGGAAGGTGCGACTGAAGGATATCGCCTGTTGCCTCTGCAGCCAATGCGTCGAGGCATGAGAAGACGGGTCGGGGGGGAACGTCGTGGATCCGAGAAGAGTCTGAACGTAGGACTTGGGCAAGTCGTCTGTGGTCCTCCTTACACCAAGGTCCAAAACTCATTCCCTGTAGGGCCGGCGGAAAGGCCGGAGTCCCAAACAGTGGAGTCATGGGTCCTTTTAGAGGAGAAAGGGTCTTGGAGGAGTTCATTCGGGTCCAGATTTGTATGGTTTGTCGGGTGAGGTCGCTCAGGGGTACCTCTTTCAGAAATTCGTTAGGTGTCCACGGTAAGGCGCAGAGATATCTCTGTTTTAGATGGAGGCTCTGGATCTTCCTCCCATTGGATTGTGTCCTTAACTGCGATGATAAAAGGTTCAACTAGAGCGAAGTCAAATGCCGAATCATTTTCCTCCACTTCTGTCTCGTCTTCAGAATTAACTTTTGGATCAGGTTAAGGAGTGGGTGTATCTACTACTGTTTCGCCCGAGGGTGGGGTTACTTGGTCTTGGGATAAAGCCAACTCCTGGATTGAATCCTTGATCAGGTTTCTAATTGATTCCATGGATTCCTGTTTGTTTCTTTCCTTCAAAAAATAGCTATAAAGTGATAATTGTGCAGTACATGAAAAAACATGCAATATTGCAAAAAAAATAAAGTGACAATGTACATTAACGTTATTATAATCTGTAAATATGAAATCCAAAAGTCCATAAAAATGAATAGAAAGAAATCAATCAAAATCCACAAGATAATATGAAAGTGCTTCAATGTGCTGTGCAAAATTCACAAATGTCAGTTTATAAGTGCTCCAAAATAATCCATGCGATTCGGTAGATGCTGTGAAAATGATCCAAATAATAAAGTGCTGTATTCACACTCATACCCCACTAGGTATTGGACGCTCACCTTAGAGCGTGTGAGCTTGCTGTTAAGCTTGGTCAATGCACGCTTTAGAACCACTTATGGGTTCAGCAGTATATCCAGAATCCCTGGATTGGTCCTCACTTATGCCTCGGTGTGTCAATAGAATGCCATTTGTGCCTCGGTATGTTAATAGAGAGAGGAGGACTTCATGGTGTAGTATGTAAAACTATTTATTTAAAACACAATAAAATCCCACACAGGGTACTCACAATATCATGGCGCGTCAGTGCGCCACTCTACAAACAGCGTGATTGAGCAGGATAAACCGGGCGATATCGGGATGGTGTGCTGATCGTTCCCGGCAGATAGTCTGCCTAGCATTTCCGTCCTGTATCCTTCCCCAAACCGTGTCGATACAATGGGTTTCCGTATCTTCCTCAGGGGGTAATGGGATTGACGGCTTCACCGTCCAATTAATTTAGAGCGTCCGTGGCCATTTTGTTGTGGCCCGAGGACACTCTAGTGTTGGATCAATGTACTTTAATAGTAATACCACCTATGTTTGTACTGCTTGGATACAATAGGTGAAAACTATGTGGTAAATCGTTTTGCCTGCACTATACGGTGGCCTCAATGTGTCACCAGGCACAGCAAACTTATGTAAACAAGACGGACGCGGAGAGATCAGCTCAGCATCCCATACGTGGACTGGCTACATATTAACCATTCATCATATTGAAATTTGAAATATGTAGAGATATAATATTACTCATCAAACACAAATTGGAGATAAAAATTATTAAACTAGACCTCACTGGTTATTATTTAATTAATTATTTTGATGTGCCCGAGGTGCTCCCCCCCCCCCCCCCTTTTTTTTTTTTTCTCTAAAAAAAAAAAAAAAAAAAACTTGACTGTTGCAGCTTTTACCTAGTGGTATGTTGAGGATCTTTTTGATGCAGCATCAGGCTACTAGGGGCAGCTGGGAATAGGAAAAAAAAGTATTTTGACGACAGGTTTTTTTTTGTTTTTTTTTTATATTGTAAATAAACACACACACACACACACACACACACACACACACACACACACACACACACACACACACACACACACACACACACACACACACACACACACACACGCGCGCAAATACCTTGGTTAGGCTCGATTTATTTATAAACGGAGGAAAAAGGCAGAGAAGACACCTTTTTTGGAGATGTCTTCCCTTCGGTAGCTGGCCCCCAAATAAATACAGACTCTCCTTTTATACCAGAGAGCGTTCTGGGTGTACCAAAATGGCCGCTGTTGGCCTCCAATGTGCTACTGCACATGCGCAGTGACTCCGCCCCCCGAACCAGGAAAGCAGAGCCAAACAGGGCGCCCAAAGTGCTGGCACACTCTGGAAGGAGGAGGAACAAAACAGACACACGGGGAGCGCTGTCAGGAGAGACATGGAGGTAGAAACAAACACTCTGCTCAAGTATACCAAATGAGACATGCCAGAAAGGAAAATAGAGGAGCATGACAAGCTCCTGTTATCCTTTAGAACGGCCCCAAAAAAGAGCCACAGAAAAAACGGGCTCCCTACTGGGACTCCATACTGCAGGAGAGCATGAACCTGCAATGGTCACACCATATAGCGGTGAGGTAGGGCTGATCGTGATCCTGCAGGAATGAGGAAAGAGAAAAGAATACCGGTGGAGGGGAACAACTCTTTTATTTATAGAGTTAAAGTGGTCCTGTGGGTTGGTCGGGGGCGGAGCAACCAACCATTGGTATGCTGCCATCAAGGCACCAGGAAAGTGTTTTTTTTCAGTAAGCACATAAAGTTAATGTTGCTTGTGTTTTATTTGAATTCATATTTGCTAAATATTTCACATTTGACACGCTTACTATACTACATTTCCATTACTGTATTCCATATAGAGATTTGTAGGCTCTCCCTGTAGTGGCTAAGTGTATATTACTACTTCCTCGGTCAACAGCAGCTGGGACAAACTCATCTACATAC
Source organism: Lithobates sylvaticus (assembly GCA_028564925.1). Classification (NCBI taxonomy): domain Eukaryota; kingdom Metazoa; phylum Chordata; class Amphibia; order Anura; family Ranidae; genus Lithobates; species Lithobates sylvaticus. Next base: position 186,941,879 of record CM053033.1, on the reverse strand, counting down.
AGACTAGTAGACTGGCTTCATGTATTGTGCAGTCGCTGTAGGCTCTTAGGCTGCATTCACACCTGGGCGTTTTGTAGCTTGAAGCCTGAAGCTACAAAAGCTAGAGGGGAAAAAATACATTATTCTCTATGGAGATGGTTCACATCTCCACTCCAAAACGCCTGAAGCCCTACGCCTGAAGCTCAAACAAGTTAGAATCGGGCAGATTTGGACGTTTTTATTCTTTTTACATTGGTGACCTTTTGCTCTGCACAAAATTCGTGGCAAAACGCGGTAAAAAACGCCGCGAATCGCGGTAAAAAAACGCCGCAAATCGCGGTAAAAAACGCCGCGAAAAAACGCCGCAATTCGCGCGATTTTCTGCCTGAAAGGTGTGAATGCAGCCTTAGGCAGGAAGAAAAACCTGCATATGTAATTGGTAAAAATTGCTGCCTAGTATGTATGAAACCTGTACATAGAACCTTTTTTAAGAGTTAAATTAACTCCTATTATTAAAATCGTTTAGATTGGGCTAATTAGTTTTACGCAAATATCTAAGGGAAAAATAAAAAAAATATATATAATATTTATTTATTTATATTGTTTTCCCTCCAGGCTTCTGTCGCAGCCCCCCTGTTATGATTGCTGGTGGTCGTGTGTTTGTCCTGCCCTGCATACAGCAGATTCAGAGGTGAGTTATTGCAGAATTTCCTGTCTGCTCTTGATGCATATATTAAAGGGTCAGTTCACTAGTATTTTAGTTTTAATATTTTCGTTTTTGGTAGAAGTTTGAGAGTTAAACCATTCGACTGTTTATCATGTCCAACTGAACTTAAATTGGTTTGCACACATGTATTTGAATCTTTAGGATCTCCTTGAATACACTGACACTGAATGTAAAGAGTGAGAAGGTCTATACTCGCCATGGAGTCCCTATATCTGTTACTGGCATTGCTCAGGTAAGTCGAACCTGGAACGCCTTAATTACAACTGTCATGAGGGAACTATGTGGGCATCCATTCTTTTTCAGAAGTAGCCATCAACAATGGCAGTCGCGTGATTTCTCTTGTGACAGATTTTCTTTAATGTATGCTCAGGCTAACAGCCAACCAGCTGTAAAGAAGCTACCTCCTTTCTTCACATTGTTGTGTCCTCCTGACCCGGCCTACATCTTATGATTATAATTGTTGCAATGATTGTATTTATTAAAGCCCTATGTTTACTGAATAAAAGTTCCTCTGGAATAACCATAAAAAGCTTAAAGTGGTGTTGCCACCAAAAAAATTAAAAAAATTAATTGCTTAAAAATCATAAAAAAATAAATAATTGGAAAAAAAAATGTTGTACTCACCTATAAATGCCTGTTGCTAGGGGGTCCCTCGAAGTCTGCCACCTTCAGTGCCCGAGCACTGACATCACTTCCCCTCGGCGCCGCACAATCATCTGGGACCTGTCACGTGTCCCAGATGACTGAGCATCGTATCACGGCGCACAGGGCAACTCGCGAATGCGCAGTGGGTGCCTGGCTGTGAAGCCACAGCCGGGTGCCCACAGTAAGAATGCCGCGAGCGAAGCGGGGAACGAGGGGGGGCTTCGCTGGACCCTGGGACAGGTAAGTGTCAGATTATTAAGTCAGCAGCTGCAGTGTTTGTAGCTGCTGACTTTTAAAAAAAAAATGTTTTAGGGGGCACCCCACTTTAATTGAACTTTCAGTTTAAATCCGCAATTTTTCCTGGGGCATCAAAAGAAAAAGGTGTTTAAAGCGGAGCTCCACCCAAAAGGAAAAGTTCTGCTTTTTGGCCGCCTCCTCCCCTCCTTTTCTCCAAATGGCACTTTTTGGGGAGTGGGGGGGGGGGGGGGGGAGAGCTGGTACATGATTTTGAGAGATACCAGCTCTGACTTCTGGTCAGATCGCCTAGGCAATTCAGGTCAGCACTGCAGTGAAGCCTGGGCATACAGCCAAGACGGCTGATTGGAGGAAAGGCGCGCGCACACACCCCCTCTCCTCATAGGTAGAGCCTTTCAGAACTGCTAATATATTTATAGCATCCTCCCCAACACAAAACTCAGGCTGCTTTTTTCTCAGTTGATGGAGAACTTGTCAGAAGTTATCAGGCTGATAACAGAAGAATGGAGCAGGAGACAGCTATGGGAAATAGTGCTTTGAAGAGAGATAAGAAAACACTGCAGATATATGTGCCAGGCTAAAATTTCATGAATTGGGTTTATATCCACTTTAAATCTAACTAGCCTTAAAAATGTCCCCTCCTAACACCTATGCTGACTTTCCTGTATAAAAAAAAAAAAGCATGTCCTTGCCTATTTTCATCCTGCTCCGATCCCTGTCACGTGATCAGGTTTCCCTGTGTTAGCCCGCAGCAGCTGCAGGGGAAAGGAGGATCGCCAACAACAAATGGGCCATGGAAGCCAATGTGTGACATCACTGCTGCAGGCTTTACTAGCCATTGATGAGCGCTCTCTTCTCTCTCCTGCAGCTGAAATTACATCATCAGACAGAGGATATCCCTTTCTTCCTGCCACAGTCTATAGCTGTAACAGGAAAAGTGGAGTAATCCACCTGGCTATTCTGTGTGGCAGGTCTGTGTCAGTCTCGGGACTGGATGGACAGAAATACATGTGTCTTTTGCAGGCAAATTCACATACATTTATCTAAATTGTATATTTGGCTGTTTGTCTAGAGTTTATCTAAATGGTACAAACCTCACGTAGGGTTTCACTTAAAAACTGTTCACATTATGACTGTTTGAATCTCCGATACACTGTATTCTTATAGGTGAAGATCCAGGGACAGAACAAGGAGATGCTTGCAGCTGCTTGTCAGATGTTCCTAGGTAAATCAGAAAGCGAGGTGGCTCATATCGCTCTGGAAACCTTGGAGGGTCACCAACGTGCCATCATGGCCCACATGACTGTGGAGGTAAGCTGTTATTGGAGCATCGAGAATTGTAATATTGTTTTGAAGTTTTTAGTAGTAGAATTGGTCCTGACAATGGTGCTGCTTTCATTGATTGGTATTTAGGAAAACATGATCCTGGAGACCCCTTTCACACTGAGCCGGCCCGGGCGTCAGTGGTAAAGCGGCGCTATTTATTTAGGCGGTTTAAACCCCCCGCAAGTGGCCGAAAAGTGGTTAAATCTGCCCGCAAAACGCTGCTGCAGCGGCGCTATGCCGGCGGTATCACGTCGCTGCCCCATTGTTTTCATTGGGCGGTAGCTGTGTAGGAGTGGTGTATTCACCGCTGCAAAGAGGCTGCTGGCAGGACTTTTTGTGATGCCCTGCCAGCGCAGCGCCCCAGTGTGAAAGCACTGGGTTTGCAGCTGAGGCTTGGTAGGGGTTCAAATACTTATTTTACTCACTGAACTGCAATTCCATTTGTATTGTGTGTTTGTTTTTTGTTTTTTTTGTTTTTTTTGTATGGATTTTTGGTGAATATTCTGTCTCTATCATTTAACCACTTCAATACAGGACATTTTAACCCCTTCCTGCCCAGACCAATTTTTAGTTTTCAGCGCTGTCACACTTTAACTGACAATTGCGCGATCGTGCGACATTGCACCCAAACAAAATTGATGTCCTTTTTTTCCCCACAAATAGAGCTTTCTTTTGGTGGTATTTAATCACCTCTGCGGTGACAGATTGCGCAGGTATGGTCCACCATTGTCGCTACCAGGAAGCTGGTCCAGAACAATGATGTGCATGTAAGCAGGAAGTGGCTGAAAGGCTTGAGGATTTTTAGCAGTGCTGACGTAAGAAGAAAAAATATGTAAACAATGTATGAATAGAAACATGGCAATAGTTTATTGTACACTGTTCTTTCAGCAAAATAAATTTCACCCAGGGAGGGTTTAGATCCACTTTACGTAAAACATTTTCTCATATTTTCCAAACACTTTTTCATCAGGAAATCTACAAGGATAGGCAGAAGTTCTCTGAGCAAGTCTTTAAAGTGGCCTCTTCGGACCTTGTAAACATGGGAATCAGCGTTGTGAGCTATACCTTGAAGGACATTCATGATGACCAAGTAAATAAAAAGAAAAAAAGGAAGACACGAGGAGCACTGGGGATGGTTTCAGTAACTCATAGTTTTTGTCTTCACTTCTTTAGGATTACCTACACTCTCTGGGAAAGGCTCGGACAGCTCAGGTACAAAAGGATGCCAGAATTGGTGAGGCTGTAGCCAAGCGAGATGCTGGAATTAAGGTGAGCACTGATGTCTGCTAATTCTTGAAAAATGTAAGTCCTTTACATTACATAGCAGAGGACTTAATCATCCTCATCAATTATACACTAAAAGCTGAACTCCAGGCAAATAAGACACACATTACTGACGCTTTGTATTAATTACTAAATCATGACATAACCGTAAATGCCTGAGTTTGACTTGGTATCTGAACTCTGCTGTAGAGAGGATTGCAAGTAGCTGTGCTTATGTGCGAACAAGGTACAATGTATATGCTGATAGAAGGAGCCAGCAGAATGACAGAGATGGGCTTGTCAATGTGTTGCTTCTGCTTTTACTAACAAGTCACAGGCTGTGAGAGGATCAAGATCTGTAAATATTACATAACTGCAGCAGAGAAAATTATGCCTTCTCTTTCAGACATTGCTATGCTGTATGGCATATTAGTGTAGATCTCAGGATGGGCAGGCATATCATTCTTTTGGCAGGAAAAAATCGCTCTCCTATGTGTATGCCGTCTTTGTGTTTAGCTGTTAGCCTGGAGTTCAGCTTTAAATAAGACCTTGTATGGGATGACATGATTTTCTGTGTTACAGGAAGCAGCGGCCCTACAGGAGAAAGTTTCCGCCCAGTACATCAACGAAATTGAGATGGCTAAAGCTCAAAGAGACTTTGAGCTGAAGAAGGCCATGTACGACCTGGAAGTAAACACCAGGAAAGCGGAGAGTGACCTAGCCTTCCAGTTACAGGTATAACCATCAATGCCTATTGTGCCTCTTCGTTAGAGGACACAGAAAGCTGATCTTTTGCCCACTTGTCTGCAGGTGGCCAAGACAAAGCAGAAGATTGAGGAACAGAAGGTTCAGGTCCAGGTGGTGGAGAGGACTCAACAGATTCAACTACAAGACCAGGAGATCATGAGAAAGGAGAAGGAGCTGGAGGCCAGAATCAAGAAACCAGCAGATGCAGAGCGGTACAGACTGGAGAAACTGGCCGAGGCAGAGAGGTGATCTATATTCCCTTTACTACTGTCCATGTTCTTTGCTCCTTATTAGTGTGTTTACCATCTCTTGTCTTCTGTCTGCAGGATGAAGCTCATTACTGAAGCTGAGGCAGAAGCTGAGTCCATCAGGGTAAGCAGACTTGCACTATATGGCCAAATATTATATATACATCTCCATTTTATTGCGTTCAGGTATTTCCAGTAAAGGGTACTGGTAATGCAACACATATATACAGAGACCTTTTAGACAATTGTGTCCTTCCAACCTTTTGTCAACAGTTTGGTTACAGATATTTTCTGTTCTGTTAAGAATATGCCTCTGAAATAAATTGCCAGAAATTGAAGGCCCTGAACATCTCACTCCCAAACTCATTTCTTAGCCATTTACAAAGCAATTTTCTCTTTAAATGGTCAAAATCTTACATTAAAAATCTTGGAATTCATCTCCCTAAAGACTTGTCGACTGCTTTTCATGTAAATTTCCCACCTCTTCTCCATAATATAAAACAAGACTTAAAGTGGATGTAAACCCACTGTCATAATGTCATAATGTAGAGAATAAGATTTCCTTTCATTTGAGCCCAGTCTTGCCACACAGATTTACTCGAGGCCTGAGCAATCCTCTTTTATTGTTCAGTTAGAGAAATCTTGACAAAGTCTTGAAAACATGGTCAAAAACGCCCCCTTGCTGTGAGTGACAGGTGATTTACATATCATGCACTAGCCTGAGACAGGTTATCATCAGATCACTGGATGTTCTACTCTGCCCAGCTCTGACTACATACATGTCCCCTAAATCCCTTGTCTGTCTATAGTCTGCTGACTGTTCACTGCATTCCATGATGAGAAACATCCAGTCAAAACACAGTAAAGCTGGGAGAGCTGGATGGGAGGGGAGGGGGTGTGAATTGTGAACTTTTTACACAGGATGTGCCTGTCTCAGGCTAGTGCATGAGATATGTAAATCACCTGTCACTCACAGCAAGGGGGCGTTTTTGACAAAGTTTTCAAGACTTTGTCAAGATTTCTCTAACTGAACAATAAAAGAGGATTGCTCAGGCCTCGAGTAAATCTGTGTGGCAAGACTGGGCTCAAATAAAAAGGAAATATTATTCTCTATATTATGACATCAAAAAAATAACATTTTGGGTTTACATCCACTTTAACTACATGGCATGTGGCCACCTTCTTGTGGTTTGGAAGGTGTAGCATCTTGAAAATGAATATAATGCCACACATACTATATCTTCTACAGGCCTTACTCATGTATATACCCTCTTCCTACACAAAGACATTGAACAGAATATTCCCACAATTCCTCTGGGTTCATAAACCTTGTCTCCCTTACAGGATCCTACGCCTTGCTGAACTTTTTTGGGTCATTTTTGCAAGCTATTATGCTGTTTGTCACTTAACAAGGGTTATCAACTGGTGCCGCCATGTGGGTATTAATACAGCAGGTGGCTTCCAAGATTTCACTGCCGGCTCTTCCCTGATGCATAGATGACATTTCATCAGGAAATAAATCCTATCCAACAATTTGGTGCAACATTAAAATATGTAGGAAGATTTTTGCAAGTGAAGAGCTATCTCCATGCCTTTCACCACTCTTTCGTACTCACGGCAATCGGTCTTTTAGACTAGGTCTAAAAGACTCCTGCTTTAGAGAACTAATCTACGCTAAGATGTTTAGAGCATATCCCTTTAACCTGGGTAACACATGGCCGTCTTTACAACGCATGACAACGCAACCAACCACAGCTGCAGACTCTAGATTTCTGGTGAAGAGCCTAACTTTCTTGCTATATCTCCTTTCTCCCCCCGGAAAAAGCATTTAATCAAAACCTTATGTCTTTTGAACAGGAATGTGTATCCACTATACCTCTTAGACACTCGGTTTCCTATATGTATACTCTCATTAATGGATCTCCTAGGACCTAGGGACTTCAAACCACCATTCATAACTAAGTAGGGACCTCCCAGTTGACCTTCACAACAGAACAAATTGATAGAATACTGTTTTTTTACTCTTAAGGTTTCAATATGTACCAAACACAGGGAAACAAATTTTAAGATCCTGACGAGATGGTACTTTACCCCAAGTAGCCTTCATAAGATGTATGCACATTCCACAGACCTCTGCTGGAGGTGTGGTGTGGCATGTTTGAGACATCCTACATTTCTTTTGGTCTTGCAACAAGATCCAAGATTTCTGGTTTGAGGTCAGACGAATAAATCAAATGTACTGATTACCATTTACCCATCCGCTGGCCAAGGTTGAAAAGAGAAATAGAATGTTGGACCTTCTTTCAACAAGCCTCGACTCACGTGACAAATTCCTGAAAAAATGGTTCTACTGGCATGAATTTTACATACGCAGCCGAATGCAAATCCATCCTGGAAAAATCAAGAGCTCCATTGTTGGGGGTGACAGGGTCCTGAGTTGAGCAGAGACCCCTTCCCCCTATTCCAAAAGACTCCAATATCCTGTGGCAAGTCTCCCCAAAGGGGTTGAGACTGTTATAGCCTCAGAGGTGGAAGGAGGGGCAGCTTCCTGACGCACATGGTTTTTCAATTGAAATAGGATCTCCAGAAAGCTTATATAGGTGTGATGGTCAGATGTCCACAAACGTTTGGATTTATAGTATGGCTTCTATATAAATTCCTTTATAGATTGCTAGAATGTACAATATCTGATATACACTGTCAAAGACCTGTTTAGTACTGCTGATGAAGGGCATGCTAGGCCAGCCTTGTTCAACCACAGTGGCGTGGCACCCTTGGGGGGCCTTCTGGATTGCATAGAAATTGTCAACAAGCTGGCAGGTGGATCGAGCCTTTTTTTTTTTTTTTGTTACACAAAGCCACAGGTTTTCATTGTGCAGTATCACAAGCAGCTGCTGGGTGCCTAGCAACCAATGAAGTCATTGATTGATGAGGAAGATGCCAAGCACCCTGAGGATGTCCTTATTTGCCCCCTTCCCTGCCCCTCTCCCTCAGCGCTGGTGTCACGTTAGTTGAATGATTTAGAGAAAAGCTGGAATGTGCCAATGTGCAAAGGTGTATTGCTTTGTAAGAATAAATCGCCTCTAATGTTGCATGTCCTACGCTTGAGGGAGCGATGGATAAATGGAAATGCTGGCAGGAATTTAAGAAGACGTGGAGATATGTTGAAATAATAACCTAAAAAGAGCAGGCTATTAAAGAAGAAAAATATATAGAATGTATTTTGACGAGGGGTAGAAGGGGAAAGGGAAGGGAGAAGGAAAGGGATACAATGTATTGATTGAAAGATATGTTGTATATGTTTCCTTTCTTTTTTTAAAAATGTGAAACCTGTAATAGGAAAAATCGAATAAATAAATAATAAAAAAAAAAAAAGGGGAGCCCCAACTAAAAAAAAAGCCTGAGAAACACTGTACTAGACATCTTCTCCCTCTACAGAGATGGCACATTACATAAGACAACAACGCACTTTTAACTATCTTATATTTTATCATAGTTTATTTATTTTTTTTGCTCTGTAAAATGTATTGCATTGCATAATAGTAAAACTGGTTTTACACATCAGTTATACAGATAAGTCACGCAGCAGCTCTGAAGCTGCATGCAGTTAGTTGCTTGACCTTCCTGGAAGTGGCACAGCTCACCCTTACAACATATTGCTTTTCAGTGAGCAGCAACATAGAAGTCAAAGCAGGTATAACTAGAATTAACCTGAGGGTTAATTCTAGAACCTCTCAGAATTGCTGTTCACACCGCTTGTTGATCGGTAATGGGAGGGCATTGGCGGTTTTCCACTTTCATATAGTGACTCTCACTTTTAAAAATAAAAAAAGCTTCCAGCAGATATAAAGTAAGGGACTTTGAGGTGCCTGCACAAACCTGCATCAACTCTCAACCCCCTTTTGTTACAATTGAATGTTGTTCATTCTGGAGGCTGCATATTCCCATTGGCTAAAGAGGCACCCCATCGTAAGTGATGGACAATTAGGATTGTGTGGGATACAGCAGGGAGTGGACCAGCTCTGACACTACCTAGAATAGTTGGAGCGGTGTCCATCAGTATAGCCATATATAAAGGAATGAGGCTAAATGCACAAAAAACATGGTTTCAGTCCACTGGATTAGTGAAGTGTGATTTGGTTCCTCTACGCCCACCTGACCTTATAGTGTTTAATTTGTCAAGGATAAAAAAAATAAACAATTTTAATATAGTATTTAATGTAACATTGCTTATTATTCATATATTTTTTTTTTTAGCCAACAATTAGTGCTTTTAAGCTTCTTTATTACATGAGTTTTTTTTTTTTTGTTTTTTTTTTTCTTGAGTTTTTACCTTTTTCAGCATTGCATGTTCCATTTTGCGCTTGCACGCACACCAGTGACTTACCCTTTATCAAGCAGCTCCATACAATGTTTCTTTCATACCAGCTAAAACAAAATGCGGGAAGCTTTTACTATGCCCTCTCTTTAGATAACCCACAGTGCCATGTAAAGCCTTCATTTCTTGGTCTGCTATATAGGCAGTGCGTTACGGGGACATCACTTTGTTTTACAGGTCTCACCAGTATGCATGGTAATAATTCTGGCTAATGCACCTAGGCAATAATGCTTAAAAAAACGTAATAATCAGGCATTGTGCCGTGCAACTTCATCAGAATCTGGATGTCTATCCAACTGTACTTTCTGATTCTTCTTCCAGGTAAAGGGAGAGGCCCAGGCTTACGCCATTGAAGTCCGTGCTCGTGCTGATGCTGAGCAGATGGAGAAGAAAGCTCAAGCCTTCCAGCAATATCAGGAAGCTGCTATAGTGGACATGTTAATGGAGAAGCTGCCTTTGGTATAATGCCTTTCTGGTTGCCAGAGTGTATACACTGCTTTCTGTTCTCTAATGATCATCTTGCACATCCCTACTCAGTGTTCACTTCTAATGGCATATTTGCCATAATCCAAAACTGCCAGCAGACTGACTAAAGCAGTCTATTGCATGTTTAGGTGTATAAATGTCCCAGCAATGTGCGTTTTTAAGCTGATCATAGACATTCACCGTATCCAGCAAAACTAAAATGTTTGTGGGCAATTGCAGATGCCACTAGCAAAAATATATTTTTGGGGTGGATAGTGATTGGGAAAGATTAGAAAACCTAGTTTGGGCACAGTTTACATAAAGAAGATGTCTGTTTTCATTTTTAGGAACGTGAAATCTGACCCAGGAGTGCATGTGTGTGTGTGTGTGTGTGTGATATAGAGAGAGATATCTAATTTGAAGTGCTTTCAAACCAATAGGGCTGCCCTTTTCACTTCTTATACGCACATTTTTTTTCTTTACCTTGTCGCCCTGTTTGCTTGTAGAAGCAGGGAAAAGCAGCTCTGTGTGAGCTGCAGTTTGCCGTTGCTAGAGCTTACACAGGGCTACGGACTCTCTCCTGGACGTACCAGGTACTTCACTTGGCTCTCAGGCTGTGATGAGCTACAGGGAAGTGAAAAGAAGGGCAATATTTGTAACTAAGAGATGGCAATTGGGTAAATATTTTTACAGTTAAGTAAAAGGGGACACGGAAAATCAAAATCTGGTGTTAGCTGCTAGTAACAGACTGCATCATATGTCTTTTTTTATTTTATTTTTCTGCCCATTGTTCAACTTTAAGAGGGGTGTTTTGTTTTGACTGGAGTTATTTAAAACCAAACCTGACCTTTTTGTTACATTGATATTGCAAATCAGGACAACATATGGCTCAGCATTGCTATGTATTTGGTGACACTGGCATTTTGTTTTTCAGATTGTCGAGGAGATCAGCAAACCTTTAACCAAAGTGAATAAGATTAAAATGGTGTCCAGCGGTGGAAGTGAGGTTGGAGCTGCCAAGATTACAGGAGAAGTATTGGACATACTAAACCGCTTGCCAGATACGGTGGAGAAACTGACTGGCATTAACATTGTTCAGGTCAGTGGTTCCCATAAGCCATTTGTTCTGAAGACAAGAACAGTTAATTTCTGCAGTTGTATCAGGAACCCTGTCTGACTTAGTTTCCACAACTATATTGCTTAAATAACCAGATATAGCTTTTTGTAGGTTGTTAAGCCTGTGCTTAGGGTAATTTGGAGGCTGCCATTACTGACCTCTCCTGCTAAAAACATAGGTTTGTTGACCATCAATGCTGAACATCCTGCCTCCTTAATTTTTTCTTACTCACCAACCCAGAAGAACTACGCAGATCAGGATTCCATTTGCTACTTAGCTGTATTGATTATTTGGCATAGAACGTAACTTGAACATGAGTTTAGCAATTGCAGCCACCAGTGTTATATAATAACAGGTTTCCTAAGTTGTTCTTAAAGGCTTTAGCTTTTTTTACCTTAATGCATTCTATACATTAGGTGAAAAACCCTTCTGTGTCTGATTTCCTACAACCCCCCCCCCCCCTCTTTTATAGTTACCTGAGCCCGATTCTGGCCAGCGCTGTTCACGAGAGCAGCGGCTCTCTCTCTCTCTCTCTCCTTCCTCACGAGGCAGATAGGCTCCTGCTGCTGTCAATAAAATCCTATGACTAGGGAGTGGGGAGGAGGGGCCAAGCTCTGTCTGTGTCAATGGACACAGACAGCGGGGCTCATAAGTGAATGGCTTCCTATGGGGGCCATGACAGAGCAGGTAAGTATGACATGCTTGTTATTTCTTTATCGTACATCATGGGACACAGAGCCTTAAGTAATTACTTAATGGGTTATAGGCCACCTTCAGGTAATGGACACAGGTATACCCTATCCAGGAAGTTCACTCCCTATATAACCCCTCCTCCTTCCAGGAGCACATCAGTTTTTTCGCCAGTGTCCAAGGTGTTGGTCACGAGTGAAGATATGCTCTGAGGAGCTCCAGGAGGGATCCATGTTGGCTTTAAATAGCCTCCATAGACCAGATCCATCCAAAGTGCCACTGAGGCCTAAGTGGATGGTACCCGGGGCCTCGTATCCGAAGCACCAGGTTTTGCCTGTAACGCCTCTCTTGTAGAGCTGGACCCCGGGAACCCAGGGCTTAGGTCTTGCTACATTACCTAAAGTTTTCCTGGTGGGCTGCTTTTACAGGTCCAAGGGAGTTGGAACCCGGATATCTAGGGACCCGGTCCTTGAAGGTTTTACTAAACGCAGCCCGCCATGATGGGTGAAGGTTGAATTGTCTGTTAATTCAGCAAATACTGCGGCAGGGATAAGGTAAGGGAAGAAACTTAGGAACTGAAAAGTCCACCTAATGTATTCTTCTATTAGGGAAAAAAAATTTTATGTCGTAAATCTCCACTAGAGGGCGTCTATGCACATACCTTAATCTGTTGTCTTCACTGTAAAGCTCAGTGTGTGGCCGCAGCAGCGTGTGGAGGGGGACTTTTTCTCAGGTAAAAAGAAATCTGACAAAATGTTTTCTGCGCCAGGGGCTTCCCCTTCTAGGCAGTGGCGACTGCCTCTGCTGTCAGACTCTAGAGGAAAACCTCAGGGTCAGACCCAGGCTCAAAGGAAGTCCTGGGGTCGGAAACCTGCAAGTTTTTTGGGGGCAGACTTCTGCAGTTTTCAGAAATGTGGCAAGAGGAACTTCAGGACAGATGGGCCATCGCCACGGTAAAGCTGGGGTACAAGCTGGAATTTCGGGACTTTACACCGTCTCCTTTCCTGAGGTCAAGTGTTCCCAAAGATTCAGAGAAAAGACGATCTCTGTTTCAGGCACTAGACTGATTAATATCTCAAGGGGTGATCATACAGATCCCCACAAAAGAGCAAGGTTTGGGGTTTTAATCAAATCTTTTTATGGTACCAAAACCAAATGGAGATGTCAGACCCATTCTAGATCTAAAAAATCAAAATCAGTTCCTGAAGATCCGCTCCTTTTGCATGGAGACGATCAGGTCAGTAGTTTCTACCCTTCTAGGAGGAGAACTTCTGGCATCAATCAACATCAGGGATGCATATCTGCATGTTCCTATATTTCCCGCTCCCACCAAAAGTTTTTGCGGTTCGAGTAAGAACAGCAGCATTTCCAGTTTGTAGCCCTGTCCTTTTTGGGTTAGCTACAGCACCCCGGGTGTTCACAAAAATGCTGGCCCCCCCTTTAGCCAGGTTAAGGGCACAGGGCATAACAGTCGTAGCGTACCTAGACAATCTATTGCTAATAGACCAGTTGGTGGCTCGTTTGGAGCAAAGCGAACGCATTACAACCAGTTACCTGGAAAGTTTGGGTTGGATTCTCAACCTAGAGAAATCTTCCTTCATACCGCTAAAAAGACTGAAGTACTTGGGTCTGATCATACACAGCCCAGGAAAAGGTGTTCATGCCTTAGGCAAAGATCAACTTCATAAAAGAGCTGGTGCGGATGGTCAGGTAAAAAGGCGATTCCCTCCATTCGCCTTTGCATGAGGTTGCTAGGAACCATGGTGGCTTCATCCGAAGCAGTTCCCTATGCCCACTTCCATTCAAGACTGCTGCAAAACAGATCCTGTCCGCTTGGAACAAAATGAGTCAAGCTTTAGACTTGCCAATGCGGCTGTTCCCAAGGGTGTCACAAAGCCTCAGTTGGTGGTTACTAACTCAGAATCTGCTGAAAGGAAAATCCTTCAGACTAGTTATCTGGAAAGTGGTAACAACAGATGCCAGCCTTTCAGGCTGGGGAGCAGTACTAGAAAAGACAACTGTTCAGGGACAGTGGTCAAGAGTCAAAAGAACCTTGCCCATCAATATCCTAGAGATTCGGGCAATGCGTCCTGTCAGGATCCAATTCGACAATGCCACAGCTGTGGCCTATAGCAATCACCAAGGGGGCACCAAGAGTCTCTCAGCACAGAGAGAGGTGAACCATATTCTAACTTGGGCAGAAAGGAATGTTCCGTTCCTATTGGCAGTCTTCATTCTGGGAGTAGAGAATTGACAGGCGGACTACTTGAGTCACTAGCAGTTATTCCCAGGGGAATGGTCTCTTCACCCCAACATTTTTCGGGCTGTTTGCCAAAGATCCCGATGTGGGATCAGTTCAAACTGAGCTATGCATTTTCCCTATTCATTTGCTGCCTCGAACTTCTTTTGCAGGATCAAGCTGGAAAGAAAGCCGGTAATTCTGGTGGCACCAGCATGGCCCAGAAGGTCATGGTATGCAGAAATTGTAAAGATGGCAGTGGAGGGCCCATGGTCCCTCCCACTACGGCCAGATCTGCTCTCACAGGGACCGATATTCCATCCTACCTTACAGTCTCTAAATTTAATGGGGTTGGCTATTGAAACCCACATTCTGAAGAAACGTGGGCTTTCCTGATCAGTTATCTTTACTTTAATGCAAGGAATCCAGCTTCCAGAACTATATATTATAGAGTCTGGAGGGCTTATGTTTCCTGGTGTGAATCCAAGGGTTGGCACCCTCAGAGATATATCATAGGCAGAATTCTTGCCTTTCTACAATTAGGGGTAGAAATGAAATTGGCCATGAGTACTATTAAAGGCCAAGTCTCAGCTTTATTGGTCTTATTTCAAAGACCACTTGCTACACATTCTTTAGTCCAGGGTTTTATGCAAGGGGTGATGCGGCTTAATCCACCTGTCAAACCTCCCTTGAACCCTTGGGACTTGAACTTAGTTTTGTCTGTGTTACAAAAACAGCCATTTGAACCGATACAACATATTCCCCTAGTCCTTCTGACAAGGAAGTTGGTATTTTTGGTTGCTATATCCTCCGCAAGGAAGGTTTCGGAATTGGATGCTCTTTCTTGTAATTCTTTGATTCTTCATGAGGACAGAGTGGTGTTGTGCCCTCGTCCAGGTTTTTTTACCAAAAGTGGTCACAGGTTTCCACCTGAACCAAGATATTGTCCTGCCATAGTTTTTTTCCAAAACCATGTTCCAGGGAAGAAAAGTCACTACATTGTCTTGATGTGGTGAGAGCAGTGAAAATCTATTTAAAGGCAACTGCTCAGATTCGTAAGACTGATGTCTTATTTATACTGCCAGAGGGTCCTAAGAAAGGACAGGCAGTGTCAAAATCCACTGTCGCTAAGTGGATTTGGCAAGTTATAATTCAAACTTATACTTTAAAACAGGGGTGTCAAACTCAATTTTATCGTGGGCCGCATCAGCATTATGATTGTCCTCAAAAGGGCCGGTTGTAGCTGTAAGATTAGATGTCCAGCACATCCCAAGAGCCACCTCACCATTACAAGTTGAGTCCCCTACTCTCCCTAACATCACAGTGCACCCCCTTTCCTTATGCTGCTGCTGGGAAGAAGCTGGATACATTGCTTGATAGCAGAAAGTAGGGGTCTGGAGGAGGACCAGAGGAGGGCTGGAGCTCTTCTGCAGCTGCAGGAGTGGTGCGAGGGCCACATGAAATGGCCCGGAGGGCTGGATTCGGCCCACGGGCCTTATGTTTGACACCTGTGCTTTTAAGGGGTAAGATTCCCCCTTTTCAAGTTAAGACGCACTCTACCAGGGTGGTTAGTGCTTCTTGGGCAGTGCGTCATCAGGCCTCCATGGCTCAGATCTGTAAGGCCGCAACTTGGTCTTCAGTGCATACATTCAAACATACATACAAAATTTTATCAGATGGATGTAAGGAGGAATGAGGATATCTCCTTCGGGCACAGTGTGCTGCAGGCGGCAGTATAGGTCCTCAAGTCTGGGGGTACCCTCCGAGGGTTGTGTCTCCCATCCCTCAAGTAGCATTGCTATGGCACATCTTATTAAGTAATTAAGGCTCTGTGTCCCATGATGTACGATAACCTGTAAAATCCTTTTCTTGGAGTACATCATGAGACACAGAGGTCCCTCCCCTCTTTTTTGGGATACAAGTATATTGCTTTGCTACAAAAACGGATGTGCTCCTGGAAGGAGGAGGGGTCATATAGCGAGTGAACTTCCTGGATTGGGTATACCAGTGTCCATCACTTGAAGGTGGCCTATAACCCATGAAGTAATTACTTAAGGCTCTGTGTCCCATGATGTACTCCAAGAAAAGGATTTTACAGGTAAGCTGTTATAAAAATCCTATTTAAAAAAAAAAAGAATGTCCAACGGTTTATGCTACTTTCACAATGAAGAGCCACTATAACAGAGCTAAGGCGCCGGTCGTCTTTGCAGTGCTCTAGTGGCACTCTTCGGCTGCTAGTGGACCGTTTTTTTAGGTCCTGTGACAAAAATTTGAAAAAAGACCAGTTTTGCGGCGCTTTGGAAGCGCTGCCCATTCATTTCAATGGATAGGGGCGTTTTGGGAGCACGATTTTATAGCGCTCCCAAGCTGCCTCAAAGATGCTGCTTGCAGGACTTTTCCTAACGTCCCGCAATTGCACCGCCCAAGTGTGAAAGCACACATTCAAGTTAATTGGAGGAAGTTTTCGGGCGCTTTACGGGTACTATTTCTAGCGCTAAAACTGCCTCAGTGTGAAAGGGGTCTTACAGTCACTAAGATTTCCAAGAAAGTTATCATTTTTCTTGTTTTGGAGGTTTGAGCTTGTGGGCTGCTTTATTTATTATATATATATATATATATATATATATATATATATATATATATATATCATATATATATATATATATATATATATATTATATTATATATCACCTGGTGATCCATAATAAAGATGCAGCCACTGATCAGCAAGGACATCTGATATGCAACTAATTATTCTGCAAAAGTGACTCGCAAAGCAGGAGAGGAAGACTTGCCCAGAGTTTGCTTTCTATGCAAGAGGGGAAAGCTTTGCACACTAAGGTGTGAATGTAACTAGGGACTTGCATTATATTGTATTCCTTTAAGAGTCTAAACTGTTTTTTACTTGCTGTTGATTTGGAAAAATGTTTTCTTTTCTAGACTATGCAGAAGAAACCTGGACGCATGTGCTAATGCTTGAAGGTCAATCAGTCCCACTGTATCGTCATCCCACGTATGTCTTACACCCTTGTTCTCCTCCTTATGGTGCCTACAACAGCTGTCTCCTTGTCTTTCACATCGGTCTCATTGTAATAAGGTTGTGTACAGAAGCACTTCTCCACAGCCAACTCATGCTTGTTTAAAAGGCTCCTCCTGGAGCAGATTGAGGCCTTCTTCTTGTCATTTCAAAGACTTAGAACCTGTTTTTTACAGTTATTGAGTTATGGGCATGCAACGTTTTTTCTTTGTCTCAGCTGGCAGTAATGATATGAAGGTTTTTTTTTATCCTAAGATTGGATCTGATCTATAAAAGTGCCCATGAGGACAACTGTGTGTGTTGCCCATACCATCCAATCACGTCCTCCCTTTTATCTTTCTAGTGTCTGAAGGGAGAATTATGGATTTTTGGGCAAGACATAGAGTAGTTCTTTCAGTGAATATTCAAATTAGGGCCAAATATTTTGTCTTTGTATAGATTTGTTTATCCTCAAGCATGTTTAAATTTACTTTGTCGACTGACTCACTAAGCTAGTTTACACTTGCAACCGGGGGGGGGGGGGGGGGTTGTAAAAGTAGGGGTTTCACCTCCCTCAACCACCCCCTTAACCCAACAAAGTGGCTGGAGGAGTTGTAAACATGTTGCGGCCGTCCTACAACCATGTGAAATGCAAATGGATGCTGCACAGGCTAACCGGGTTAAAACAGGTGGTGAGGGGGCGACAAATAACCTTCCAGCTGCCTGCCAAACACTGCGTTGGATCACTTTTCAGAGTCCTACCCTGGAAGGTAAATGCTTTCTAAGATTGGTTTTGAACTTTTCTCCTGCTAGCTTGAGGTTATGTTTTAGGATTTGCTTCCACCCTACCCAACCTCATATGCAGTAAAATGAAGATTCCATTTTTGTGATCTGCCCAGGGATGGGCAGTTTTTATATCCTTCCTGGTGTCTGCTATCCTTTTGGAATAAAACAGTGAAGGGAAATTATCAAAACTGGAGCAGCCAGAATCTAGTAGCTGTATCTGGCAACCAGTCAGCTCCTATCTTTCATTTTCAAAGCTTAACTGAACAAGCTGAAGATAGAAGCTAATTGGTTGTCATGCACAGCTTCATCAGATTTATTAACCCCCCCCCCAGTAGGGACCAGACTTGGTCATAGTCTGCGATAATGCAGTCTTTCTTAATGTGGTGGCCTTGGAGATGGGCAAGACTGTTATTTCTTTTATGGCAAGGCCTGGATCAAGCTTAAAGGGATTGTAAAGTTAAACGTTTTTTCACCTTAATGCATTCTATGCATTAAGGTGAAAAAACATCAGACAATGCCAGCCCCCCCGTTTTACTTACCTGACCCCTCAAGTCCTGCTCTCGCCCCCGACATCCTCTTCGCCGCTCAGCCTGGCGGTTGATTGGTTAGTGGATGGATTGAAAGCAGCGCAGCCATTGGCGCTGCTGTCAATCACATCCAATGATGCGCCGCGTACCGGGCGGGGCCGAGCGATACAGTAGGCGGCTATGGCCACCGGTTGTATCACGGGAGCACGCCCGCAAGCACTCCACACCATGCAAGGGAGCTCACATGAAGGTGTTGAGTCCTTGCGGGGGGGAGCCGAGACAGCCGCAGAGGGACCCCAGAAGACCAGGTTCTGGGCCACTCTGTGCAAAACGAGCTGCACAGTGGAGGTAAGTATAACATGAAACAAATTTATCTTTAGTGATCCTTTAACTTTCTCGAATGTCGCCAGACAGGGCATACAAAACTGCTTCATCACGAAAAGGCCAGGCAGCGCAATCTCCATTCATCTGCTTCCGAGGTCTGCATTACAATGGGGATGTTTGGTCAGGTTGTTGTGAGATGGAAAAACACTGAGTTTATATTAGAAGTGTACTTATCCTTTTAGGACTCATTGACACAGGTGCTTAGCCCCGTGCAGCAGCCAGAGCTATTTTTTTACTGCTGGTGAGGTGCATGCGGACAACCCAAATAAAGGGAGTATGCATCGGCTGTATGGAGTCACTCACACAGTTTTCACAAGTACACAGGGATGGGTGCATGGACCCAGACACGCAGGCTCTGCCTCTGGGCCTGTGCACATGTCCTTGTGTGCCTGTCAAACTCGGCTGAGCAAGCTAGTCCGTACAGCCTATGCGTGCCCATTCACTTTCTATGGGCTGCCTCCATGCTGCTCACCAGCAGTGAAAAGAGAAAAAAAAAAGTACATTTACTGGAAGTTGATTTGTACTTTCACATTTCATGCTCTGTATTGTTTCAATACTGAATAAAACTGTTTCTACGTAAAGAAAAAAAAAGGCATGGGCGTTGCACAAGGCTGAGTGCATGAGCCCTTAGGTTCCAACGTTGCTGGTAACTGATAGCTACTGCGTCCTGACTGTTTCAACTTGGAGAAAGAGGCCAGGGAATGAAGCATGTACACCAACACATTTTTTGCTTCGGTTCTGACTTTTGGGCTACAGGTGTGATGGGGATGTAAGATTGGCCATACATTATACAATTTTCCTTTTAGATTTACCAAAACCATATAATTTGAGGTCAAACCTAAACACTTGTATACAATTAGGAACGTCCTTGCACTACATAGTGGAAGATAAATCTAAAGGAAACAGAATAAGAAAATTTGTAGAATGTATGGCCATATTTAGTCTGCACAGACTAAGGACATCACATGTGGTGTGGGAATGCTCAGAGATTATACAAAAAACTGACCTGGCTACTAGAGGTGCAAGAACGTCTCTGGCAGAAAAAGATTTAAAGTGGTTGGAACCATAAAAGAGCCCTTTACTGGCAGCCCCTCCCCTTTATTTGGCGATTACTCACTCCATAAGTGTTTGTTTAAATAGATGCTTCTAAATACATTTTTCCAGTTATCTTTAGGCCAGACACGTGACTCCCGGGTGCTCTGCTACTATGATCAAGGGCTACAACGTGGGGGCTGAGATTTTCCTCTGACGTCGGCCGGGAGTGACATGACCGCCGTGCTGGCCGCTCTGCACCTCCCACTGTAGCTTTGGATCGTAGTAGCAGAGCGGCCGGGAATCGAGTGCCCGGCCTAAAGATAACCGGAAAAAGGTATTTATAAGCATCTGTTTACACAAACACTTACAGAGAATTATCGCTGGATAAAGGAGAGGGGCTGCCAGGATATTTTGTAGTTGTGTGTTTTTTTTTTTTTTTTTTTTTTTTTAATATGAATAGCGACAGGAGGGGGGAGGGCGGAGACGTAGACGCAGACACGGGAGCTGACATACAGGGAGGGGGTGAGGAGGACCGAGGAGCGCTGCGGATGACGAAGGGACGTGAGATGACCACAGTAGTCAGGGCTCAGCAGTCATGATTATCATGGTCAGCTCACAGAGGGGGGACACAGGAAGTGGCAGGATCAGGCAGGTTTTTTTACAGTTTAGAGAGGGACAGGTTAGACAGCACAAGCACTTTGCTGTTTATTCTGCTATAAGGGGAACAGGATTTTTATTTTTTAGGGTTAGAAACACTTTAAACACCACCTGGAAATTCAGTTGCTTTCAATTGAAGACATACTGGGAGTTGTAGATCCAGAAACTTGGGTGAAGTCGCTTTTTCTCTTGCAGTTTAATCAGATCGCCAATGCATTATTGTTTTTTTGTGTTTTTCACAGATTTTTATTTTGTGTTTTTTACTATTTCAAGAATATTTTCTGTTTGTTCCATGAGTGACATATAAAATCGTCATAAAAAATCATATGCCAGTAATGTTTGGCTTGGATGAATGAATATCTATTCCCCTATACACAGTGGTTTGTTTTAGTGTGACCTTTTACTAATAACAATCCACCACATTGGTGAGGATAGCTTCAGATCGGAGAGTGCCACTTGTGCTATAGAAACCATGTTTAACCACTTCAGCCAGCAGATGGCACTCTTGGGTACTGTCAAACATCTCCACCCTGAAATTCCTCTGTGCTAGCATTGCATTCGAGAGCATCTTTTACCAGACCTAGGTTTGATCCAAGCAAATTAGCAAGTTTTCTTGCACGTTTCAAGTTAGGGTTTAGCAGAGAGTGAAATATGTAGTGGTTGTATGGTGGAAATCATAGCAAGCTGTCAAACGGGACTTATTTCATCAGGCATGTAACAAATAACTGTCAGTCGAAACCTTGATTGGGCAGGATAATTTTCATCCGACCTTTTTTCCCTGCCTGTTGGAGTGACAATGACTTGCCTTTTTTTTTTTTCTTTTTTTTTTTTAAAGGGGACCTTTATTCAAAATGAAACGCGCAACATCATCAAAATCCCCCCCCCCCCCCCCCCCCCCCCATCTTTCCCTGTTACACAATTGCATGTATTTTTTTTTGTTTGGGAATCAAATATCTTTTTCTGCAGGTACTCGCTCTCGCCTTCTCTCAAATTTTGGACAGGCAGAACGGTGGTCTCCAAACTTTTTGAACAAAGGGCCAGTTTACTGTCCTTCAGGCTTTAGTGGGGGTCCAACTGTGGCCAGTTGAAGCAGAAAATGCCTTGGCATCAGTGGAAGATAACAGTGCCCCACCATTGGTGTCAGCTGGAGTAGTGCCCCAAGGACCTGATACAGGCAAGCAAAGGACCACATCTTGCCCTCAGGCCACAGTTTGGAGACCCATGTCTGTATTTTTCTGCTGTCTGTCTGCCCATGCTTGCTTCCTGTCCAGCTCATGGGTATCCAAACAGGAAGAGAAGAAAGGTTTAACAAAAAAACTAAAATTAGCTAGCGTTGCTCTTTAACACAGAACTTTTTGTAGACGCATACCAAATTTGAAACATTTGGGAATTCATAAAAGTGTCTGCGATTATTCTTTAAAATTCCATCGTGCCTCCCACACAACAAATGTCGGTGCGGGCAACAAATTTATGTACCTGTTGTAAATGGGTACTTGGCTTTGGGGCAAGCACCACGTGCTGAGGTACACTGAAGCCAGTGTGGCCATACAGACAACCAGTCCTTGGTGAAGCAGAGCTCCCTTCCCACCACTGCAGCTGTCACACAGACTCTTATACAGGGGAAGGTTCCATTCTTGAATAAAAAGATACTCAGCTGTGCCTAGAATTTCTAATAATCTCTGAGAATGTAGAAAATTGTAAAATGGTGCATTATTGATCCCAGCCTACGTATTGACTTGTCATTATTGAGCTGGGGTGAGGCAGCAGTGTTTAAGTATGCTGGACAAATCTATATACAATTGCGTTCTGTTGTAGAGGTTTAAATGTTTTAGAGTTCTGTTAGTTTCTATTGGGAGAGGCCTTTTAGTTTATGCGAATCAGTAGTACGATACACCAGCTGTTTTACATCATCTAAAGGGGGCACCTGGCATGGCTGGAAAGTGGTTAAACACTAAATTTACAGGGCTGTAGGAATCAATGGACCCACAGGCTAAGCAGGCTAAGCAGCTGACGTTACTGTACTGATGTGCACACAGATGCTTGGATATTGGGATGACGGAGATTATATGCATTTTAGGATTTTGCTGCTATGGTATTTTAAAGGGTTAGTTCACCCAAAACAAATGTTATCTTTGTTTAATTGCCAGCAGGTTGAGTCACACTGCAGCTTCTTGCATCACTTAGGTTAAGGCATGGCACGCGTGAATTGGTAAATCGGAGAGAGGAGTGGGGTGGGAGTGGTTTAGGGGGAGTAGCAGGACATGCCCACATTCATTTTGAAGGGGGGTTAGCAGTTGTAAAGGTCTTACCCAGTTGATTGAATCGAGTAGCCAGCCAGCGGTGGTTTGGAGAACTAGAGTGTCCTGGGACATAGTTAACCATAACTGACACCATTGGACAATGAAACCTCTTCTGTTGGCCCATATAGATCACTGTCCCCAAATTCCCAGTTCCCCTTTACCCTTGTCAACTGCAATTTTAGATGGGTCTCCCACTCCCCAAGATGAGTTTCACATTCAGCAAGAGCTGGGAAAATCCTTGAATAGAGCCAGACTAGGAAAGCTATGAGGTGATTCAGCTCACCAACTTAACCCACAATTGACATAGTTTTGGCACGACTGACTCCTTAAATGCTGCTTTTGTGTGGCAAAGTAAGTTGGAACTTGGCTTCAGCACAAGAATTTCTATCCCTGGTCTGCATCAAGTAGTGGCATCTACAGTCCTTCACCATTCCACTGTGCCCTTCCCTGTAGGCTGCTCTCCCTCCTTCTAGAAGATTCTGAATGGATGCTGAATATGGGTTTTCCCCGCTGAGCAGTCTTTGTACAGAACAGCTGTTATAACAGTGAGTCGTGTGACCTCTACTCCTCTTCTTGCCTGCCTCAGTTTCCCATGTGCCAGCCCCCAACATGTCTGTTCTTGTGCTGGTGTAGCAAGCATGTGCCAGTCACAGGATGGTCTGTGAATGTTTTTATGTTTATACATATCTATATCATATTCTGTTTTACAATGTATAGCTACTAATTGGTATGTTAACAATTATAAACTGTGAATTGTGTGCCTGTAGATTATAAATGCCTTATACCAGAATTTATTGTCTTGATGGATGAATAAATATACTATACACTTTTTATGGTCTCCATTTTAATTACCAGCTTTTAACGTAAAATATATTGAATATGAACTTCTCTGCCGACCTCTCTACCGAAATGTAAAACTCCAGAAACTGCTCCAACCACACACATTATCGTTGTTTTGCTGAGACGTGTCCATTTTGGCTTAGAGCAATATAAAAATTCCCTAGTTGAGTCAGCTCATAATACAGCAGATTTCATTGTGGGGTTGGAGCCTTACTGTGACACATAATGGCTATTGTGACAGGTTCACTTTAAGGGCTCGTTTACACGGGGTCCGCAGAGCCTGTGTTTATGCATCCAGTTGTGACAGATGTCTTGTGCACTCACTGCCAACAGCTGTTAACAATTGGTAATGGGATTGACTGTACCATCCACCTGTCTGGATCCAGGGCTGTGCATCTGTTCCTGTATGGATGTAAACGATCGGATTTGCAGAAATGTCCATGCAGCCGCTGCATCTGTCAGCCTGTCATTTTACGGAATCCCCTACTGACACCAATATGGGACCCGCCACTGCTGACGACTTCTTAAAGAATAAGTTCACCTTTTGAAACATGTTACATTTTTAGGGTGGAACACGTAACCTGTTTCTGCTCCTGCACCTCCCCCCCCCACCCACACACACACACCACCCATGACAGCGGGCAGTTCCAATCCATAAACCCGCTGTCACTTTTTAATAGTTTGGGGTTTACCCCATACAGGCGCATCATTAATTCACAGTTTCCTGTCAATAAATAAACTACAAGCGCTGTCATCCACTGTGGCGGACATACTCGTAGTTTGAATGAACTGCAGGTGTGCCGATCAGCGCGCCCGTAGTTCATTTACACTGCCTACAGCTCTGCAATGACAGCCTGTGGTATCAGAGCTATAGGCAGTGTGTGCAGGATGCAAACGTAGTGAAACAAAGGGATTGTATCGCTCCAGGGAAATCGTAAGGTCTCCACTACTGCAAAACAAGCCAGGTGCCAGCCTTGGTCCAGAGCCAAAAGATGGAGAAAGGGGGCAGCACTTAAAATAAAATTATTATTATTTTATTAAAAATCCATAAAAAAAAAGGACATGACCTACAGCCAGCTCAAAAAAGTTAAGCAGACGTGTTTCACACACCTGTGCTTAGTCGTTGCTAAGCACAGGTGTGTGAAACGCGTCTGCCAAACTTTTTGAGCTGGCTGTAGGTCATGTCCTTGTTTTTAATGGATTTTCCAATAAATAGTTTTATGCTGGAAGTGCCGCCGCCCTTTTGTTCATCGGTGTGTGCAGGAGCCTGACATTTCTGCTGATCGGGGGTGCAATGCTTTCCAGGTTCCTGTTTTAAAAAATATTAAATGCACATTTTTCTACCTGCAAAAAGATGTGCATTTTATAAATTTTTTATGTAAAGGCGAACATTGCCTTTAAAGAGCTTCCTGCCTAGCTGTGATGATTATCTAATGGCTTTCATCATGTCGGAATCACTGGCCTAGATTAAAGTTTATCTAAAGCTAAAACCTTTTTTTTTTTTTTTGCATCTTGGACAGAGTATGAAATGGTTAAAACTCCTGTTAATTTTATTTATCTTTTAATACAAGAAATCCCACTTCCTGTCATGTACATAGAACAAGAAGAGAGTAGATCTCTTTAGTGAGATACATTTTATTTATTTTTTATTTTTTTTAATCTTTTATTTAGTTAAAAGACAAGAGCCATTGTCTCAAAACATTGCATAAACACATTGGCATACAGCTTGGTAGAAAACCTCATTAACCATTACTAAAGCAAGAAGAAAATGCCAGTAGACCCAATTCCTCCATAACATCACATATATTCCTGGTCAACCCATATTTGAGACATTACATCTAAACCAAACCAAACTAGGGTTGATCCTAGCCAAGGAGTAAATTGCTAGGTAGGATGAGCCCACTGAGCCAGCCCAAATCATTTTTCAAACTTTTTGGATGGAAAAAAGAATATCATTGAGCTGTAGAATTTAAGGATCAATAGAGAAAGTAAAAATCTACCAAAAACTTAAGAAAAAAGAAAGGAATTTAGAGAGGAAAGGCAGAGAAAGATGCCCCAGTGTGAAAGGGGCCTTACTGTAACGGCTTAGAAAGGGTTAGCTGGAGTTTTGCTTCAATTAGTTAAGCAGCCCAACGATTATGCAATTTTCTTTCCTTCCAACACAGGTGGAAGAAAGAAAAATTGCTTGATTCTGCCATCAACTCAGTGTTGATGAGGGAATCCCTCCCGCAGCGCTGTTGTGTTCTGCCAGTGGGGAGCCTTCAGCTGTTCTAGCTGCCGGCAGCGATCTCATGGAAAAAAAAAATCTTGACAGGCCGGTTGTACTGAAGCCGATCGCTGGATCTACTTCAGTACAACCAGCCTGCGCATAGATGAATCAAATCTTGGTTGGTCCCTTGAACCATCCAAGGTCCAAGCCATCTATGGCCAGCTTCTGTGTATTTAAATTTGTGTCTAAAGCCTCATACACACGATCGGACCGTGGACCAACTTTCCC
Source organism: Lithobates sylvaticus (assembly GCA_028564925.1). Taxonomy (NCBI): domain Eukaryota; kingdom Metazoa; phylum Chordata; class Amphibia; order Anura; family Ranidae; genus Lithobates; species Lithobates sylvaticus. The sequence goes on along the minus strand of CM053033.1, from coordinate 186,915,758 downwards.
GTGGATTTTTGTCCAAAGGGCGTTGGCCCCAAGTTGGTATTGCATGCACACGTTCGGACTTTTTAGGCAACAAACATGAACGTAGTGACGTTTCAACGTACTGATGACACTTCAAAAGAGGACGTTCGAATACTCCAGCGCCACCTTTGGTCAACTTCTATATTGTTGTCTGATCTTTTGCATTGGTTCTGAGCATGCGTGTTTGTACTTTGTACAAAAGTCCAATGGTTTTGTGTACACACGGTCGGACTTTGGTCCATCGGACTTTTGTTGGCAGATAGTTGGTCCGTTCGCACAGCCAACAAAAGTCAGATGAAACCTGGAAAAAGTCGGTCCGATGGAGCGTACACACGGTCGGATGTTGGTCCAAACAGCTAATTTGCATGTTGGTTGTCAAAAAGTCTGATCGTGTGTACGGGCCTTTACACTACCTTCCCCCCCCCACACTGAACATGCTGCTGTACAAACGTGTCTCTGTTGCTCCTTCATCCAGAGTGGGGGGGGGGGGGCACTCTAATACAGGAGATGTGTTACTGGCCAGATCACCAGGTGATAACAGAGGGGGTCCTGACCAGAATTTGAGCAGATAAGGTCCTAACCAGTAAATGCTTTCCCGCAGGGCAGATATGCAAGATTTTAATGGAGGATTGTTTTTTCTCAGATGCTCTTCTTTTTATTTATTTTTTTATTTTTATGAACCAGTCTCATTTAGCCTGGACTATCATATAACATATCTGCTGGGTTAGCTGACTCCTCCTCACTCTCTGCAGTAGATTCTCTGACCGGATGGATCTCTTTAGCATCTTCATTGCATCAGAACAATCCCTGTGGGACACCAACTGTTACCATGTATACATCACTATACATAGGCTTCCATTAAGGCTTCATGAATACTTAACTCCCGCAGATGCTGCTGAAAAGCCATTTCCAGGTAAAAGGCAGGATCATCATGGTGCATTAACGTACAATACGGCAATGTATCCTATAGGGTGCAGTCCCCGCAGAGATTGCAATACGTCATTTGGTTGCACAATGATATGAGTGAGAGCTTAGCACTTCCTCCTTTGCTCAAATGAAAGAAGGATATGAAGGAGGAAGGGCAGATGGGGCGGCTGTTATAATACATTGGACCAATCCTTTTAGGGCCAGACCCTATATTTAAAGGCCAATTCTACCCCACAATAAATTATTCCTTTTGGAAGGGCATCAATGGATTAAGATTTTCATATGTGCTGGGATTTCCCTACATATTCAAGCAAATCAAAGCAGTTGGTCACCAATGTTTTGATTTTTAAAATGCATCTAAGCCCCAAATTGACATTGTTTGTATTTGCACTGCGCATCATAAAAAACTTTTTTTTTTTTTTTTTTACCATTTTCACCTTTTTCTTAATCCTTTTGTTACATATCAGCACTGCTGATCTCCTGCAGACTTTTTCAGCCACTTTGAGCCCGTGCACACTAGTTGTATGCTAAAACTCCCCACTCTAGCATGCAGGTTGGTGTCCATTTTGCTGGGCTGTGATGGGGTGGTGGGATGCGCTGTTTGAGTGCATTGCACTATTTTATTTTTTAAACTTTATGAGTGTGCAAAGATTCACTACATTCATCTGTCTGCACTGTAGCAATATGCAGTATCATCCATTGCCCTGCATGAAAAAGAACAAGTGTGGTGATTGGTGTTGATCCGATAAAAACACCAGTCATTGCACTAAGGTCTCATACACACTGGGCGTTCGTCCAACATCCCTGAACACCTTTCTCCTGGCAGGAGATGAGCAACGTCAAAAACACGCTTAGATGTCTCAAGCGATTGGGCATCAAAGGATACGTTCACCATTTGGAACATGTTACACCCGTTTTTAGGGTGGAACGTGTAACCTGTTCCCACCGCTGCCGCCCGCTTAGGGTTGCCACCTTAAGACAAACCCGAACACTTTAGCAGCACACAGCAATTTTTGTTATACATATATTTTGCTAATAAATAACATTTCTAATCATATGAAGTTAATAACAAGAGTCCCCCTTTACATCAGAGTTCACCTTTTACATGTGAACTTGCAGAGTTCCCTTTCACTGTAAGGGGGGATTCTGCAGACTCTGATGTAAGGGAGGACTCTGGGAACTCTAACATAAGGGATGCTCTGGGAACCCTGCTTTAATAGGGAACACTGAGAACTTTGATGTAAGGGGGGACACTGTGGCCTCTGGTGTAAAGGGGAACTCTGATGTAGGGGGTGCTCTGAAAAACCTGATTTACCTGTGTACTCATGGGCAGGAGAGAGAAGGGGGGAGCATTCAGTCACAGACCGGGATGGATGGTGAGCTCACTCACCCCTTGGCAGTCAGCACCTCTCACCCAGGTGTACCTGAGGCTGTTGGACTTCAAATTTCCAGCCCCCACTTTCCTATTCTTAGGCACAGCCCTGGGGATTGGAGTGTGGGCAGACAGAGGGGTAGGGGCGGGAGTAATAGGTGCAGATCGAGCCCTCTCTCCTCTCCCATCTGTGTGTGTGTTGGGGGGGGGGGGGTTGTTGGTGATGGCTGGAACTGCTGCAAGCAACCCTGTTGGGAAGCCATAGTCCAGTCTGAATAATGTGTCCGGGTTTCAAGCAGTCTGAAACCTGGACGCATGATTCCAAACCCAAACTGTCCGGATGAATCCCGGACAGGTGGCAAACCTACATCCGCTGCTCCTACTTCCTGTGGGAGAAATTCCCTGTACTAGCTGTCACAGAGCTCTGTGTATGAAAGAACTACAAGTCACAACATGCTTTGCGGCTGTCGACTTGTCATTTTCAATTAACTACTATTGTGCTGTGAACGCTGTGGTAGTTCATTTGATTCTTCCTGTCAGAATGTATCGGTTTCCTTGCGAGGTACCAGCAAGCAGATACACGGACAGATTTACAGGAGACCTGCATGGCATCAGTGATCTGCTGATCGCTGCTGCAATGCTTTCCAGGCTCCTACAACAAAAAAATAATAAATGCAAATTTTTTTTTTACGTGCAAAAAGTGAACTTCTCCTTTTTAGGCTGGGTTCATATATATGCAAATTGGATGTGGCCTTCTCTGCATCCAATTTGCATGACAGGTGAGTGTGACTGGCTGTAAATGGAGCCGGTTCACACAAGTCCAGGTTGGCCGCTGTTTGGATTGCAGAAAGGTTCTGTGCGTCTTTGGGTCTGGTTCAGGTGCGAATTTGGGCAAAAATTTGGATCTGAACCGGTGAACAGACAAGCACCAGACCCCAGGCACAAATCTGCTGCCGCACATATGTGAACCCAGCCTTAAGTAATTTAATTGGCCACAATAATAATTAATTCTGGCTATTGAAATTAATTAATGCTCAAGCACTAAACGCATCTAGCGTTAACACGTGTTTAGGTGCGTCAAACATTTTTCTGCCAAAACACTTCTTCTGAATGCTCTGGCAGTGGGGTTTAATTCTGCTGCTAAACGCCTGTAAACACCTATGTGTACATGTCCATGCACACATAACATTGAGGGGCATTTAAAGGCAGGAAAAAAAAAAAAAAACAAAGCCTCACTTCCAGGCTAAAACTTGCTGTCACAGCAGGAAGAGGTGGAGCAAGCCCAAACGTGACCCAGGAAGTGGGTTTAAAGCGTGGAGGAGATTCTGGACCCACGTGGCTGCGGAAACTGAAGCATTCCTGCTCACAGCAGGGCTCTGTGAGCTGTAAGGAGCTAAAAGTCTGTCTGAGCCCACCTCATGGGGACAAGAAGGATGGAAAGACAGCACAGGTGGCTGCAGGCAAGAGCAAGCCGGGGCCGGGTAAGTGCTGTTTTCTTACCTACTTGGGGGGTGACACCAGATTAGAAGGATCCCTGGTAATCCCCCATGCCTTCACCTCCAGAGAAGGGGGCCTGCAGTCATGATACAGGGGGCAGGATGAGTGACTATGGCTTGTTTGCGGGGAAATATTGTCAAGATCCCACACCAAGCCTTTTTGTTATAGGTATATTAACAAACTGGCTGGGAAAGAGGCCTCAGGATTAATGAAAGATTTTCTCAAGTCTGTACAAGAGGAAATGTTGGCCACTAGACAATCCTTCTGCACCTCTATTCACACATCTCTAGCAGTAGTTTCAGAAGAACTCACCCCTAAAGAGGGTCCCTCATCAGAGGAGAATTTACTGTCCAAGCCAGGGCCAAGAATCTCTTTACCTTTCTCTCAGGGGCTTCCCCCGGCTCAGCCCAGGGAAGAGGATGAGATAGAGGAAGCAGAAAGCCAAGCGATATCCGAGCTCTCTTCAGAAGAGGAGTCCGGTTTAGGTCCAGATAGTGATGTAGAAGACATCAAGTTAAGTAGACACCTCTTTAGCTTAGAGGACTGAAGATATTCCTGAACCAGTTAAGGAAACCTGCACAGGATAAGATGTACAGGGGGTTGGTTAAAAACCAGGCTAGTGTATTTCCCATACACCAGTGTCTAAAAGACGTGGTTCTTCAGGAGTGGAAATTTCCTGAAAGGAGTTTGGTCAGTACTAAAACCTGGAAGAGAAGGTTCCCCTTCAAGGAGGAGGAAGCAGAAAAATTCTTAAAGGTCCCTAAGTTGGACGCCGCCCTTTCCCAGGTGGCAAAAAAGTCTGACCTCTCCTTTGAGGACTTTGGGAACATCCGGGACGCAATGGACCGAAAATCTGAGTCCCTGGTGAAAAAAGCCAATGCCTCGGCTATGGCCCCTTCATTAGCAGCAACCTGTGTTGCCAGAAATGCAGACTTCTGGATAGAGAAGCTTAGTAGACACTTCTCCCAAGGAAATAAGTCTCAGGATATTCTAGATTCCCTTTCAGCTATAGGGAAGGCTGTAGCATTCCTGTCTGATGCTTTCAACGGATTCCGTTAAAGCCCCTGCAAAAACAGGGGCACTGATTTAACAGCCAGGAGGGCCATATGGGTGAAAGCCTGGGAAGGTGATCTTACCTCTAAGGCCAAACTGTGTGGGTTGCCCTATTAGATGGGAATCCAGGAACTAGTAGAGCAACAGGTGGTAGTTCCATTTCCAAAAAGACATTTTTGTGGTACCCAAGCATTCAGGGATGTATCGCCTTATTATAAATCTCAGGAACTTAAACAAATTCCTGGAATACAAAAGGTTTTCCATGGAGAGTATTTACTCTACCTACTGAAGGATGTCTTCATGACCACCCTGGACCTTAAGGATGCCTATCTACATGCTCTGATTTTCATGGAAAACAAGGGTTTCCTGAGATTTGCAGTGGTAACCCAGGAAGGAGTTTTCCACTGGAAGTTCAAGGCACTTCTTTTTTGGGCTAGCGGCAAGTCCAAGAATCTTAACGAAGATTCTAGCAGAGGCTGTCACCTCCAGGGGATAGCAGTGATACCCTACCTGGACGACTTGCTCATTTCCGGTCCATCAGCCACTCAGGTGGAAACAGATACCCAGAAGGTGATCTCTGTCCTAAAAAGACTGGGCTGCCTGGTAAACTTGGAAAAATCCTCCCTAGAACCAGCTCAGGTCCAGACCTACCTGGGTTTCCGGGTGGACTTTCGGGCTCAAAAGCTCTTCCTACCAAGGGAAAAGGTGGAGAAAGTGGTTGCAGCCATCAAAAGGCTGATAGGAGCCCCTGTGTGTTCCAGGAGGGAGATCCTCAGGGTCCTGGGTCTCATGTCAGCCAGCATTCCAGTAGTCGCCTGGGCGCAACTGCACTCAAGGGATCTGCAATCCTTCCATCTTTCTCTTGGGATAAAAAAACAAATCCCTAGACGAAAGTCTCATCATTACCTGCCAGGTAAGATCCTCCTTGGTGTGGTGGTCAGTCCCAGGTAATTTGGAAAAAGGCAGACCCTGGGGTCAGTAGGATCCACTAAAGGTCATCACAGACGCAAGTTCCTGGGGATGGGGAGCCCACCTAGGGAAAGCCAAAGCACAGGGCTCCTGGAAGTAGCCAGATCCTCGTCCAATCTCAGGGAACTCAGCAGTGGGTGAAGCCCTAAAAGCCTTTGAAAAGACAGTCACAGGGAAAGAAGTCCTGGTCTGCTCAGAAAATGCTACAGCTGTAGCTTATCTGAACCTACAGGGGGGAACCAGGTCCCAAACCCTTCTAGCCTTAGCGAAGGAGATCCTGACCTGGGCCGAGCACAGGGTAGTCTTTGTCAGCGGTCCACATAAGGGGCACAGACAACTCGGTCACTAACCTGTCAGACAGGGAGAATGGGAACTAAACCCGAAAGTATTTTGAGTACTAGTTCAAAAGTTTGACTGCACAGAGATAGACCTCTTTGCCAATCAAAAGAAAAGAGTCAGAGGGCCTGGATGCTCTAGCACAAAACCTGGACTTTTCAGTTGACTTATGCCTTCCACCCTCTGGCACTGATTACACGAGTCATTCAGAAACTCAGCCAGGTTTCAGGCTGTGTCCGCCTAGTGGCCCCTTGGTGGCCAAGAAGGGCTTGGTTTGCGACCCTGAAGGCACTATCAGTAGCGCCTCCCTGGAAGTTCCCGGACATTCCAGACCTTCTCTCACAGGGTCCAGTGCTGCACCCCAGACCAGGATTTTTTCATCTGACGTCCTGGTTAGTGAGCGACAGATCCTTAAGGGCAAAGGTTGCTCAGACAGAGTAATAGACACCCTCCTCTTGAGCAGGAAAAATGAAGAAAATGTACTTTAAGGTTTGGAAAGATTTTTGTACTTGGTGTAAACTAAAACAAATAGTTTCCACTTCTTCTATTCCGGTAATCCTGGAATTCCTCCAGAATGGGGTAGAGAAGGGTGTGGTTGTCAACACTTCAAGTACAAGTGGCAGCTCTTTCGGTTTTTCTTGACGCTAGAGTAGTGAAGGAAATTAGGTTAATTTAATTTAAAAGATTTTTGTTAGCCAGGGATAGGGCTACCCCTGTCAAGAAAGATAGGTTCCCACATTGGGACCTAACAAGGGTTCTAGAGGCATTATCTAGACACCGTTTTAAACCTTTAGAAGAAGTTTAATTTAACTTTTTGACTATAAAACTACCCTTTCTCGTAGCAATTACTACAGCTAGGAGGGTAGGAGACTTACAGGGTCTTTCCATTAAAGAATCCTTTTTACCAGATGAAATGGATCTGGCTTGAGGATGATTCTATCTGCCTAAGGTGTCTTCAGCCTTCCATAGGACTCCCGTAATAACCTTACTATCCTCTGCGAGAACCCTAAGAATAAGGGGGAAAAGAAATGTCATTGTTTAGATGTCAGGAGAATTTAGGAGATCTAATCATCTTTTAATCCTCTTCTCTGGACCTAGAAAGGTACTTCAAAGGGACAGTCTCTAGGTGGATAAGGCAAGGTATTACTATAGCATACGAAAGCTCAGGCATACCTGCACCAGCAAATTTTAAAGCACACTCAATTAGAGCCCTAGCAACCTCCTGGGCTGAAAAAGCAGGAGCCTCCTGGGAGAAAATTCGTAGTGCAGTCACCTGGTCCAGTCAAGACACCTTCCTGAAGCACTACCGAGTGGAGGTCCTATTGCAGCAAGACCTTGCCTTCTGTCAAAAAGTGTTACAGGCAGTGGTCCCACCCTAAGGTAGGCCTGTGGATTACTTTATTATATTCTCATGTGTTGCCGTCCTGGATGGTGAGGTGAGAAAACCGACGGTTTCTTACCGATAAGTGTTTCTACAAAACCTTCCAAGGCGGCAGTCCTACTTCCCGCCCTGTTAAGGGTGGGGGAGAATGTACACACTAGGTGGCAAGTGCCTAAATGTTGGAATAACCCTTGTGAATCGGTTGGGAGTATTACTTTACAACTACCAAGGGACAAGGGGTAAGGTAGGGCCTTATAAACAGCTGTGATTTGATTGGGTTTCCTGTAGGGAGGAGCCTATCATCTCTCATGTGTTGCCGCCTTGGAAGGTTTTGTAGATACACCGTTATCGGTAAGTAACCATTGTTTTTTCCCTACCTCAATGCATTCTCTGGTAAAAAAAACAACATTGTAACAGTTGGCTAAAAGCAGTGGGGGGCATTGGCTCCTGCTGCTGTCAGTTAAAACCTAAGCAGGGGTTGGATACAAGCCCGATTCGGGATCAAGCACACACAAGTGCCCCCATAGGAAGTGGCACTGGTGGGGGACAACAGAAGAGGAAGATTTGGGCTGCTCTGTGTAAGTATGAGCTCTTTATTATATTAATAAAATGTAAAGCTTTACAGTCACTTTAATACCGCTTTAAAGTCAATGATTTAATATGATTGAATCCAACTTTTAATTATGTTAGCAAGCTAAGAGAATTGACTGATCAGGTTTAGAACTACATTAAAGGATGCAGCGACTGACAGGGAAGCAGTAATTCATTACTGGACTATCTAAGGCCTATAAGAAGTCAGCATGTCTACTCACCATACCAAAATTGAAATGTGAGTTTTTGTGGCGTTAGGCTTTAATGTAAACTAATATATAATTTGCATCTGCTTTGTTAGGATGAGAACCACATGACTTAAATGTCGCCATGAAAGGTCCAAAACTAATTAAAAGTCAAATGTGTACTACATTTAAAAATTGGTAAAAAGCTGATTGAAAACTGGCATTTACTGTGAACACACCTAAGCATGTCCATTAACAGCCTGATCCTGATGCAATGTGTAGGTGAGGATCGAGCTGTGTGGGACTACTTTTTGTACTTGAGACATTTGCCTGTACATGGACAGCTGAATACAATGGGGTATCCATTCTGGGTAGACACCAATAAGTTGACTTGCTCCCTTGCTTCTATTCAACCAAATTCCCCTCTTTCTGGTGATTTTTTTCTTTTTACGTTATATATGTCTCAGCAAATAGTAAACCCTTGGCTGTCCAAGAGATTTAATAGCACAAAAAAAAAAAAAATTGCATATCCACCCCCATTGATTTTCTTATATTTGAAACTATTGTTCTGTTTGGAGCCCCCGTTGTTCAGCTCCATGGCTTCCACCATTCAGCCCTCCAGACCAGTTTTCAGTGAGTTTTAGGGTCAAAACTGCAACAGCCTACTGGAGACCAGTGGGATCCCAGGTTGAGTTGTAATGTCCAAGCAGAGGTGCTGAGAACTGGTATTCTCAAGGTTGTGCTGGTATTACAACTGATCAGTGAGTCGTGGGTCAACTATGCCAGTCAACAGCAGAGGGCAGCCTATGTAAAGGGTAGTGACCTGATCCATTTTGCCTCCCCATATAAGCACCTAATTTCATCCCACAATATTTATACCCTTCCATGAAAATCACCTGTTTCTTTGTAATGCCTGTGCAGAAGATCCCCATAGACCTCTATGGGACCTTCTGCTGAGCATCTTCAGCCTCAGGAGACAGCCATATAAAAACCTATGGGGATTTACTGAGCAGGGGTGTCCAGAGCACAGAAGATTTTTTTAATTTTTTTTTTTACAGAGGGAAGGGACGGTGGAGGTGGTAAAAATGATAGCTACACTTTCAAACTGTATTTCGGAAAATACAAATGTTAGCAATCCATTGCAAGCAAGCCTCAGGAAGGGCACCTATGCTAAATTATAGTCTGCCATTGGCCTCCTCTTTTTTGACAAAGCTAGTTGCCTGGCTGTCTTGTTGGTTCAATGACTTCAATACTTTTGGAGTAACTGGCGTTGAACATGAATGCAGGAAGAGAGGTCGGAGTGAAGTCAGAGCTGCATATTTGTTTCAGGTCAAGGTGACAGGGAAAGTCAATAATGAGTTACTGTCTGCTGTTCAGACTAAAGTGCTGCATTGCAGTGTGGTGAAACTGAACATTTTCTTTCACAATCGTTTTGTTGGTTTTAAGGTCTACAGTACAAACATTGTCAACCAAAAAGAAAAGTAATTGCAGTGAATCATTATAACATTGTAATACATATACCCATAGAATATAAAGCAATATTTGGTATGGTTGACTAATGAGAGAAGTGGGTGAAGAAGGGTGGTGCAGTGGGTAACAGCTCAAGTGGAGCAGGAACAGTAGAAGTGCCGGGATATCAGAGGGGGGATTCTTGTAGATGGGAGACTTCCCCCCCCCAGGAACATTTCTCAGGACTATCCAAAAGAGTGTAGTGGGGGTAAGCTCAGTGTCACATTGTCAGGGTGGAGTATGGGGGTTAGGGAGGAAATATGGAGAATTAAGAATGCCAAGGTGGAATAAAAGGGTAAAGTTGGTGGGTATGAGTGCCTGGAGATCACTCCGTCTGTGATCCCCATGAGCTGAACAAATGGATGCAGCCGCTGATCGACAAATGTTCAGGGACAGCCACAAACTGATCAAAATTCATCTACTCCCTGCTGAACCAGCCAAATTTCCAACCATCTGTGGCCACCTCCAGGTTGATGACATGGGCGTTTTTTTCCCCCAGAGATGAATGGCTGCTACAAATCGCAAAAGACTAGTTTACACTAGTGTTAGCCCTCTAAGGAGCGATCTGCAGTGGATCGCTTTTCACAGGGCTTTTGAGGAGGCATTATGTCACCTCCTCACCACCTGTTTTAACCCCTAAGAACCTGCATTGTACACAGTTCCAACGTAGCCCCCTTCAGATGAATGGGTTTCATTTGGCAGGTGCGACTAGGAGGGTCGTTGCTAGGTCTGCAAAAGATCTGGGGCTAGAGCCCATAGCAGTGGTCACCTACCTTTTTGCAGGCCTGCGGGGGGGGGGGGGGCACACCGGCAGTAAGAAAGTGGTGGGAGCCATGGGCGTGTCACTTGCCACTGTCGCCTGGCACCAGATGTGGGTTATCACTTGCCGTGCCAGCAAATGTGCATTGTCGCTACATTGGTGGCAGGCTGGCAGCACTGGTCCATTTAGTGAGGGCAGGAGAGCGGTGGGGCGGGGAGTGAGAGATGATGTCATCCGACATTGAAGCAAGGGGGTCTGGCTGCAGAGTGGCGCTCCACCGATGACAGCAAGCACGTGATCTCCACTCCACGGAGCTGTGAGGGCAGAAGAGCACCGATGTGTGGCGGGCAGTGAAAGATGATGTCATCTCTCTGCACCTCGCTTCCACATTGAAGAGGTCCGGCTGTGAAGAGCGCTGATGTGGAGTGGTCAGAGAGAGATGATGTCCTCTCTGCTCGTCCGCCCGCTCGCTTCTCTCCTCTGCCTCTCTCATGCAGCCAGCCTTCCCACCACGGCCTGCTGGTTGGGCAGGGACCCTGATCCAAGAGACTTGGGGCTATGGGCCCCAGATTCGGGGCTGTAGCCCCAATAGCCATCCCCTAGCGACTAGCATGCAAACAAAACGGGATGATCTGGCATCTGATTTTCGGATCGTGTGTACGGGCCTTTAGACTAAAAAGCTTGGGGTCTATTACATTTGGTGAGTGGGGACACAGGAGGGGTGTGTAAGTTTGGAGCACTATAGCACTTTCAGAGGATTGGAGCACTTTTATTGGGACATTTTGCAATATTCATTATGATTTTTGATCAATTGTTTTCACATCGGATAATTTATATCTGATATTAATTGTTGCACTATTGCGAGCGCTGTAATTATTTTGTATGATTCTGAGTGAAGAGCACTTTGTGTACAGCAGCTGCAGTTTTCATTATTTATTTGATTCACGTATCTACTTTCAGCGTGAGTATTTATAATGGTTCACAAATTTTTTTTTTTTTTTTTTTAATGTCAGTCCACCCAGAATGATCATCTCAGCCTTGGATGGATGTTGGCAAGCTGAATCATTTAATGTCTTCTTACTCTTCTCAATGGCTGGAGGTGATCCTAGCTCCGCCCACTTCCTACAAACGGGTGTGACTTTCCTTGCTGGAATGTTAATTTAATAAGATGGGAGAGTCAGGAAAATACAACGTGGCTGTAAATGCACATTTCATCACTACAGATCTTCAGGGCTGGGGACTGTCCCATGTATTAGGAAATGCTAGAAATGCATACTAAGCAACCTGTGGCTATCCAGCTGTCATTAAACTTCAACCTGCTAGCAGTGCATGCCGGGACTTGTAGTCTCATGACCTCAGGACAGCTACAGGCTGCCTGCCCTCGGTTAGGTCCCTCACGGTCCTGTACTGATCATTTCTATCACCAGCAGCGTTGCTGAGCGCAGAATAATAACAGCCTGCAGATTTATTAGCAATAATGAGCGGCCACCTCGTATTACTCCATAATTCTCCGCCACCACGTGTCTGCACTGGGCTGGGCGTTGGCTGTTCACATACTACACCTCCCGTCAGCACTTCATTCTAGGCTCCGCCCCCCGTCATTCTACCTCACTCCGTGTCCGCCCCGCAGTTCGCAGTAGCCAATCAGCGCTTGCCCTGCGAACAGTTAGACCACGCTAGGGTTGATCAGGTGACGTCCTCTCTGCCAATCAGAGTTGCGAAAAGAGAGACTGTGGCATGAAATGTGTAGTAGTAGGGCCGTTTGAGGGTCTTTGGTGTGTACAACGTGAGGAGATGTGAAATATCAGAAAATCAATATAAAAAAGGGTTATAAATCTATACATTAATATACAGAAAAGGTTATATATCTATACATAAATATACACATAAATAGTGTACAAGCCTTCACCCCCCCACACTTCATGCTGGTCACTTCATGTGTGTGCTGAGGTGGCATGGCTTCTAGCAGAGTGAACGAGACTGCTGAGGAGGAAGGGCTCAGTCGCCATGAGCATGTCATTATTGGTCTCTATAGGTTCTTTGCTGTGCTGTATTAAACTGGAAAACTACGCCATCTTTAGGGTGTGTTGCTCTACATGGAGTCATTCACACAGAGCACAGCACAGGAGAACATGAGTTATGTGAATGGGTGCAAGTAGTGCAGAGTGTTTAAATTGTATATTTATGTCGCATAGTAGTCATGTATTGGAGACTGTAGTGCCTAACCTGCAGCTCTGGGGTAAGGATGGGCTCAGGCGTGTTCACAAGTCCATGTGCCAGTGCCCACGCCCGCCAGAAAGCTGACACTGCACAGCGCTAATCACAGGTAGTGAGACATTTCCCGATCCCTGGCTACACAGAACAGGAAATGTCTCAGTACGTGTGATTAGCTCTGCGCAGTGTCAGCTTCCTGGCGGGCACGTGGAGTTGTGAACTCGCCTGAGTCCATCCTTACTCAGGGGCTGCAAATGGCCCTTTGGCACTTTTTGTGCAGCTCTCGGGGCCCCTCATGTAATGTGACTCCAGTCAATGACTGTCTCCTGAAGCATGTCCACAGTCTTCGAAAAATTCCAATAGCACGTTTATAGTATCTGACAGTGTCTAGCAGCATGTCTGCAGTCTCTGACCATCTCTTGTATCATGTCCGCAGTCTCTGACCATCTTTTGTATTAGGTCTGTGGTCTCTAACCATCTCTTGTATAATTTCTGTGGTCTCTGAATCTTTTGTATCTTTTCTGTGGTGTCTGACCATCTCTTGTTACATGTCCATGGTCTCTGACCATCTCTTGTATCTTTCTATGGTCTCTAGCCATCTCTTGTATCATGTCCATGGTCTCTGAATCTTTTGTATCTTTTTTGTGGTGTCTGACCATCTCTTGTATCATGTCCATGGTCTCTGAATCTTTTGTATCTTTTTTGTGGTGTCTGACCATCTCTTGTATCATGTCCATGGTCTCTGACCATCTCTTGTATCTTTTCTGTGGTCTCTGGCCATCTCTTGTATCATGTCTGTGGTCTCTGACCGTTTTTTGTATCATGTCCACAGTTTCTGACCATCTTTTGTATCATGTCCATGGTCTCTGACCATCTCTTTACAGTAGGGCAAAAAAGTATTTAGGCAGCCACCAGTTGTGCAAGTTCTGTAATTCAGCCTGTAATTATCATCATAGGTATACCTCAACTATTAGAGACAAAATGTGGAAACAAATCCAGACAATCACATTGTGTGATTTTTGAAAGAATTTAAAGGCAAATTATGGTGGAAAATAAGTTTTTGGTCACCTACAAACAAGCAAGATTTCTGGCTCTCGCAGACCTGTATCATCTTCTTAAAGAGGCTCCTCTGTCCTCCACTCATTACCTGTATTAATGGCACCTGTTTGAACTTGTTATCAGTATAAAAGACACCTGTCCACAACCTCAAACAGTCATACTCCAAACTCCACTATGGTGAAGACCAAAGAGCTGTCGAAGGACACCAGAAACAAAATTGTAGACCTGCACCAGGCTGGGAAAACTGAATCTGCAATAGGCAAGCAGCTTGGTGTGAAGAACAAATGTGGGGGCAATAATTAGAAAATGGAAGACATACAAGACCCACTGATAATCTCCCTCGATCTGGGGCTCCACGCAAGATCTCACACCGTGGGGTCAAAATGACCACAAGAACGGTGAGCAAAAATCCCAGAACCACACGGGGGACCTAGTGAATGACCTGCAGAGAGCTGGGACCAACATAACAAAGGCTACCATCAGTAACACACAATCCTGCAGTGCCAGACATCTCCCCCTGCTTAAGCCAGTACATGTCCGGGCCTGTCCAGTACAGCCAGTAGATGTCTGGGCTAGAGAGCATTTGGATGATCCAGAAGAGGATTCAGAGAATGTCATATCGTCAGGTGAAACCAAAGTAGAACTGTTTGGTAGAAACACAACTTGTCGTGTTTGAAGGAGAGAGAATGCTGAGTTGCAACCAAATAACACCATACCTACTGTGAAGCATGGGATGGCAACATCATGCTTTGGGGCTGTTTCTCTGCAAGGGGAACAGGACGACTGATCCGTGTACATGAAAGAATGAATGAGGCCATGTATCGTGAGATTTTGAGTGCAAACCTCCTCCCATCAGCAAGGGCATTGAAGATTAAACGTTGCTGGGTCTTTCAGCATGACAATGATCCCAAACACACCGCCCGGGCAACGAAGGAGTGGCTTCGTAAGAAGCATTTCAAGGTCCTGGAGTGGCCTAGCCAGTCTCAACCCCATAGAAAACCTTTGGAGGGAGTTGAAAGTCCGTGCTGCCCAGCGACAGCCCCAAAACTGCTCTAGAAGAGATCTGCATGGAGGAATGGGCCAACATACCAGCAACAGCATGTGACAACCTTGTGAAGACTTACAGAAAACATCTGTCATTGCCAACAAAGTATTGAGATGAACTTTTGATATTGACAAAATACTTATTTTTCACCATAATTTGCAAATAAATTCTTTCAAAAATCAGACAATGTGATTGTCTGGATTTGTTTCCACATTTTGTCTCTCATAGTTGAGGTATACCTATGATGAAAATTACAGGCCTCTCATCTTTTTAAGTGGGAGAACTTGCACAATTGGTGGCTGACTAAATACTTTTTTGCCCCACTGTATAATGTCTGTGGCATTTGACTATTTTTTGCATCAAATCTGCAGTCTCTGGACATCTCTTTATCGTGTCAGAAGTCTCTGACCATCTCCTGTATTATATCCACCTTCTCTTACCATCCTTATATCCTGTCTGCAGTCACTGACCATCTCCTGTAGCATGCCATTAGTATTTGACTATAGCCTGTTGTTTATCTTCTGTCTCTGACACTGAATATTCACTGAATTTTATGTGTGGCCCTTTGGTGATGTCCAGAGCCGCACTTCAGGCCCACAATATCAAGAACGTTAACCACCACTTCTCTAGTGTTAGACACACTGCCATGTCTCAAAGACTGTGGTGTTAGGTATACTTCCATGTTATAGAGACTGCAGTGTTAACCACACTGCAGTGTCACATAGTTTGTGGTGTTAGATGCACTGCCATGTAACAAAGATTGTGGTGTTAGAAACTCTGCCATGCAGGTACACAGCTTTGACTAACTGCACCATCCTTCTGATTTATTAAAAAGCATAAGCTGGATGCTGAGCCCCATGGACATCCACTTGACCCTAGCCTCCTGCGTAGCTTGTCTTGTGGATGATTTGGCTCTGAATTGACTTGCAAATATTGATTAATTGTACAGATTGAAATTTATTTGAAAGTTGGAAAAATTTATTGTAAATTGAAAAGAAATGAATTGCAGGGAGCCCATCAAGCAATCTGATAGAAAGTAGAATTTTCTTTTGAGTTTGATGAGCATTTCTTCTCTGACTTTGATAGTTGCCGAAAGTTCAGTTTTGAAGAATTGTATTGATTGCTAGGTCATTTCTATGATGCTACATAGTCATTATGGGTTGGAATACTTGTCATTGCACAGGTAGATCTAGAGTGGTGGATTCTCAATTGGATTTAGGTCTGATCTTTGACTGGGCCATTCTAACACGTTAATATACTCTGATCTAAACTATTCCATTGTAGCTCTGGCTGTATGTTTAAGGTCATTGTCCTGCTGGAAGGTGAACCTCCACCCCAATCTCAAGTCTTTTGCAGACTGTAACAGGTTTTTTTCCTAAGATTGCCCTGTATTTGGTTCCATCCATCTTCCCATCAACTCTGACCAGCTTCCCTGTCCCTGCTGAAGAAAAGCATACACACAATATGATGCTACCACCACCATGTTTCACGGTGGGGAAGGTGTATTCAGGGTGATGTGCAGTGTTAGTTTTCCACCACACATAGCGTTTTGCTTTTAGGCCAATTTTGGTCTCATCTGACCAGAGCACCTTCTTCCATAAGTTTGCTGTGTCCCCCACATGTCTTCTCGCAAACTGCAAATGGGACATCTTATGGCTTTCTTTCAACAGTGGCTTTCTTCTTGCCACTCTTCCATAAAGGCCAGATTTGTGGAGTGCACAACTAATAGTTGTACTGTGGACAGATTCTCATATCTGAGCCGTGGATCTCTGAAGCTCCTCCAGACTTACCATGGGCCTCTTGGTTGCTTCTCTGATTAATGCTCTCCTTGCCCGGCCTGTCAGTTTAGGTGGACGGCCATGTCTTTGTAGGTTTGCGGTTGTGCCATAGTCTTTCCATTTTCGGATGGTGGATTGAACAGTGCTCTGTGAGATGTTCAAAGTGATAACCCTGCTTTAAACTTCTCCACAATGTTATTCCTGACCTGTCTGGTCTGTTCCTTAGCCTGATGCTGTTTGTTCACTAAGGTTCTCTAACAAACCTCTGAGGGCTTCACAGAAGAGCTGTATTTTTACTGAGATTAAATTACACACAAGTGGGCTGTATTTACTAATTAGGTGACTTCTGAAGGCAATTGGTTCCACTAGATTTTAGTTAGGGGTATCGGGGGGAGGGGGGGGGGGCTGAATACAAATGCATGACACACATTGCAGATATTTATTTGTAAAAAAAATTGAAAACCATTTATCATTTTTCTTACACTTCACAATTATGTTCAACTTTGAGTTGGTCTATCACAAAAAAACGCAATAAAATACATTTACATTTTTGGTTGTAACATGACAAAATGTGGAAAATTTCATAGGGTATATGCCTTTTTCAAGGCACTGTAACTGAACAAGCAGAGGTTAGTAGTTGTTTGGTTAATTTCAGGGCTTTTTTTTCCTCAAAGAATAGAATGCAGGAACTCTCCCTTTCAGTCACCCTTTGTCTAGGCCCCGTACCCACTTTCAAGCACCGTTCCTTGAACCAAGTAACATTTGTGGTGCTAGGTAATTGATATGGAATTTGTTAATGATAGCAAGAAAAGCAGCAAAAAAAATCCCCTGCAGCCAGCAACAATAGACTCCCCCCCTCCCCCCCAATTAAAGAAAGATCCCCCCAAGCAACAATGGACCTCTTCCAACAATATACCCCCCAGCAACATTAGACCCCCGGCAGCAACAACAAATCTCCCCACAGCCAGCATCAAAAGACCCTCCAGCAGCCAGCAACAATAGATACCCCACCAGCAACAATAGACCTCCCTGCAAAAATAGATCCCCTCCAGCAACAATAGATCCCCATCAGCCAGTATCAGTAGACCCTGCAGCACACCCCAGTACCCCTTGGCGTAACATTCAGTGCTGAAGGTGCCGGAACTGCGTTCCCCCTGAAGGAAAGCCCTGGTTATTATGATCTATTAGAAGCTGTTCAATTAATAAGATTCCGATTAGTAAATTACCCCCCACCAGTGTATTGTAGCGTGGCTGATCTATGTATTTTTAACAAAGCCGTTGGAACCCCAGGAAAAGCTATGTGCCTCTGTATTACGCTCAAAAACCTCTCTGACTGACTGGTGGCATCAACAGTGCTATGAAAAGACCTGACTGGTGAAAATTTTGAGAAAGGAGAATCTCACCCATTAACAGCTGGGATGAAGGGGCACAGGAGCTGTGGACAGGTTTGTTTTTACTTTCAGAACCTGGCAGATTAGGATTTTATGATAGAACTGACCAGTGCTTATTGTCATCACTGGAGTCACAAGCTCTGATGAATTTTATGTTTTACATCTGCTCAAGGTCTGGTCCCTGATGATCAACACAGAAGGAGCACCAAGACAACCTGAAGACTCCTTGTTTAATCTCCTAAGGGGCACTTTGGTTCTTAGAATTGCATCATCATGGCTTGGAGACTAATGGTAGAACAGACACTGGGGTTTAGTATTACGTATCTTTACCTCACTGTTTACTGTAAAGGTTCCCATGGTCATAGAAGCAGAATGTTGATTGACTAATATAAGGTGAAAGGCCCCATTCACGCTTGCAATTACCCATAGGAGACTCAGCGGGGTTCTCTACGAAGCGCCCACTGCTGTGTCTCAGCCAATAAGGAGGCACTCCGTGAAGACGTCAATCAGACGAAACGTATGTCGAGTGAGACAGGGACGCTGACGATACTGCATGGTGAATGGTCGGAGCCCGTGTTATGTGATATAGCCGGAGCACACAACGATCATCTGAGCTAAGCGTGTTATCCTTAGTGCCAAATAAATAATTGAAATATGTGAGTGGAAATTATAATTGCTTTTATTGAATGCCTGTGTAGTGTATATTACACTATGAGAAGTAGACATGTGCAATTTGTTTAATTCCAAATTAGTTTTTTAACGAATTTTGACAAATTCGTTAATTCCGAAATTTCCAAATTTTTCAATTTCCAAAATCTCAAATTTCCGAATTTCGAGATTCCAAATTATCAAATTTCAGAATTTTCGGAAATTCTAAATTTCAGAAATTGGAAAATTCTAAGTTTCAGAAATTTTGGAAATTCGGAAGTTGGAAATTTGAAATTTCGGAAATTGGGAAATTCAAAAATTCGAAATTAGGAAATTCTAAAATTTGGAAATTTGAAAATCCAAAAATAAGAATGAAAATTTGAAAAAATATGAAAATCTGAAATAATAACTAACTAATAATAAATAATAAATGATAGGTATTGGAATTTCTAAAAGTGGCACAGCATGCACCAAATTCAAGTACAAGTTTTAGCACATGCTGCATCGGCACCGCTATTAGAACACATGAGATACACTTTTGCAAAATCTGTCCGCGCCAGTCTTTATGAATTCCAGGGAGTGTTGAGAACCACTGCCAAGAATCTACTAATCCTTCCAGGCAGCTGCCCCTGGCCACAGATACACTGCCATGTGAAAGTTGTCTTATTCAACATAAACTATATTATCAAAAATATTGGGACGTCTGCCTTTACACAAAAATTACCTTTTAATGGCATCCCAGTCTTAGTTCGTAGGGTTCGATATGGAGTTGGCCCAACCTTTGCAGCTATAACAGCTTCAACTCTTCTGGAAAAGCTGTCCACAAGGGTTAGGAGCGTGTCTATGGGAATATTTGACTATTCTTCCAGAAGCGCATTTGTGAAGTCAGGCACTGATGTTGGACGAGAAGGCCTGGCTCGCAGCATTCACTCGAATTCATCCCAAAGGCGTTGAGGTCAGGACTCTGTGCAGGCCAGTCAAATTCCTCCACCCCAAAGTTGCACATCCATGTCTTTATGTACCTTGCTTTGTGCACTGGTGTGCAGTCATGTAGGAACAGGAAGGTGCCATCCCCAAACTGTTCCTACAAAGTTGGGAGCATGAAATTGTCCAAAATGTGTTGGTATGCTGATGCCTTAAGAGTTCCCTTCACTGGAACTAAGGGGCCAAGCCCAACCCATGAAAAACAACCCCTCAGCATAATCCCCCCCCCCCCCCCCCCCCTCCACCAAATGATTTGGACCAGTGCACAAAGCAAGGCCATAAAGACATGAATGAGCGAGTTTGGGGGTGGAGGAACTTGACTGGCCTGCACAGAGTCCTGACTTCAACCTGATAGAACACCTTTGGAATTAGAGTGAAGACTTGCGAGCCAGGCCTTCTTGTGCAACATCCAGGCGTGACCTCACAAATAGACTTCTGGAAGCATTTGTGAGGTCAGGCACTGCTTGGTTTCACCAACTCGAGCAGTTTCTCCAAAGCTGCCTTCCTCAATATTTTATTGAAGTAGTCTCTACTCTTGACCTTCCAGAGACAGGGCAGCTCTCGGTACAGGTCAATGGGGGTAGAAAATCAGGCGCAGTAAATGTATCCATCATGATAAATGATATGATGCCTGCAAGACAGAACACAAGACAAACCATAATGTCTGGCTTAACTCATAAGCTGGTCCCAATATAGGCCTCAATCTAAGCAGTATAGGCCACTAACCACCTATGCCCCAATTTCCAATTGTACCTTCATTTTACGGCTCCTTTCTTGCATTGGTGATCGTTCATCCTCCACTCCAAGATCATTCCTACGGTCGTTCCATCGACCGTGCGTTCTGGCTTTATATACACTGCGCATGTGTGAAACTCTGCTCTCAGTGAATAGGGGCGTGACTATCTCTATTCTGCATGCAACACACACTGCAGAACATTCGGGAGGGACAACATGGCGGGTTCTGCAGATTCATGGCAGCCGTGCAGTGGTGGAGCTCATAGGAGGCACAAAGCAACCCCCATGAGCAAGGTTGAGATGGCGCACATCCTAGAGAAGCGCAATTACGAAAGGCCCAACAGCCGAAAAGGACATCATTTTGGAGAAGGTCATCGCCGTTTTGCACAGTGATTTTTTGGTGGAACGATCAAAGGACCAAATCCGAAAACGAAGGTCTGATCTCAAACACCGTGAGCAAGACCAGTACATACATCAGATCATACAAAAAGTAATCAATATTTGGATCTAACCAATATGTATATGTGTAAATTAGCTGTCTGTGTATGTTCTTTCTCCAAGTAGTTCTAGAGAATTATATATAAGGTTTTCTAAAATCTTTGTATGACTTGGTATTCTAAAGATGAAGGTAAATCTAAAGCAGATATGAACATTCTTATTTGGTCATGTTTTTGGACATTTATATATTTTTGGAACTAATTTTTTTATCTTCTTTCAACAGGGAGGCACCAAAAAAGGAGGCTCCAGCCAAGCCACTACAAGGGACGAAGGAAGGCTACCCTCACTCGGGCCCCAACAGGAGAGGCAGCAAGGCCACCTTCCCCCCCAAAAACGTAAGTGACAACTTCAAACACACTCGTTTAGCCACCGACAAGGGGTGTTTTTAGGTGGGCCAAAGACCATGGGTTTAGGGCAGAACTTAAGGGGTAAAGAACACTTTCTGGTTGCTGCCTGGCTCATCAGTGTCCATTAATGCATCCTCACCAGTGTAGACATGGGTAGAGGAGAGGCCCCGAGATCACAGTCACACAGAGTCACGCCTGCTAGGATGATCATCATGTATCCCCTATCCCATAGGAGACCAGAGGGGTTGGGGGGCAACTGCTGGACTTTTTAAATGTTGGCACTTGTCCAGTGTTTGCTCTCTGTAAAATGACATCACCTTCCCTTTTCTATGCATTTTTCACAGAAAAAACAACCAGAGTGCAGCATGGTGGAGTCCACTAGTCAAGAGCAAACATTGACCAAGTGCAAGGTTGGTCAACTAATGTAGCAAAGTGGATGCTAGAAACAGATGGGACATGGGGTGGCTTAATGAATGGTGTATTGTTTCTTTTTAGAGGAAAGTGAATGTGGTGAGCTCACCCAGGATGTTTGTTTGGAGGCATGGGATCTGACTCCTAGACCCAGCACAGACCTTGCCATTGTGGACGTCAAATCCACTGACACGAGTCGCACTGAGGGCCAAAGCGACCCAGAAGAGGAATAAAGTATTTGGGAGCCTCTTGTTAGTGCAAGTAAGTATTCTTGGAATCTGGCTTCAAATGTGTATACATGGCAAGTGTTTAGATGTCCAAACAAAACACCCACTCCACACATTAGCAAAGTATGTAATGCATTAACATTAGCATGGAGAAGGAAGCGGTGGAAGGAGCTGGCAGTGTTGCTAGGTACCCGAGTTTTGGCGACCCAGGCACCAGGGTCAAGATTACAGAGTAGTTGCAGTGTGTACATTCCTAGTAGTGTAGGTGTCTTAAAGCGGTTCTGCACTCTGTATATTTTTTTTTTTTGGGGGGGGGGGGGGGAAAAAAAAGGATGCTTACCTTAATTGGGGGACTCACCTGTTCCATCTTCCATCTCGATCGCCGCCGGTTTTCGTCCAATGAAGTTCTTCATCTTCTTCTTTTGTGCTGGGGGCCATCTTGCCTGTGGGCATGTGAAACCCCCACAGGCACTTTAGATGGCCCAGCATGCACCGCCGTTACTCGCGCGTGCGCAGTAACGGCACATCTGCCGACATCTCACGAGATTTCGGAAGATGTGTCCGAAATCTCATGAGATTTTGGAAGATGTCCGCACTGACTCCTGGGAACAATGACACCAGATCCCAGGAGACAGTGCGGCCTGACAACGATCGACGCAGAGACCCCGCCCACCCCCGAAGAGACAGAAGACCGGAAGTCATCAATTACAAGGTAAAAAAAAAAAAAAAAACACATTTCATTTAGTACTCTCTGCCTGATTTGGAAGGCAAAGAGATTTACTAAATGAAATGGGTGCAGAACCACTTTAAGGGCAAGCAGGCAACAATAAACTGGGCAAGTAAGTATTTCCTGAATTTGACTAGTAACTTGACCATAACTAACTACCGGTATGTAGGGTCTCAGCCACTTGACCATTGTTCCCTTAATACCTTTTACTCTTCTTACTAGGTCATGATCTTCCATGATGCACTAGAATGAGTGCATATATGTTGCATTGTTTGAAGGATCTGGAGTAAATCAAAGAGGCTGCCACTGCTTTACAGCGAAGAAACAGATTTTGTGGACATTTTTGTTCCACTTATTGACTCCTCTGTGCCCTTTTAATATTTACCATGTTTACTCCTCTAGGTGCACCACCAGGTCATGTTTTTCTGTATTTTCAGTCTAAAAACTACTGTGCGAATTACTAAGAGTAAACATGACAACATCATCTGTGCCAAATTCTACAAGTATAGAAAACATGACCTGGGTTTGCATCTTAAGTAGGAGAGTTGGGAAACACTGCCCTAACTAATGTGAATTGTAATGTTTCTGTGTTTTTAAGAATATAAAACCCAAAATTTGAAGGTGCCCCCAAATTAACTTCCTCTTTATAGTCTCGTACTACGTCTAGTACGTCACTACGTTCGTGATTGTTGAACGACAATTGTGTACTGTTAGTTTCATAGTTTGTCTACAACTGTCCCTATGCCTGTACATTGCACACTCACATCGGTCCCCACCCTCAAGGAGCCCACAATCAAAGGTCCCCATTCATATACTAGGGCCAATTTTTTGGACAGAAGCCAATTAACCTACCT